>SJYV01027164.1:115377-155289 GCA_006410875.1 Neotragus pygmaeus
GGAAGAGTACTGGAGTGGGTTGCCAGTTCTTCCTTCAGGGGAATCTTCCCAATCCCAGGATCAAACCATGTCTCCTGCCTCTCCTTTGGCAGGTGGATTCTTTACCATTAGGGCCACCTGGGAAGAAGCCCCTGTTCCTGTGGACTCTGGCCTTACTATCTAATCACATCCCAAAGGCCCCACCTCTAAAGGCCAGAATATTGAGGATTAGGGTTTCAGCATATGAATTTAGTGGGTGGGGGTGGAGTGGGGGGGCACATAAGCATCCAGACATCCAATCCATAGCAGAAGGGGATTTTCTACATCTTAGTTCCCTGGACTGCTGGAAGCTCCATCCTGGTCCTTGTTTTCATGACTGTCAAATCGGCTACAGGGAAGCTGGTGGATCCTGTAATGCCCTTCAGTGCTTCCTCCCAGAAGTGATACATCTATTTGACTCATGGTTGTTGTTGGCCAAAGAGAGTTTCCTGGCCAAGGCTTGCTTGAAAGAGGGTGAAGAAGGGGGATTCAACTAAGACCCAAAAGAAGGAGAAAGAGAACACCCATGACTAGCTCATAACCATGAGACATAAAGCTCTTAGCACAGCATATGGCCCCTGTTCAGTGTTCAACACACAGAACCTATTGGTATAATTGCTACTCGGGTGTTGCGTAGCTGATCACACACACACACACACACACACACACACACACACACACACTACCAAAAAAGCTTCCACATTTTATATCTGAGATCAGCCTGCCCACATTAGGGGCTTCCCTAGTGGCTCAGATGGTAAAGAATCTACCTACAATGCAGGAGACCCAGGTTCGATCCCTGGGTTGGGAAGATCCCCTAGCGAAGGAAATGGCAAACCCACTCAAATATTCTTTCCTGGAAGAAATCCGATGGACAGAGGAGCCTGGTGGACTACAGTCCACGGGATTGCAAGAGTTGGACACAACTGAGTGACTAACACTTTTGCCGGTATTCTAGATCTGGACCCTGAGTGTATGGTTCCTTTTGTCAGTAAGGCTGGCTCACTATCCTGGGCCCATTAAGTTGTCTCTCTGCCCAGCTTCTAGTTCATTTTCTGGGGGCCTAACTTTTTCCTTAGGATTTCCCTGGTAGCTCAGCTGGTAAAGAATCCACCTGCAATGCAGGAAACCCCATTTTGATGCTTCCTCCTGCAGGATTTCTTCCCAACCCTGGGATCGAACCTGGGTCGCCTACATTGTAGGCAGATTCTTTACCATCTGAGCCACCAGGGAGGCCCCTAATGCAGGCAGGCTGATCTCAGATAAAATATGGAAGCTTTTCGGGTAGAGTGTGTGTGTGATCAGCTAGGCAACACCTGAGTAGCAATTATACTGATGGGTTCTGCATGTTGAAAATTGTGCTAAGAGCTGTGCTAAGAGCTTTATGTCTCATGGTTATGAGCTAGTCATGGGTGTTCTCTTTCTCCTTCTTTTAGGTCTTGGTTGAATCCCCCTTCTTCACCCTCTTTCAAGCAAGCCTTGGCCAGGAAACTTTCTTTGGCCAACAACAACCATGAGTCAAATAGATGTATCACTTCTGGGTAGAAGCACTGAAGAGCATTACAGGATCCACCAGCTTCCCTGTAGCTGATTTGACAATCATGAAAACAAGGGCCAGGGTGGAGCTTCCAGCAAGCCTGGGCCAGTGGGCCCCTGTTTGCTCCCTGCCTGGCCATTCTGAGGCTGACTCGTATTCTTACTCTCTCTGTGGGTTCTGCTAGTAGAGATCGACTCATTGCCCTACCCCCAATTTCTGCTTTCCTTCGCAAATTTGTGCTGCATGGCGCTCAGAAAGCCCTTTTAAAATTCAAAGAGAAAGCAGAAGAGAAACTGTAAAGAGTAGAAGGAAACCAGAATCCTTAATGTTCATATTATAGTGAGCCTTAGTATCTTGCAAGGTTTAATAAGTGCCTCACTTAAAAACAAAACAAAACAAAAAACTCCTCAAAGTGTTAATTTTCACACTTAAATAGAATTTATGTTACCAGTGAATAGTAAATGAATATTAAGTGCACACTTGCCTCCTGGAGTAAATTATTCACGTAAAGAGCAAAGAATAAATGGATTAGAGCAAACTTGGTCACCATGGTCTAGGTTCATATTATGTAATGCCGTTTATGTCCCACAGAGCAAATTCGTCCAAGTAATTATACTCCATGGAGCAGATCAGTCAAGCACCAGAAGACAGAGTTCAACATAAGGGAATGAATCTTTAAAATATACCATTAAAAACCAACCAGCTAATCAACCAACCAACCAACCAAACAAGGAAGTGATATCCTTTTTTATGTTAATAGTATTTTTGGCCAGACTGGGTAAATTTTGTCAACATTAACATTTACCAGGATTAGTTCCTGCGACTTTAGATAAACAGAATACGGAAAGCCTAGACTGAGGCAGAATTCGCTACCTCTCTAACCTATGGTCAAGAAAGGAAAGTCTAGGTGTCTCTAGAGTATCTTCTGAAGCAGCTCAGTGTTGTGTCCACTACTGTATGTGGCGTATGTTTATACAGGGTTAATGGACTATGTGTTGATATTTCAGTTTATTTTGAAGAAATGTTGACTTCTCTGAACTCTGGCTTATTGACTTATTTTAACATAATTGCAGTCAGTGACATATCATATTAAATATATTTAACTTGAGGAACTTAAGACCACAGAGCTTAAGATTCCTTTTACTTCCCTTCTTCCATGTAATAGCCACTACATATTTCCTATGATTAGTTTCTCTGAAAGTTTTCACTTCTTTTCACAGATTTCTGGATCTTTCTCAGGTTTACAGCTGTGTAACAGTTTCCAGTTCTTCTGTTTTAGCTCCAAAGGTCAAGAAGTCTGATGAATCTTTTTAACTTCTGGAACCAGACAGTAGCTTGTTAACATAGTATATATGATATGTTCTTGTACTGAATTGATTGATAGATGGCGCAATTAGGCAGAGATAGAGTTTGTGGGAAGAACCCAGAGATGTTGCTTCATGTGTATGCATTGGGGACTTTTAAAGTTACTGATTGCCTCAAATTCATATGTACGTATATTGTGCTGCAGGAGTTTAGAATACAGCGTAAATGTCAGGGTACAGTTGGAATGCCACACAGTGGATGGAAAGAGACACCTTTTTACCAAAAATGTACATTTAAATTTTTCTCAGTGAAAGTGAAGATCGCTCAGTCATGTCTGACTCTTTGCGACCCCATGGACTATACAGTCCATGGAATTCTCCAGACCAGAATACTGGAGTGGGTAGCCTAGCCCTTCTCCAGGAGATCTTCCTGACTATCACATCGAGGTCTCCTGCACTGCAGGTGATTCTTTACCAACTGAGCTATCAGGGAAGCCCAAGTTTTTCCTTAGAAACAGAGACAAAAGAGCTCCGTTTCTAAAATCACAAATCAAACTGGTAAGCAGGGCTTCTGAAGAATAAGAAGAACATGGCAAAATTTCTCAGGTAGAAGTAGGTCCATTGGAAAATATCACTGATGTCTAGCATGTGAAGTGGGCCCAAGCTGGACTACCCGGCTGGGTACCATGGGACTCGATGTCGTAGCAGTTGGGTGATAAGTATGACTTTATATCCTCTAGAGTAGACAGTGAACCTTGTGAATATATTATTTTTCTGTATTGAGCTATAATTGTGCTCCTGCCAGTAAGTTGTTAGGTCTATAACAGGTAATAACATGAAGAATTAAGTTGAGAAGATGGGACTCATTAAAATAAAAAAAAAAAAACACTGCCATACTCATCATCAACAGATATTTATTGAGAATGACTTTAATGTGAAAGATATCTTGTTAAGAGATTACGAGGACTTATCAAGCATTTATCTGACATATGTACTGTGTTTCAAACAGTAGAGAGTATACAAAGACCAAAGCAAGTCTTTGCCCTCCCTTAAGATGCTTACAGTTTTAATAAATACAGTTATAATATGATTACAGCATTATAAATAAAACAGAAAAATGCAAAGTAGTGTAAAACTGTCTTCAAAGGACTTAGTTTAGACAAGGTTAAAATAGGCAATGAATCTTGTGATATACTGATTACATATTGTAACAAAGTTAAATTTATTCTAGTAACGCAAAGTTGATATAAAAGTTGAAAGTCAATCTAATTTATCACATTAAACATGAAAATAAACCTGTATGTTAATAAATGAAGTAAAAGTGTTTCTTGAGATTCTATACACAGGTATGATAAAATTCTCAATAAACTGGAAATAAAAGGAAACTTCATTATTCTGATAAAGAGTTTCTTTAAAAAGATGAGGAAACTATGAAGTTAACTTTATTAACTGTAAAATTAATGGTGAAAATACTTAAAAATACCTTCCTGGATACTGAGGCATGGATGTCTACCATCATTACATCTATTCAGCATTGTACAGAAGGTCATAACCAATGCAATAAAGTAAGAGTAAGAATTCAGAAGGAAATAGTAAAATTGTCATTATTAGTAGATGACATTATTCTGTACATCTGAACAAAATAAACTACAGCTACACTTAATGAATTAGTAATGTCACTGAATTCATCATGGCCACTAAGTAAAAAGTTACTATGCAAATTAAATTAGGAAAAAACATTACAAAATAAAACTAAAAACTGTTACCATTTATATTGGCATAACAAGATCAAATATTTAAGGAGGCTGATAAGACCTCTTTTTAATTCTCTCCCAGATTGATCTGTGTAATTCTAATTAAAATCCCAGCAAGTTTGTATTTGTTGAAAGTGATTCTAAAATTTATATGAAAATGCAAAAGGCCAAGAATAGCTAAGAGACTCTTGATGAAGAGCAAAGTTAGTCAACGTTCCAGATAGCAAATCTAGATTAATTAAGCAGTGTGGTATTGGTGCAAGGGTAAATGAATAGATCAACAGAGTACAGAAACGGACCTGTGTATACTTTATTGTTGATAGGTTCTTGATTTATGACAAAAGTGGCCAGCATAGAAGCACAGAGGTGAAAAGATGGTCTTTAAAAAAAAATAGTGTAGAGTCATACATCTATATTTAAAAAAAAAGTGGTTTGTTTTTCACACTATACACAAATGTGGGTAAAGAAAGCTTCACTCTAGGCAAAGTTTTGTATTGGGCCTTAGGGCTTCCCTAGTGGCTCATATAGTAAAGAATCTGCCTGCAGTGCTGGAGACCTGGGTTTAATCTCTAGGTTGGGAAGATCCCCTGGAGAAGGGAAAGCCTACCTGCTCCAGTATTCTAGCCTGGAGAATTCCAAGGACATAGTACAGTTCATGGGGTCTCAAAGGACATGACTGAGCAACTTTCACTTTACTTTACATTAAGGAGCCTAGGAACAAGAGTGCTGGATGTAGGAACGGCCTGAAACAAGGCTTTTGAGTGGAATCTGGGCTAGAGAAAGCCTGTTTGCAAGTATGACAAGTATGACTGGAGGACAGGGTTTGTTTAAGGGAGTGTTGGGTGTGAAAACATCCACAGTGGTAGGTAAGGACAAGACCAGGGAGGACTTGAGAACTGGAATTGTAAGCTGATAATGCTCAGCTTTATTCTGTAAGCAAATAGGAGATATTTTAGTAGATACTTATTCAGAAAACCTGCTGGTGGCTTGCATTGTTGAGGAAGGAGAGCCTGGAGGAGGGGACCAGTGTAAAGTCTCTTTTAGTGGTAGTGCTAGAAAGTAACAAAGAATGTGGTGGCAAGTAGAAAAATTGGGGAACAGATGCAAGAAATATTGTGAAGTAAGGTAAGAGTTCATCGGGGAGAGATCCGTTGTCATCTAGTGATTAACATTTGGTGCTTTCATTAAGTGGACCAGGATTCCATCTGGGTTGAGGAACTGAGATCTCACAAGCCCACGGCACACACCACCCCACCAAAAGTGCTACTCCAGTAAACACTCGAATTATAATAAAGTGAAACAGCCTTATTAAAAAAACAAAGAGAGTTCCTAGGGCTTGGTGCTTGACTGGATGTGAGGAGTCTGAGAAAGCTCATCAATTTAGCAAATATTTATTGAGTGCCATCATGTCACAGAAATTGTGATTGGCATGATGGATTCAAGCATGAACGGGGAAAATGTCAATAACATCTTGAGAGTTGGAATTCTGCCTTCCTCATTTTGGAATCTTGGATCCAAGCCATTGTTATCTTGACTCAATAGCATCAGTATTGTTAATAGTATCAATATTTTGATCATAATTAACAGAGTCCAATTTCTGCTCTCTTCAAGGAGCTGAGCTCAAGGCTTGAGAAAATTCAAATGTCTGTGATTGGGCCTTTGACATCAGGTTGTTTATGATCTAGTTTTTCAGAACTCAGCTTAAATGTTTTCACTTCTAAACCTAAAGTCCAGTTAAATACACCTTTTATGTGGTCCCATTAACGGTGTACCCTTAATGCCCTTCATAATGCCTGGTAGACATCCAGTGTTGACTGACTTGATTATTGAAAGAGTGAATGAATTAACATGTCCTTAGCAGGGCAGGTGGGACTTATACACAAGTGAAAGAACAAAGTAGCATGTCCTCTTGACAGATAAATGGTAAGATGTTAAATGCAAGAAGAGTTCAGTAGGAAGAAACACCAGAAGCTCCATGAGAAACTCCTGAGAAGTGTTATGATTAAATAACAGACAAGGAGTAGATAACAGACAAGGCTGCCTCTGAACCATCTTTAGTTTATTTGAGATTCTATCCATTCTTTTTAAGACTTGGGACATGAGAGTTTTATGGCCACTTTAGTGGCCTATTCCAGTATCTGATGCTATTGTTTACATGATTTTTTTTGTTTTATATATCTATATATCTTGGTTTTTATTAGTCAAGGAGAATATTAACTTTTAAAGTTTCACAAGTACCGTGGTCTAACTTTTTGCCATGCCTAAATCTGCTGGTTCATTACTTAGCCTCTGCCCTGTTTTGGCAGAGTACAGTCAGTCAGAGACTGTAAGATACTCTATGCAGGGAATGTGTCAAAACTGCCAAAGTCTCCTTAAAGACCTACCACTCTTGATCATTAAGAATCTCCTACCATGACTTCCTGACTTGTCTGTTTCCAAATTTTTTTTCGTTCCCTAAGATCTTTTTGCTGCAATCCATGACTTGTGCACACATTGCTTAAAATCTGTCCTATAAGAGTCTAGGTACATCTTTTTTTTTTTTCTAATAAACTTTTATTTTGGAATAACTAGATTTCTGGAAAAGTTGTACAGATAATAGAGGTGTTTCTTATACATCCCTCACCCCAATTTCAGTTTCGTTTAGGATTATAATAAATTTCAAACTCCATATTTCATTAGAATTTCACCAGTTTTTAATGACCTTTTTCTGTTCTNTACAGATAATAGAAGTGTTTCTTATACATCCCTCACCCCAATTTCAGTTTCGTTTAGGATTATAATAAATTTCAAACTCCATATTTCATTAGAATTTCACCAGTTTTTAATGACCTTTTTCTGTTCTAAGATCCAATGCAAGGTAATACATTGCATTTAGTTGTCATGTTTTCTTAGTCAGCCTCTGGTCTGTGATAGTTTTTCAGGCTTTTCTCATTCTTCATGGTCTTGACAGTTTTTGTTTACAGCCTTACTGAGGCATAACTGACAAAAAATTGTAAGATATTTAAAGGATTCCCGCTATTGAGTTAATGAAAGCATCCATCACCTCACTTACTTATTGTGTGTGTGAGAACATTAAAGCTTTACTCTGAAAGCAAAGTTAAATTATATCATAGTGTTATCATTGGTAATCACTATGTTTGTATTGACTGTTGTTGTTTATTCCCTAAGTCGTGTCCAACTCCTTTCCCACTTCGTGGACTGTAGCCCACCGGGTTCCTCTGTCTATGGGATTCTCAAAGCAAGAATCCTGGAGTGGGTTGCCATTTCCTTCTCCAGGGGAATCTTCCTGACCCTGTGTCTCCTGCATTGGCGGGTGGGTTCTTTACCGCTGATAATCAGGGGAGCCCTGTTTATATTGATCCTCAGACCTTATTCATCTTATAATTGAAAGTTTACACTTTTACTGACCTTTCCCTATTTTCCACACTCCCGAGGCCCTGACAACCACTCTTCCACTATCTGAGTGTATGAGTTTGAGTGGGAATTTTTGTTTGTTGTTTTTTCAGATTTTATGTATAAGTGGTACCATGTGGTATTTGTCTTTGTCCGGCTTACCTTACTTAGCATGATGCATTCAAGTTCCTCCATATTTTTTGTAAATGAAAGGGTTTTCTTTTTATTCATGGTTAAGTAATATTCTGTACATTCATATATCACATCTTATCTATTCATTCACTTGCTTATGGACACTTAGGTTGTTTTCATATCATGGCTACTGGAATTAATACTGTAGTGAGCATGAAAGTGCAGATATCTCTTCAATATCCTATTTTCATTTCCTTTGGATAAATACTCGGAAGTAGAATTGCTAGATCGTACAGTCGTTGCATTTTTAATTTTTTGAAGAATTGCCATACTGTTTCCCATAGTGGCTGTACAAGTTTATAGTCCCACCAGTGGTGCTATACGGCTTCTTTTTGTCAATATCTTCACTAGCACTTGTTGTTTGTTGTCTTTTTAAAAATTCTAATCATTCTAACAGGTGAGAAATGATACCCTATTGTGTGTGTGTGTTTTTTTAATTGTGGTTTTAAGAAGCATTTCCCTGATGATTAGCGATGTTGAGCATATCTTCAATTACTTATTGGCCATCTGTGTGTCTTCTAAGGAAATAAAAAGTCTATTCAGATACTCTGTCCCTTTTTAAAATCAAGTTGTTTGTTCTTTGCTGTTGAGTTGTATGAATTCTTTGATTATTAACTCTTCATCAGATATATGATTTGCAGATATTTTCTCCCATTTGATAGGTTGCCTTTTCATTTTGTTGGTAGTTTCCCTGCTGTGCAGAAACTTTTTAATTTGATATAGTCTAAATTGTTTATTTTTGCTTTTGATGCTTTTGCCTTTGATGTCAAATCCAAAACATCATCACCAAAACAGATGTCATGGAGCTTACAGCCTAGGTTTTCTTCTAGAAGTTTTGTGATTTCAGGTCTTAACATTCAAATCTTTAATCCATTTTCAATTATTTTTTGTGTGTAGAGGTCCAGTTTCATTTTTTGCATGTGAATGTACAGTTTCCCGAACATGATTTATTGAAAAGACTGTCCTTTCCCCAGTATACAGTCTTGGCCTTTTTGTCTTAAATTAACTGACAACATATACATGGGTTTATTTATAGGCTCTCTATTCTGTTCTGTTCATCTGTGTGTCTTTATGCCAGCACCATAGCATTTTGGTTAGTATAGCTTTGTAAAATAGTTTCAAATCAGGGAGTGTGAGGCCTCCAGCTTTGGTCTTCTTTCTCAAATTGCTTTGGATTTTTGAGGTCTTCTGTAGTTCCATATGCATTTTAGAATTTGTGTAAAAATGCCATTGGAATTTTGATAGGGATCACATTGAATCTGTGTATTTCTTTAGGTTGTGTGGACATTTTCACAGTGTTAGTTAATTCTTCCAATCTGTGAGCATGGAATAGCTTTCCATTTACTTGTGTCTGCAGGTTTTTTTTAGCAGTGTCTTACAGTTTTCAGTAAACAGGTCTTTCACCTCCTTGGTTAAATGTATTCTTAGGCTTTTTATTCTTTTGGTGGTGATTATAAATGGGATTGCTTTCTTAATGTTTCTTTCTGTTAGCTCATTGTTTATGTGTATAAACACAACAGAATTTTGTTTGTTGATTTTGTGCCTTGCAACTTAACTGTATTTGTTTATTGCATCTAACACTTCTCATTCTGTCTGCCCTTTGGGGACAGAATGGTTGGATGGGATCACTGACTCAATGGACATGAGTTTGAGCAAATTCTGGGAGATTGTGAAACCTGGTGTGCTGCAGTCCATGGGGTCGCAGAGTCGGACACAGCTGAGCAACTGAACATTTTTTTGGTGAAATCATTGTAGATTTTTATGTATTATATCATGTCATTTGCAGATAGAGACAATTTCACTTCTTCCTTTCCGGTTTAGATGCTTTTTATTTCTTTTTCCAACCTAATTGCTCTGACTTGGATTTTTAGTACTGTTTTGAATAAAAGTATTGAGAGTGAGCATCCTTATTTTTGTTCCCGTTCTTTATCTTAGAGATAAAACATTGAGCTTTTCCTGTTGAGTATGATGTTAGCTGTGAGATTATCATATATGGCTTTAATTATGTTTGAGGTACATTCTCTCTACTTATATGTATTGAGAGTTTTTAGCATAAATTGATGTTGAATTTTGTCAAATGATTTTTCTATGTATATTAAGATGATCACATGGTTTTTTTTTTTTTTATCATTTTGTTAGTGTAGTGTGTCACATTGGTTGATTTGTGAACAGTGAACCATACTTGCATTCCTGGAATAAATCCTAGTTGATTATGGTATTTTTAAAGTACTGTTAAAATTGGTTTGCTGATATTTTTGCATCTATAATCATCAGGGGTACTGGCTCCTAATTTTATGTTTTTGTAGTGTCTTTGCCTGGTTTTGGTATCAGAATAATGCTGGCCACAGAAAATGATTTTGGAAGTGTCCCATTCTCTTCTGCTTTCTGGAAGACTTTGGGAAGTATTGGTGTTAATTCTAGTATCAATGTTTGATAGATTTCACCAATGGATGCATCTTGTCCTGGACTTTTATTTTATGGGAAAAAATTTAATTAGTAATTCAGTGTCCTTACTAGTAATTGACTGTGTAGATTTCCTTTTCCTTATGGTGCAGTATTGGTAGTTTGTATGTTATCATGGCATCTGGTCCAATCACTTCATGGCAAATAGATGGAGAAACAGTGGAAACAGTGTCAGACTTTATTTTTCTGGGCTCACTGCAGATGGTGATTGCAGCCATAAAAATAAAAGATGCTTATTCCTTGGAAGGATAGTTATGACCAACCTAGATAGCATATTCAAAAGCAGAGGCATTACTTTGCCAATNTTGGGAGCTCAGAGTCTTAGCCACTGGACCACCAGGGAAGTCCGCAAAACACCACTTTTATAAATCATTTTGATCTGTGTATTGCATATATGGGGGAAAAATGAGAAAAGAATTTTAAGTGATGATGTTGATAATTTTTAAACTGTCATTTCACTCAAACTGTCATTTCTTCTTATATTAATAGAAAAAGTATGTCAAAGTCTGATGAAGTGAAAGAAAGCGAATATATCCAGAAATGAACTGCCAATAGGAGCATAACCAAGTGATGTTGGATAAGGCAGCAGTAGAAGCTATTAAATCTTTACCTTGTATGACATTAAATGGCGAAAAACTCCATTAAAAAAAATAATTGAAAAGAGTGTCAATCTGTGCCTACTGGAGTTGAACTGCCCTTCTTAAGAGTAATGTATGGACCGTTATTTTCTTGAAAGCTGCCTTCATTCTTCCATCTTAGGAGAGCAAAAATTCAAGCCAGACAGGTTTTTCTTCTTCTTCTGGCTTTATCTCTCTTTTGCAATTTAAAGGAGAATTAACCTTATTTTGGAGGCTTCCCAAGTGGCACAGTGGTAAAGAATCTGCCTGCTAACGCAGGAGATGCAGGAGAAGTGGGTTTGATCTCTGGGTCAGGAAGATCCCCGTAGGAGGAAATGGCAACCCATTTCAGTATTCTTGCCTAGAAAATTCCATGGACAGAGGAGCCTGATAAGCTACAGTCCATAGGGTTGTGAAGAGTCAGATGCAACTGATCATACACACACAAGATTATTTTAGTTCCCTTGTTTTGCCCATTGTAAATATTTTTCGTTGGAATGTAATCAGTGTTTTGAGCTGTTGTTGTGGTTTGAGAAGTGTCCCTGGCTGTACAATAGACACGTTAAAGAGACCTGCTTTCTCTTCACTGATAACTGCAAAAACAAAATTAATATTTGAATGTGAATTCTGGTAACAATTTCTTTACATTATACCAATATGATTAAAAATTAATGGGGATATTAAGATTATATAATTAAATGTAAAACATGACAAAATGTGGAAACTTAGGACCTCCTGCTAATGATTCATCTTTAGTTTGTAATAACACATTAAGTTACCACAGGGGCCCAATTACAAATAATGTATGTGGTACTTTCACAGTTTCTAATTGAATAAATAATCAAAATAATGTTGATTTAGATCAGTGTTCTATATGTCACAAGTCTTAACCCTAGATGAGATTAAAGCCCCAGATGTATTTAATTTTAAACCAATAAATGTTAGAGACTGAGAATCAAGCTAATCACATTCTGTCTTCTAGGCTTCTTCTCCTGTGGGTAGGATCTCATTTTCTTCTCTGACTCATTTATTCATTCAGCAGTTTCCCTTGAACACTAATAGGTCTGTAACAAATTATGTTAACGACATGCTAAAATAAAAATAACATCTCAGTAATACTGAAAACATTATTTTCCTTCTAGTTTTAGGATTGCTGTATCTGTATTTGTTTCTCCCTAGGATCTGGCTTATGGCTTATATCTTCACTGCTGTATTCATTCATGAACTTGTTTGAAATCCAGTTCTTCTAAAACTTTTCTTTTTCTGTGCCTGGAAGAAACTCAGTGGACCCCCTACTCCCTAAGGAAGTGGTGTTAGTAGCTAAGACCTCCTCAGTGGGCCTGTGGGTGCTGGATGCTGGTGAACGAGCATTTTTTGAGCAACTGCTTAGGTCACAGTCAGGGGCTGGAGTTGGGCTTCCATATCAGATAATCAAGATATCGGTACCCGCTTCTAAAGTAAGAGACAATATCCAATTCGTATAATTAGTATTCCTGCCATGTCTAGGTTTTAGCTGAGGCAGAACTGTCTACTTAACCCAGTGAAGTGACTTGGTTTGTGTTAACATTCCCTGAGTAAGATGGACTAATAGCACTGGTCCCTGCTGCCTTTTAGGAATGTGGTCACTGAGACAGTAACATAGGCTCTCACTTTTGAGGCAGCACCAAGGGACCAAATGCAGGATATGATTAAGGGAAAGAAAACTACATAGGACAAAACAGGAGTGTTCCTGGGGAACCCAAGAAAGCAAGAGTGTGGCAAGGGACTGAAAAAGAGGGCTGACGAGAGGGACACCTTATCCTGGGGCTCTTCTCACTTCCAGCTTAGCAGAGCTGTGAACTAAAACACAGCTCAATAGGAGTTAATGGACTGAACATAAAAGATCAGAGGAATAAAAAATAAGGAAGGCAAGAAAGGGCAACTTGTATTTATTTACTTATAAAGGCAAAAAAAAAAACACATAAGTAAATTTATGGTTTATGGTTGTGTTAGCTGATTTTCAGATAGACCAATGAAAGGAAAGTTTACAGAAAGAAAGAAGCCTGAGATATACTAAGATTATTACATAAGAACCCCTGTAAATATAAATTTGGTGATGATGGGGTGATGTTCTTTTTCAGCTATTGAGATTCCATGGATGAGAAAGCCAGAAATGAGTTTGGGACAGTTTATGGTCATTTGGGAACATAAAATAAACCTTGGCTGAGGGGTAAAGTAGCATGCACTGAACAGCTCCAGATCATAGCATTTCTGTTACGTAAAGGCTGATTCAGAGACGTGGAAGTGTGTGGTCCAGCATTCACTCAGTGATTAAGTAATCCTGGTTATTGGGGCAGGCTTGGGGCAGGGAAAGTGGATGGCAAAAGTGTAGGGAAATGATGTCTGCAGAGATTGGGGTGAACCATCGGCTTAAAGCTTGTGACCTGCAAGCAGAAGGAAGCTTCTGCAGATCCACATGTGCCTGGTAGCTCAGGCAGATCTGTGGAGCATTTAAATAGGGCTGTCACATGTCTAAGTGTGCCTGGTATACACAACAGGGTTCTACAGGGCACAGGGCACATACCCTTTCTCATAACCTGTAGAAAGAGTTTGAGAGTGTCATTTGGCCAGAGATAAAATTGGGAAGGGAGAGATGTCAAGAAGAACTTTTAACTTTAAAACCAAGAGAAAGAAGCAGGAGGATGTACATTTGCAAAGGCAAATGTAATGATTAGATATGATGAGAAATAAAAGAGATTTCCTGAGATACTTGAGCTTACTCTTAAGAGCCACATTTTTTTTTAATGTTGAGAATAATCTTTTTTTATTGAAGTATAATTGCTTTGGGCTTCCTTTGTAGCTCAGCTGGTAAAGAATCCGCCTGCAATGCAGGAGACCTGGGGTTGATTCCTGGGTCAGGTAGATCCCCTGGAGAAGGGATAGTCTACCCACTCCAGTATTCTTGGGCTTCCCTGGTGGCTCAGACAATAAAGAATCTGCCTGCAGTGTGGGAGACCTGGGTTTGATCTCTGGGTTGGGAAGATCCCTTGGAAGAAGGCATGGCAACCCATTTCAGTATTCTTGCCTGGAGAATCCCATGGACAGAGGAGCCTGGTGGTCTGTAGTCCATGGGGTTGCAAAGAGTTGAACATGATTGAGTGACTAAGCATGCACACATGCATACTTGCTTTACAATGTTGTGTTAGTTTCTGCTGTATGACGAAGTGAATCAGCTATATGTATACATATATCCCTTCCCTCTTGGGCCTCCGTCCTACTCCCCCTCCCCCTCCCACCCATCTATGTCATCACTGAGCATCAAGCTGAGCTCTCTGTGCTATACAGCAGGTTCCCATTGGTAGAATAACTCATTGCTTGAGTCCCTTTTGGCAGAGCTTAACTATGAAAAGACACTTGTACAGTTGTGAATGCTAAGAAGAGAGTCATGGGGGAATATTCTTTAAAATACTTAGCATATGGGTCCCTTCCTGCTGGAACGATGCTCCAAGAACTGGCTCCCAGGAGATGATGCTCTGCCTTGCACTGTAGCCAGGAACTCCTTCCTGCCATGTGGGGAGGATGAGAGTGGATAGTCTGTAATTGTCCTGTGCTGGAGGCCTCAGAGGGAGCGTACGGGGCTGAGAGCAGTGAGCTCTGGTCTCTCCTGTGGTCCATCCTGGAAGCTCCCTGGGTCAACTTTCTCAGACTGGCCCATCTTCTCTCCAACCACCTCTGGTGGCCCTGTGGCAGCCTCAGGCTTTGGAGATGGGGAAGGGAGTCTGACTCCTCTTGCCTGTCTTCTGTCAGTCCTCCCTGCCTAAGGTGTCTCCTTTGTTCTGGACCTGCCCATCCCATTATCTGAGAATTTCCCCCTCACCCATAGAACAGACACTGTTCAGAAATGTGACCCTATGCTGACTTCTCTTTTTCTGTTCCAACCTTTGCATGGTGATGCTTGAACCAAAGTAGAAGGTTTGCTATATATCCTCTGCACTTAAGACTTTGGACTTGAACGTCAGCAAACAGGCAGACCCAACCCCTTTATCCCTGTTGAGTTCCCCAACTTTTTCCTAATCAAGTCCATAGGTGGTTCTTCTCTCTCATTTCAGGAAGAGTGTGGGGGTGTGACCAGGGTCAAGATAGGTATGACAGTAATGATAAACTGGTAGGATATTCTGAATAAAATTTAGAAAATTGTTAACATTTATGAATCATAAAGATAAAAATGTGGTATTCTAAGATAGTAAGAATTGAAGAAATACAAGTAAGTATTTATAACTTGTTTTTCTAGTGAGCTTGAGCTAGAAATCTGTATAGATCAGGTTTGTTTCTTGTGTTTTTCTCTTTTCATACATATAGTGTAATGGGCAGGATCTTTGTTTCCCTTCCAAAATTCATCTGCTGAAATCCTAACCCCAAATGTAATGGTATTAGGAGTTGGAGCCTTTGGGGTTGATTAGGTTAATGAGGGTAGAACCCACATGAATGGAATTACTTTTTCTCTAAACATGAGATTGATGATCCAACCTTTGATATTCTATTAAGGCAACCCAAACTGACTAAGGCACATGGTAAACATGTTGACCATCTTGCAAATTTATCAGATAGATTGGATTACTATATTATGTATACTATTACTATGCTGTGTATTCATGTTCTTGCTTAGTAGGAGAGACCAAGTAATGGGAAGGGGGGTACTCCTAGAATTCTCAGCTATATGCCCTGATGTAGATATCCTCATAAGAAACTGTATAGTATGTTGAAAATCAGTAGAATATGAGATGATAAGAAATAGACTTATTGAGCCTGATATATTGCTTACACAGATAAAAATGATGGTGACTAGCAAAGAGATGGATTGTGATTTTCAAGCCTGTGAGAACTCTTTAGAGTTGTGTACTCCAAAGGTCATAAAATTTTGGTAATTGCAAATCAATATGAATGGAGTGGAAAGGGAAGGTATAAATAAGCCAGATATTAAGCATGTGCATGGAAGTTTATTCTAACAGTTTCATGGAGACAGAGTCTGGTTACCATCAAGGGAAGCACTGGCTCACCAGTTATGTATGTGCTGAGTCAGTCAGTCTTGTCCAGCTCTTTGCGACCCCATAGACTGTAGTCCGCCTGGCTCTTCTGTCCATGGGATTCTCCAGGCGAGAATACTGTAGTGGGTAGCCACTCCCTTCTCCAGGGAATGTTCCCAACCCAGGGAACAAACCCAGGTCTCCTGCGTTGTAGGTGGTTTCTTTTTTGGCTGAGATACCAGGGAAGCCCATAACTTAAAGGTATAAACCACAGAATGGGGTTTATAAAACCTCAAAGGCAGAATTTCAGGAGAAAGAATGAGGCTGCATAAAGCTAGCAAATTAGACCAGAGGAGGTTGAAAGCAAAATAAAACAATGGGCTATCTGGAAATTTTTTGCGGGAATCCGCCCAACTCATGGAATGATTTAAAGAGTTGAAGTGTTTAGATATGATATAGGATTACTACTTAAAAAATTTTTAGATTATTTTATGAGCAGTGAAGTTAGACCATATCCAGTGTGTGTCTTCTCAAGGTTTGATGATCTCTGTGTTTTATTTATTTCTTAAGTAGGTCAGTGTGTACATATTATATATCTGTGTATCTCTACCTATATTTACCTATATGTACTGTGCTGTGCTTAGTTGCTCAATTGTGTCTGACTCTTTGCAACCCCATGGACAGTAGCCCACCAGGCTCCTCTGTCCATGGGATTCTCCAGGCAAGAATACTCGAATGGGTTGCTATGCCTTCCTCCAGGGGACCTTCCCAACCCAGGGATTAAATCCAGGTCTCTCGCATTACAGGTAGATTCTTTACTGTCTGAGCTACCAGGGAAGCCCATGAATACTGGAGTGGGTAGCCTATCCCTTCTCCAGGGGATCTTCCTGACCCAGGAATCAACCAGAGGTCTTCTGCATTGCAGGCAGATTCTTTACCTGGTGAGCTACCAGGAAGCCCATCTACCTACCTACCTATCTACAAATGGTATGGAAAAGAGGAGGGACTGTATTTCGAATTTTCTCATTTAGAATCGTGATTTACAAGTAAGAGAGGAAAATTCTAAATCTTAGGAGACATGGAAAGATTAATAAGTGTGAATTTGGAAGATCTAATACACAGAAAGAAGGTGCTATATGTAAGCCTCCTGAACTAAAATATGAAAATGAAAGAATACGAAGGATAAGGAAAATACTAGGAAATTTTAAGCATGCACGATTACCTACTAGTAAGAATTAGGAATGCAATTTAGATGCACTTAGCCTGAAGAATCTCTTAACCAAGGTCAAGGGAATAAAATGTTTTTGAAGGTAAGAGATTGCCATGTCCCAAAGGTATGTATATAGGGGAGGTTCAAAGCCTGGTATTCAGGAAGCTTCCATTAAGCCTTGTTACTCAAACCTGTCCACAGCCTAGCAGCACAAGCATCCCCTGGGATCTTGTACTTAAAGGCGCTCATGGCAGCTTACTGAGTAAGGCTCTGCAGTCACCAGAATTTCAGGGTAGTTTGAGAGCACACTGAGTTTGAGAAGCACCGTTCCTAAGGGCACTAAATAGCAGTAGGTTTGGTGAACTGCTTTTGACAGGTATTGAAAACTTCAAGATTAATGAGGAGATGAGCAGTGAAAAGATTCTATAAAGGAGATGTGGGTTCTAAGCAGAGAGTTACTGCAATTGAAGCATTGCTGTGTAGTCCCAATATTGGATGTTTTAGTAATAAAGTTAAAGCAATAAATGAACTGTTGGATCTGGCCAGGGAGGAACTTAGGCTGTTAAAGGAAGAAAAATATATTATTAAGAGAAAGCATAACTATACAATATTGAAGGTCATAGATTATTAATCCTGTATTCAGGTAAGTTTTGAAATTTTATGTTTAAAAGAAAGAGTGAAAGAGAATTTGTATGTATACACACAATTGCAGTACAAGAATAAAATGGTATTTGGTTCATGTGAGCAAAGCAGTGGTCTCTAAAGAGCTGTGAAACAAAGAGCTTACTGATTTTGACTTTCTGTGTTTATTACAAATGGATACATAAAAACCTTTAGGTAAGAAGTGAAATTCTGGGAACAGATGGTACAGAGTCATCGTAAGACCCAGGCCTAGCCTGAATCCATTTCTGGGGCCGTGCCTCTCCTTTGTCAGTGGTGAGCATCAGAACTCTCTGATGTCCCACTCCCCTTGTGCAGAGGAAGCTGCAGATGGGTCTTCCTGCAGAGGTGACCTCAGTCATTGTAGTGAACCCCTGAAAGCGTTCTGAATCAGAGGTCTCAACTACTGAAATACCAGACTCGGGTGGACACTTTCTCTGTTAAAAAAAAAAAANTGTCATCACTGAGCATCAAGCTGAGCTCTCTGTGCTATACAGCAGGTTCCCATTGGTAGAATAACTCATTGCTTGAGTCCCTTTTGGCAGAGCTTAACTATGAAAAGACACTTGTACAGTTGTGAATGCTAAGAAGAGAGTCATGGGGGAATATTCTTTAAAATACTTAGCATATGGGTCCCTTCCTGCTGGAACGATGCTCCAAGAACTGGCTCCCAGGAGATGATGCTCTGCCTTGCACTGTAGCCAGGAACTCCTTCCTGCCATGTGGGGAGGATGAGAGTGGATAGTCTGTAATTGTCCTGTGCTGGAGGCCTCAGAGGGAGCGTACGGGGCTGAGAGCAGTGAGCTCTGGTCTCTCCTGTGGTCCATCCTGGAAGCTCCCTGGGTCAGCTTTCTCAGACTGGCCCATCTTCTCTCCAACCACCTCTGGTGGCCCTGTGGCAGCCTCAGGCTTTGGAGATGGGGAAGGGAGTCTGACTCCTCTTGCCTGTCTTCTGTCAGTCCTCCCTGCCTAAGGTGTCTCCTTTGTTCTGGACCTGCCCATCCCATTATCTGAGAATTTCCCCCTCACTCATAGAACAGACACTGTTCAGAAATGTGACCCTATGCTGACTTCTCTTTTTCTGTTCCAACCTTTGCATGGTGATGCTTGAACCAAAGTAGAAGGTTTGCTATATATCCTCTGCACTTAAGACTTTGGACTTGAACGTCAGCAAACAGGCAGACCCAACCCCTTTATCCCTGTTGAGTTCCCCAACTTTTTCCTAATCAAGTCCATAGGTGGTTCTTCTCTCTCATTTCAGGAAGAGTGTGGGGGTGTGACCAGGGTCAAGATAGGTATGACAGTAATGATAAACTGGTAGGATATTCTGAATAAAATTTAGAAAATTGTTAACATTTATGAATCATAAAGATAAAAATGTGGTATTCTAAGATAGTAAGAATTGAAGAAATACAAGTAAGTATTTATAACTTGTTTTTCTAGTGAGCTTGAGCTAGAAATCTGTATAGATCAGGTTTGTTTCTTGTGTTTTTCTCTTTTCATACATATAGTGTAATGGGCAGGATCTTTGTTTCCCTTCCAAAATTCATCTGCTGAAATCCTAACCCCAAATGTAATGGTATTAGGAGTTGGAGCCTTTGGGGTTGATTAGGTTAATGAGGGTAGAACCCACATGAATGGAATTACTTTTTCTCTAAACATGAGATTGATGATCCAACCTTTGATATTCTATTAAGGCAACCCAAACTGACTAAGGCACATGGTAAACATGTTGACCATCTTGCAAATTTATCAGATAGATTGGATTACTATATTATGTATACTATTACTATGCTGTGTATTCATGTTCTTGCTTAGTAGGAGAGACCAAGTAATGGGAAGGGGGGTACTCCTAGAATTCTCAGCTATATGCCCTGATGTAGATATCCTCATAAGAAACTGTATAGTATGTTGAAAATCAGTAGAATATGAGATGATAAGAAATAGACTTATTGAGCCTGATATATTGCTTACACAGATAAAAATGATGGTGACTAGCAAAGAGATGGATTGTGATTTTCAAGCCTGTGAGAACTCTTTAGAGTTGTGTACTCCAAAGGTCATAAAATTTTGGTAATTGCAAATCAATATGAATGGAGTGGAAAGGGAAGGTATAAATAAGCCAGATATTAAGCATGTGCATGGAAGTTTATTCTAACAGTTTCATGGAGACAGAGTCTGGTTACCATCAAGGGAAGCACTGGCTCACCAGTTATGTATGTGCTGAGTCAGTCAGTCTTGTCCAGCTCTTTGCGACCCCATAGACTGTAGTCCGCCTGGCTCTTCTGTCCATGGGATTCTCCAGGCGAGAATACTGTAGTGGGTAGCCACTCCCTTCTCCAGGGAATGTTCCCAACCCAGGGAACAAACCCAGGTCTCCTGCGTTGTAGGTGGTTTCTTTTTTGGCTGAGATACCAGGGAAGCCCATAACTTAAAGGTATAAACCACAGAATGGGGTTTATAAAACCTCAAAGGCAGAATTTCAGGAGAAAGAATGAGGCTGCATAAAGCTAGCAAATTAGACCAGAGGAGGTTGAAAGCAAAATAAAACAATGGGCTATCTGGAAATTTTTTGCGGGAATCCGCCCAACTCATGGAATGATTTAAAGAGTTGAAGTGTTTAGATATGATATAGGATTACTACTTAAAAAATTTTTAGATTATTTTATGAGCAGTGAAGTTAGACCATATCCAGTGTGTGTCTTCTCAAGGTTTGATGATCTCTGTGTTTTATTTATTTCTTAAGTAGGTCAGTGTGTACATATTATATATCTGTGTATCTCTACCTATATTTACCTATATGTACTGTGCTGTGCTTAGTTGCTCAATTGTGTCTGACTCTTTGCAACCCCATGGACAGTAGCCCACCAGGCTCCTCTGTCCATGGGATTCTCCAGGCAAGAATACTCGAATGGGTTGCTATGCCTTCCTCCAGGGGACCTTCCCAACCCAGGGATTAAATCCAGGTCTCTCGCATTACAGGTAGATTCTTTACTGTCTGAGCTACCAGGGAAGCCCATGAATACTGGAGTGGGTAGCCTATCCCTTCTCCAGGGGATCTTCCTGACCCAGGAATCAACCAGAGGTCTTCTGCATTGCAGGCAGATTCTTTACCTGGTGAGCTACCAGGAAGCCCATCTACCTACCTACCTATCTACAAATGGTATGGAAAAGAGGAGGGACTGTATTTCGAATTTTCTCATTTAGAATCGTGATTTACAAGTAAGAGAGGAAAATTCTAAATCTTAGGAGACATGGAAAGATTAATAAGTGTGAATTTGGAAGATCTAATACACAGAAAGAAGGTGCTATATGTAAGCCTCCTGAACTAAAATATGAAAATGAAAGAATACGAAGGATAAGGAAAATACTAGGAAATTTTAAGCATGCACGATTACCTACTAGTAAGAATTAGGAATGCAATTTAGATGCACTTAGCCTGAAGAATCTCTTAACCAAGGTCAAGGGAATAAAATGTTTTTGAAGGTAAGAGATTGCCATGTCCCAAAGGTATGTATATAGGGGAGGTTCAAAGCCTGGTATTCAGGAAGCTTCCATTAAGCCTTGTTACTCAAACCTGTCCACAGCCTAGCAGCACAAGCATCCCCTGGGATCTTGTACTTAAAGGCGCTCATGGCAGCTTACTGAGTAAGGCTCTGCAGTCACCAGAATTTCAGGGTAGTTTGAGAGCACACTGAGTTTGAGAAGCACCGTTCCTAAGGGCACTAAATAGCAGTAGGTTTGGTGAACTGCTTTTGACAGGTATTGAAAACTTCAAGATTAATGAGGAGATGAGCAGTGAAAAGATTCTATAAAGGAGATGTGGGTTCTAAGCAGAGAGTTACTGCAATTGAAGCATTGCTGTGTAGTCCCAATATTGGATGTTTTAGTAATAAAGTTAAAGCAATAAATGAACTGTTGGATCTGGCCAGGGAGGAACTTAGGCTGTTAAAGGAAGAAAAATATATTATTAAGAGAAAGCATAACTATACAATATTGAAGGTCATAGATTATTAATCCTGTATTCAGGTAAGTTTTGAAATTTTATGTTTAAAAGAAAGAGTGAAAGAGAATTTATATGTATACACAGAATTGCAGTACAAGAATAAAATGGTATTTGGTTCATGTGAGAAAAGCAGTGGTCTCTAAAGAGCTGTGAAACAGAGCTTACTGATTTTGACTTTCTGTGTTTATTACAAATGGATACATAAAAACCTTTAGGTAAGAAGTGAAATTCTGGGAACAGATGGTACAGAGTCATCGTAAGACCCAGGCCTAGCCTGAATCCATTTCTGGGGCCATGCCTCTCCTTTGTCAGTGGTGAGCATCAGAACTCTCTGATGTCCCACTCCCCTTGTGCAGAGGAAGCTGCAGATGGGTCTTCCTGCAGAGGTGACCTCAGTCATTGTAGTGAACCCCTGAAAGCGTTCTGAATCAGAGGTCTCAACTACTGAAATACCAGACTCGGGTGGACACTTTCTCTGTTAAAAAAAAAAAAAATCTTCTGTTAGAAGCTTTATCTTCTAAATTACAACTTAAATATTCTGTCTCGAGAAAGTTTATTTCTGTATATTACCAGTGATTTTTCCACACAAACTTCTGCAGTAGCTGTTTCTTCTGCTTGAGTTGATCTCCTCTCCTAGGCTTGGCAAAATCCTATGAAATTCTGTTGATTCTTTTAAGATTCAGTATGAATATATCCTCCTCTGTAAGTAGTTCTTTGATTCCTCTACACTACAAACTTCCACTTCTAGCTAGCCTTCCTTTCCCTCTTTCCTAGTCTTCCTTTTCATCTTCATGCATTGGAGAAGGAAATGGCAGCCCACTCCAGTGTTCTTTTCTGGAGAATTCCAGGGACAGTGGAACCTGGTGGGCTGCTGTCTATGGGGTCTCACAGGGTCGGATACGACTGAAGCGACTTAGCAGCAGCAGCAACAGTCTTCCTTTCTTTCTTCTTACAGTGTTGTGGGTATTGTTTTTAATATAATATTTTTATTATAAATAGAATAATAGTGTTAAAGAATGGAAATACAAAAGCATATTAAGAAGGAAATAANCTGAAGCGACTTAGCAGCAGCAGCAACAGTCTTCCTTTCTTTCTTCTTACAGTGTTGTGGGTATTGTTTTTAATATAATATTTTTATTATAAATAGAATAATAGTGTTAAAGAATGGAAATACAAAAGCATATTAAGAAGGAAATAAAAAGTACCTATTGATACAGTCTCATTTTCTAAAGTGATCATTACTAATATTTTATTGCAACTTAAGTGACAGTCCTGTCTGTCACTATTCCCTCCTTCCTTCTCTCCTTCCTATTTGCTTTGATTGTAATATTTATTCTTTATTAAATTATTTACATTTAAAGTATTTATTCATAGGTATATACTTACTGCCATTTTGTTCATTGTTTTGAGTTGTTTTTGTAGTTGTTTTCCTTTCTTCCTTTGCTCATACATATATTGTTATATATGAAACTCTTTGCAAACAAAGGTCCGTCGAGTCAAGGCTATCGGAGAAGACAGTGGCACCCCACTCCAATACTCTTGCTTGGAGAATCCCATGGATGGAGGAGCCTGGTAGGCTGCAGTCCATAGGTTTGTACAGAGTTGGACACGACTGAAGTGACTTAGCACGAGCAGCATCATTCAAGGCTATGGTTTTTCCAGTGGTCATGTATGGATGTGAGAGTTGGACTGTGAAGAAAGCTGAGTGCCAAAAAATTGATGCTTTTGNTTTTTTTTTTATGGCTTACCCAGTGCCCCAATGCCTAGCCATCCATAGAACATAATAAACAGTAAGTTTCCCTTGCATAAGTGAAACTTGAGAGGTGATTGAACTTGATAAATAATACCTTTTATTTCTGCTGACATGTGACATATACCTTTTCAGGAATCATCTGCTGTCTTATTCAATCCTCACATGTTTGGTCAATAAGTTAGATATACATTCTGCCCTATGATAGAAGCAATTGAGATTCGGAGAGTGAGGCCAAGCAGTTTGTTACTGGCAGAAACGGGACCAGGGTTTCAACTGTCTGTCTTCTCTTCCTGTACCTTTTCTACTAGCTTGCTCTGTATTCTCTGAACTAAGCCAGACTACCAGAGGTCTTCAAATTTCTTGGCCCTTGTTCTGTGTGTTCTTCTCCAAATAACAACAGAGTGCAGTGAGCTTCTGAAGGCAAAGCTTCTAAGACAAAGCTTTCATCTGGGAATTGGGTTTAGGGATCAGAACCCATCAATGGCGATTAGAGAAAATGCTCTGATTGCCCTTGAATATCTCCAGACCCACTTATTCTCTGTCATATTCCATTTGGTAGTGTGCCCAGATTTAATGGCATTCTACAGGCTTGCTTTATATATATATGTTGTGAAATGTGCTTTAAGGAATATATTCTTAATGAGAGCTTTTGCATAGTAAATATTCCCAGACTTCACCAGCTGTGGATATCAATAAGGACACTTACATTTAAAATTTAATATCTAGAGCTTTATCCTTTCCCTTTACATGACAGAAGGAACTCAGACCATGTTTTAACATTCCCCATATCTTTTAGTAGATACCTTGACCACCTGATGTGAAGAGCTGACTCTTTGGAAAAGACCTTGATGCTGGGAAAGATTGAGGTGGGAAGAGAAAGGGGTGAGGTGAGTTGGTTGGGTGGCATCACAGACTCAATGGATATCAGTTTGAACAAACTCTGGAAGATAGTGAAGGACAGAGGAGCCTGGTATGCTGCAGTCCATAGCATCGCAAAGAATCAGACAGGACTAAGCTGCTGAACAACAAAGGCACTTGAGGTGTAGTTCTTAGACATCCTTCCAAGACTGAATTCATATTGCTTCTTCCTAGCTCCAGGCTATTCTTAATGTTCCACTTGGGCTACCACTTGTATCCACACAATTCTTTACTTATCCTAAACCTGCTGACCTTGTGCGTTCGCCAGCCCTGCTACTTGCCATTCTCTGTCGACTGATGCTCTTCCTGTACTGTTGCCCAGCCTGGACAGTCCATAATGCTCTGCCGCTTGAGCTCTACCCCTGCTGCCAAGCCCCTGTGATCCTGCTATGAGCTGCTATGATCCTCTCTAGGATGACATTTTATTTTTCTGCTCAACTGTGGGTAGAACTCAGTGCTCCAGGGAGATATTAGTGCATCATATATACTTCCCCAAAGTTACTGGGCCATTTTCCCTCTGCACTGCTCCTTCTTCTTCTTGTTTTAGAATGGTCCTATAACATGTTGTTAGGTCCAAAAGTTGTGCGGAGTATAGGAGGGAAGGTTTACTGATCTGCAACTTCCCTACTCTCTCCTTGACATGCACACGACCAGTAAGGAGCACCATGTTCATATATGGTTCAGCCAACAACTACCATGTAATATGCACTGCAGCACTGCCTTTCTCTCTGTGGCCATGGATAGAATAACTTTCTCAAGGGTTCCTCATTCTTAGTGTATTTCTTCTCTTTCTCCTCCCACATATGGTACACCAAGTTTTCACACGTGGCTATATTTGTATGAACCTCACTAATGGGCTTTCCTGGTGGCTCAGTCCTTAAAGAATCCACTTGCAATGCAAGAGACCCAGGTTTGATCTCTGGGTTGGGAAGATCCTCTAGAGGAGGAAATGGCAACCCACTCCTATATTCTTGCCTGGGAAATCCCATGGATTTCCCTGTAGCCTGGTGGGCTACAGTCCATGGAGTTGCAAGAGTCAGACATGACTTAGCAACTAAACCATCACTAGTAATAAATATATTTGAATTCTCTTCCCAGTAAGTCCTTCAATCTGCATGTAACTCAGCAGAGGAAAACAAATCTGCTTCAGGAGAGAGCGGTAGGTATTAAAGAAGTATCTAAATTCTAGTTCTGATCTAGCCTTGATGTCTGCCATACTATGTCATTTTAAATGAAGTATCGCATGAAATATTAGCTATTTATGGAAATGATTTGAGCTTTTAAAGGGTAGTTCTTAGTCCTGACTGATTAAATGTCCTTCTAAGAGGAATGTCTTTTTTAATTGTCATAGAATATCAGGGTTGGAAGGTATCTTTAAAGTTAATGAATCCTGGTATTAGTCCTTCCTTGTTCTGAGTTGGAATGCAATAATCCTAGGAAAGATGACTATGATTTCTTTTTTACCTGCCAGCTTTTCAAATACTTAAAGATTAGTTCTCAGGATTCTCAGGTTGTTTTTTTTTTTTTTTTCATTACTAAGCACCCCCCTCACCCCCGCCCCCCGCTGCCATATAGGATATGGTTATTAGTTTCTTAGTGTTGCAATAACAAATTGCTGGAAACTGAGTCACTTAAACAACCAAAATTTATTTTTTGGCAGTTTAGAAGCCTGAAAGTTCAGGATCAAGGTGCTGGCAGTGTTGGTTTCCTCTGAAGGCTTATTGCAGGCCTCTCTCCTAGGCTTGCAAATGGGCCTCCCCTTATGGCCTCGTCACATGATGAGGCCGTAAGATCTCATGCAGGCATGCCCTTGACCCCTGGTGTCTCTTCCTCTTCCTTTAAAGACTCCAGTCATATTCATTAGGACCACATCCTAATGGTGGTATTTTGACTTAATAACTTCTTTAAAAACATTATCTTCCAATGGGGTAACATTTCAAGATTCTAGGGTTAGGATTTCAACATATGAATTTGGGGAGCCTAATTAATTTCATAACAGTGTGGATATAGTCTCCTTGCTGTTTCTTTGCTTTAGTCTCTGAAGATGCTTCATTGAACTTTCTTGGCAGGATACATTGGTGAACATGGATAGGTAATCTTTGTTATAGGTTTATTTGAAAAATTGGTGGTGATAAATTGGGTTGGCCAAAATGTTCATTATTTTTTTCTTTTTCCATAAGATGGCTGTCATAGGCTTAGTTGTCTTGTCTTTAACTTCGTTTGAAGGCTCTGTTAGATTGTATTGTCACAGCTGTCATATCAGCATGCATTTAAAAAAGAAAGCATCAAAACTGGTTTATTTTTGTGTGGCCATTGTAACACTGAAGATAGAAGAAAAAACAACATTTTGGCATATAATGATTTATTATTTCGAGAAAAGTAAAAACACAATTGAAATAAATAAAAAGATTTGTGCACAAAGAAAGTGCTATGACTGATCAAATGTGTTAGAAGTGGTTTGTCAAATTTTGTGCTGGAAATTTCTCACTGTACTATGCTTCACAGTTGGGGAGAACAGTTGAAGTTGATAGTGATCAAACTGGGACATTGATTGAGAACAAAGTTATACTATGCAGGAGATAGTGGACATACCAAAAATATCCAAATCAAGTGTTAAAAATCATCTTCGCAGCTTGGCTATGTTAATTTCTGTAATGTTTGGGTTCTACATAAGTGAAGAAAACCTTCTTGACCCTATTTCTGCATGCAATTCTCTATTTAAATGTAACAAAAATGTTCTGTTTTTAAAACAAATTATGATGGGCATTGAAAAGTGGATACTGTGCAATTATGTGAAATGGAAGATATCATGGGGCATGCAAAATGAACTACCATCAAACACACCAAATGCCAGTCTTCATCCAAAGAAGGTGATGTGTATATTATGTGATTGGAAGGGAGTCCACTATCATGAGCTTCTTCTGAAAAACCAAATGATCAATTCCAACAAGTACTGCTCCCAGTTAGGCCACCTGAAAACAGACTTTGACAAAAAGCATCCAGAATTAGTTAACAGGAAGCATATAATCTTCCATCAGGATAATGCAAGACCACATTATCTTTGATGCCCAGGCAAAACTGTTACAGCTTGACTGGGAAGTTCTGATTCATTCATTGTACTTCCCAGACCTTGCACCTTNTAGTTTCTTAGTGTTGCAATAACAAATTGCTGGAAACTGAGTCACTTAAACAACCAAAATTTATTTTTTGGCAGTTTAGAAGCCTGAAAGTTCAGGATCAAGGTGCTGGCAGTGTTGGTTTCCTCTGAAGGCTTATTGCAGGCCTCTCTCCTAGGCTTGCAAATGGGCCTCCCCTTATGGCCTCGTCACATGATGAGGCCGTAAGATCTCATGCAGGCATGCCCTTGACCCCTGGTGTCTCTTCCTCTTCCTTTAAAGACTCCAGTCATATTCATTAGGACCACATCCTAATGGTGGTATTTTGACTTAATAACTTCTTTAAAAACATTATCTTCCAATGGGGTAACATTTCAAGATTCTAGGGTTAGGATTTCAACATATGAATTTGGGGAGCCTAATTAATTTCATAACAGTGTGGATATAGTCTCCTTGCTGTTTCTTTGCTTTAGTCTCTGAAGATGCTTCATTGAACTTTCTTGGCAGGATACATTGGTGAACATGGATAGGTAATCTTTGTTATAGGTTTATTTGAAAAATTGGTGGTGATAAATTGGGTTGGCCAAAATGTTCATTATTTTTTTCTTTTTCCATAAGATGGCTGTCATAGGCTTAGTTGTCTTGTCTTTAACTTCGTTTGAAGGCTCTGTTAGATTGTATTGTCACAGCTGTCATATCAGCATGCATTTAAAAAAGAAAGCATCAAAACTGGTTTATTTTTGTGTGGCCATTGTAACACTGAAGATAGAAGAAAAAACAACATTTTGGCATATAATGATTTATTATTTCGAGAAAAGTAAAAACACAATTGAAATAAATAAAAAGATTTGTGCACAAAGAAAGTGCTATGACTGATCAAATGTGTTAGAAGTGGTTTGTCAAATTTTGTGCTGGAAATTTCTCACTGTACTATGCTTCACAGTTGGGGAGAACAGTTGAAGTTGATAGTGATCAAACTGGGACATTGATTGAGAACAAAGTTATACTATGCAGGAGATAGTGGACATACCAAAAATATCCAAATCAAGTGTTAAAAATCATCTTCGCAGCTTGGCTATGTTAATTTCTGTAATGTTTGGGTTCTACATAAGTGAAGAAAACCTTCTTGACCCTATTTCTGCATGCAATTCTCTATTTAAATGTAACAAAAATGTTCTGTTTTTAAAACAAATTATGATGGGCATTGAAAAGTGGATACTGTGCAATTATGTGAAATGGAAGATATCATGGGGCATGCAAAATGAACTACCATCAAACACACCAAATGCCAGTCTTCATCCAAAGAAGGTGATGTGTATATTATGTGATTGGAAGGGAGTCCCCTATCATGAGCTTCTTCTGAAAAACCAAATGATCAATTCCAACAAGTACTGCTCCCAGTTAGGCCACCTGAAAACAGACTTTGACAAAAAGCATCCAGAATTAGTTAACAGGAAGCATATAATCTTCCATCAGGATAATGCAAGACCACATTATCTTTGATGCCCAGGCAAAACTGTTACAGCTTGACTGGGAAGTTCTGATTCATTCATTGTACTTCCCAGACCTTGCACCTTCAGATTTCCATTTACTTCAGTCTTTACAACATTTTCTTAATGGAAAAAAACTCAATTACCTGGAAGACTGTAAATAACACTTGAAATAGTCCTTTGCTCAAAAAAGTTAAAGTATTGGGAAGATGGAATTATGAAGTTGCCTGAAAAATGGCAGATGGTAGTAGAACAAAATGGTGAATGCCTTGTTCAATAAAGTTCTTGGTGAAAATGAAAAATGTGTCTTTTATTTTTACTTAAAAACCAAAGGAACTTTTTGGCCAAACCAGTGTTTACATTTGCTCTCAATGTGAAGCCTTTCTTTCCTTCCTGTCTTGATCTTCATTTTCAGTCTCTTTTCTCTTTCTCTTTCTTTGTGTGTGTGTGTGCGCGCGTGTGTGTGTGTGCGTGTGTGCGTGTGTGTGTGTGTGTGTGTGTCTGAGCATGCACACGTGCTTTCCTGTCCCACACGCATAATGATGGGTCTCTCTTATTTGACCTGTCCAGTGGAGGTAACTTGGGAACTTTAGCTTTTCAATTCAACCTCTCTTTTTTGAGCACTATTTTTTCTACTCACTGTGTTAGGCATGAGCCACACTGGAATGACTAAGCATCGGCTCTGCCCTCTGAGAGCTCATAAATTATGGGACAGTGCCCTTATAAATATGTATTTATAATGCAGTGTGTTAAGTGCAAAATAGAACTCTGAGAAAATTACAGAGGTAGCACAAAGAAGGTAGCAGTGAATCTATGTCAGGCAGAGAAGACTTTACAAAGAAGGTGATTTCAGGTTTGGATTTTGAAAGATGATTCAAAATTGGTCAAATGAATGCAGTGGGAACTATGAGATGTATTTCAAGAACAGCAATATATACAGATATAAATCAAAGATGAGTAACAGAAGTGATGATATTGGAGAGAAAAGAAGGAGCCACATCAGACTGTATGCCATGCTTTCATTAAAGAATTTTAAGCAGAGGAATAACCTAACCAGGTTCTGTATTTGGAAGAGAGCTCTTGTGACAAGGTGGACATGAGTGTAGAGGAAAACAGGGAGACCAATTGAGACTCCACTGTAGTATTTTATTTTTTAGACTTCTCTTATTATTTTTAATTTTTATGTCCTTATTACAGTATAATTTACAACCTTGTGTTAGTTTCACATGTACAGCAAAGTGTGTGTGTATGTATATATTCTTTCCTGATTCTTTTCCATTATAAATTATTGTGTGATATTGAATGTAGTTTCCTAAGTTATAAAGTAGGTCCTTTTTTTCTGCTTGTTTTATGTATGGTAGTGTTTATCTGTCTTTGTCTGACTTACTTTACTTAGTATGGTTTTCTCTGGGTTCATTCATGTGGCCATAAATAGAAATATTTCACTTTCTTATGGCTTAGTAATATTCTATTGTATATATGCATACTATGACTTTTTTACCTGTTGATGAATGTTTCATTTGTTTCCATGTTTTGGCTGTTGTAAACAGTGCTCTGTGAACACTGGGGTGCATGTATCTTTTTTAAATTAGAGTTTTTGTCTTTTTCCAGATATATGTCCTGGAGTAGAATTACTGGATCATATGGTAACTTGATTTTTAGTTTTTTAAGGAACCTCCATACTACTTTCAATAGTATCTGCACCAATTTACTTTCCCACCAACAGTATAGGAGGGTTCCTTTTTCTCCACACCCTCTCCAGCAGTTATTATTCATCGACTTTTTGATGATGGCCATTCTGACTGATGTGAGGTGATACCTCTTTGTAGTTTTGGTTTACACTTCTCTAGTATTTAGCATTGTTGAGCCTATTTTCACATGCCTGTTAGCCACTGGTATGTCTTCTTTGGAGAAATATCTATTTAGATCTTCTGTCCATTTTTTGATTGGATCTTTTTAAAATATTGAGCTGTATTTGTATATTTTGGAAATTAAGCTTTTTTCAGTCACATGGTTAGCAAATTTTATCTCCTAGTGAGTATATTCTCTTTTTTTTAAATTTATGATTTCCTTTGCTCTGCAAAAGCTTTTAAGTTTAATTAGGTCCCGTTTGCTTATTTTTGCTTTGTATTTTTTGCATTGGGAGAATGACCTAAGAAAGCATTGCTCTGATATGTCAGAGAATATTTTGCCTACGTTCTTTTCTAGTTTTGTTGTATCATATCTAATATTTAGGTCTTTAGACCATTTTGAATTTATTTTTGTATATGGTATGAGGGGGTTTTCTAACTTCATTGATTAACATGAAGCTGTCCAGCTTTCCCAACACCACTTGCTGAAGAGACTGTCTTTTTTCCATTGTATTTTTGTGCCTCCTTTGTTGAAGATTAATTGAACACAGGTGTGTGGGTTTATTTCTGGGCTCTTTGTTCCACTGATCCATATGCCTTTTTTTGTATTATTGTAGCTTTTTGTAACATTGTCTGAAGTCTGGGAGTGTTATGCCTCCAGCCTTGTTCTTTATCTTCAAGATTTATTTAGCAATTCTGTGTCTTTTATGGTTCCATTTGAGGATTATTTAGTCTCATTCTGTGAAAAATATCGCAGGTAACATGATAGGGATCACCCTAAATCTATAAATTGCTTTGGGTAATAGAATCATTTTAACAATATTGATCTTTCCAATCCAAGAGCATGAGATATCTTTCCATTTCTTTGAATCATCTTTAGTTTCCTTTATTAATGCTTTGTAGTTCCCAGCATGTAAGTTTTTACCTTACTGGTGATGTTTATTCTTAAGCAGTTTATATTTTTGGGTGTAATTTTTAAAGGTTTTTTTTTTTACATTTCTGATATTTCATTGTTAGTGTAAAAAAAGTGAAAGATTTATGTATGTTAGTTTTGTTTCCTGATACCTTGCTGAATTTGTTTATGAATTCTAATGGTTTTCTTTGTTGAGTCTTTGGGAGCTTCTATATAGACTATCATATCATTTGTATGTAATGACAGTTTTACCTCTTCCCTTCCAGTGTTGATATATATTTTTTCTTTGTCTGACTGCTATAGCTAGGGCTTCCAGCACTGTGTTGGAAAAAGGTAGTGAGAATGAAGATCTTGTTCCAGAATTTAACGGGAAGGCTTTCCACTTTTCACTATTATTATGTTGGCTGTGGGTTTGTCATAGAAAACTTTTATCTTGCCGAGATATGTCTACTCTGTACTCACTTTGGCAAGACTTTTTATTAAGAATGGATGTTAAATTTTATCAAAGGCTTTTTAGGCATCTTTAGGTGATCATGTGGTTGTCTTTCCTTTTGTTGATGTGGCATTTCACATTGATTGATTGTGAATGTTGAACCATCCTTGTGACCCTGGGATGATTTCAACTTGATCATTGTGTGTCATCTTTTTAATATGTTTTTGGATTCCGTCTGCTAATTTTTCTTGAGGATTTTTACATCCATATTCATCAAAGATCTTGGCCTATAATTTTTTGCTAGTATATTTGCCTGGTTTTGATATCAGGGTGATAGTGACTTCATAGACTGATTTGGGGAGTATTCCCTCCTCTTTAGTCTTTTGGTTGTTTGAGAAGGATTGTTATAAGTTTGTTGTTTTTTTTCTCTCTTTACATATTCTATTTCACTTCTAGTGATTAGTAGGTTCAAATTACATATTTCTTCTAGATTTAGTTTTGGTGGTCTATATGTTAATATTTCTAGAAAGTTGTCCATTTATTCTAGGTTATCCAGTTTGTCAGCAGAATTGTTCATAGCATTTTCTTATGTTTTTTTTTTTTTTATTTCTGTATTATCTGTTGTTATTTCTCCTGTTTCGTTTCTGATTTTGTTTGGGTCCTCTCTCTTTTTCTCTTGGTGAGCTTGGACAGAGGCTTATGTCACTTATGCTTATCCTTTCGGAAAAACCAGGTTTTGGGTATTTTTTTAAAAAAATCTATTTTATTTATTTCCTCTCTTGTCTTTATTATTGCCTTCCTCTGCTGACTTTAGGTTTTGTTTTTCTTTTTCTAATTCTTTCAAGTGGTGGGTTAGATTGCTTATTTGAGATTTTTCTTGTTTCTTAAAGGAGATCTGTATCACTATGAACTTCGCTCTTAGAACTATTTTTTCTTCTTCCCATAGATTTTTGTACCTTTGTGTTCATTGTCATTTATCTCAAGGTGTTCTTAAATGTTCTCTCTAATTTCATAATTGATCCATTGGTTTTATAGAAGCATGTTGTTTAGTCTCTATGTACTTTTTTTCTCCTTTCTTTTTCTGTGGTTGATTTCCAAGTTTCATGCCATTGTGGTCAGAAAAGATGCTTGAAATAATTTCTGTCCTCTTAAATTTAGTGAGGCTTATTTTGCATCCTGGTGTTTCATCTATCCTAGAGAATGTTTCATACGTGCTGGTACAGAATGTCTATTCTGTTTTCTTTGGATGTAGCACCCTGAAAATATAGATTAAATCTTACTGTTCTAATTTATCATTTAGGATCTCTGTTGCCTTATTATTTTCTTTTTGAAAGATCTGTCCAATAATGTCAGTGGGGGTGTTAAATTCTCCTGTTATTACTATATTCCCATCAACTTCTCCCTTCATGTCTGTTAGTATTTGTTTATGTATTTAGGTCTCCGATATTTGGTGCATATATATTAATGAGTATAATATCCTCTTTTTTGTTGATCCTTTATCATTATGTAGTGTCTTTCTTTATCTTTCTTTATTGCCATGTTTTAAAGTCTCATTTGTCTGATATGAGTATTGCTAGTCCAGGTTTCTTGTTGTTTCCATTTGCATGAAATATCTTTTAACATCCCCTCCCTTTCAATCTATCTGTGTTCTTTGCCCTAAAGTGAGTATCTTGTAGGCAGTATATTGCAGGTTGTTGTTTTATTATTTAATCTATCACTCTATGTCTTTTCAATGGAGCATTTAGCCCATTGACATTTAGGGTAATTATGATAGGTATATATTTATTGCCATGTGTATTTATTATGATGGGTATGTATTTAAACCTTGTTTTCCAATTGATTTTGTATTTTTTCTTTGTTCCTTTCTATTTGTGTTTTTCACTTTCTAGCTAGGTGGTTTTCTAATATGCTTGAGTTTTATTCCTTGAGTTTGTGAATCTATTGAATGCTTTTCATTTGTGGTTAACCTGGTTTTCAACTATGTTAACTCATTTACTATATCTACTTTCTTTAGATTGGTAGTCATATAAGCTCAAACACATTTAAAAATATATATACACATTTTCTTATTCTCTTCCCCCATAGTTTATGATTTTGATGTGCTACTTAGATCTTCATGTTTATTCTTTTACTGTTCATTATGATTATAGTACCTTTCACAGATTTTTTTGATGACTTTTTTATTGTTGAATGTTGTTTTGCAGTGTTGTGTTAGTGTCTGCTGTATATCAAGGTGGTTCAGTTATTCATATGTATACATTCTTTTTTTACACCATTTTCCATTGTAATTTGTCACAAGATACGGAGTATAATTCCCTGTGCTATATAGTAGGACCATATTGTTTATCCACTCTGTATAATAGCTTGCATCTGGGAGTCCCAAACTCCCAATCCATTTATCCACCATTCACCTCTCCTGAGAACCACAAGTCTGTTCTCTGAGTCTGTGAGTCTGTTTCTTTTCTTTCTAGATAGATTCATCTGTATCATAGTGTAGATTCCACACATGTGGTGTCATATGTTTGTCTTTCTGTTTCTGACTTTCTTCACCTAACACGATAATCTCTAACTCCATCCATGTTGCTGCAAGTGGCATTGTTTCATTATTTTTATGATTTAGTAACATTCCATTGTATATACATATCACGTCTTTTATCCATTCATCTTTCAAGGGACTTTTAGGTTCTTACCATGTCTTGCTGTTGTGTATAATGCTGCTATGAAGATTGGGGTGCATGTATTTTTTTGAATGAAGCTTTGTCTGGGTATGTATATAAGAATTATATTGCTGGATCATATGGCAGCTCTAATTTTAGCTTTCTGGGAGACCTCAGTACTGTTTTCCATTGTGGCTACACCAACTTACATATCCATATATAAGTGTGAAAGGGTTTGTCTTTTCTCCACACCCTCTCCAGCATTTCTTATTTGTAGACTGGCGTGAGGTGGTACCTCATTGTGGTTCTAATTTATATTTCTCTAATAATTAATAATGATGAGCACCTTTTTATGTGCCCATTAACCATTTGTATATTTCTTTGGAGAAACGTCTGTTTGGGTATTCTGCCCATTTTTTGATTGGGTTGTTTATTTTTTGTGGTTGAGTTGTATGAGCTGTTTTTATGTTTTGGAAATTAAGCACTTGTCAGTCACATCATTTGTAAGTATTTTATCTCAGTCTGTATGTTGTCTTTTCATTTTTCTTGTGTTCTCCTATGCCATACAGAGTTTGTACATTTGAATAGATATCATTGTGCTTTTATTTATATTGCCTTAGGAGACTGACTTAAGAAATCATTGGTAAGATTTATGTCAGAGACTGTTTGCAAATGTGTTTTTGCAGGAGTTTTACAGTCTTGTGTCTTATGTTTAAGTTGTTAAGCAATTTTGAGTTTATCTATGTGTCTGGTGTGAGGGGAGAAGGAAATGGCAACCCATTACAGTATTCTTGCTGGAGAATCCCAGGNACAAGTTTCCATCACTTCTCAAGCTTAATTAAAGCAAATTGCTTTAAAATTTGCTAACTAGGATGGCGCGGGGTAAGAATATGAAGAAAAATCATAATCATCTTAGTTTTTCTTCAGCCCATTATGTAACAGACATGATTGGTTTCAAAGTCAGAAGACATTTTTCCCCTAATGAATGTTGCCACCAAAATCGTCATAGTTTATATCCAACTCTGTTTCAGAAATCTAGCAAGTGTCATTGTTTACTGTGTCTGGGTAGCATTTATTGTGCTAGATATAGAAGAATGACAACCTGGAAGTTCCAGAAGGGTAGGGGATATATTTTACATCCATTTTGTTTAGGAATGAACTTCCTGAACTCCAAGTTTAATCACAGTTATGGGCCTTCACCTCCTTTACCTCCGGCTGCCTTTAAACAACTGGAGGCTTGATTGAATCATCTGCAACTGCCTAGATCTGAGGAAGGTCCCTTGTAAAGTGAGAAGAATAAAGAATATCCTCGAGTGACTGGCATTTTCTCCCCTGAAATAATTGCTTGCATTCTACAGCAGAAAAAGGGAAATGGGCTGGCGCAGAGTTGTAGGGACTTTCAGATTGAGGACAGGAACGAAGAGATGTATAAAGGGTAAATGCTTTTGGGTAGGTGAGGTGGCAGACAGCGCCCCTGAGAAAGGCCAGCACTCTGGGAAAGGGGTATCCAGGTGAGCCCAAGGAGATGCAAAGTTGAGACCTCAGCTACCAGGGAACCCTTGAATTAGTTGAAGCCTATTAGGGATAGCGACCAGACTCCCACACCGCCCTAAGAGCCACTGTGGCTTGGAATGGGATCTGCCCTGCTGCCCCTGCCAGGGTCTTAGTTACAGTGGCTTGGACAGAGACTGGTGGTAAAGGAGCCTGCTAACCTCAATGGAAGTGCGTGAGTTTGGCACTAACAGTGCAACATAGGAGAAAGTAGGGCTGGTCTCCTGAGCAGTCTGGACATGGAAAGAGAAGAGAAGGGCAGCAAGAAAAGATAGATTTCCTACTCATTGGGTAAATGGAGGTAGAGGTGAGTTTTAAATTGGAAAGTAAAAGAATATAACCTAATTTTATCCATAGCTAAGTTAGCACAGCCAATCATGCCAGTTACATTTGGCAAGTCATAACTTTTGCCTGTGCTTTAATCACCATCCATAATATCAGTATTAATAATACAAGTGATAAATATTATTTTTATATTAGTAATTCTATCCCTATTATGTGGCCAGACTGTTATAGATGCTTATAGATGATTTCCTCAATTCTTATAACTCTGCATGGTAGATACCATGATTCTTATTCTTTGCAGGCTTGGATGCTGGGAGAAATTAATCCAAGCCACCTACCTAAATAAATGAAGACTCCAAAATTCAAACCCAGGCCAGCCCAATTCTATAGCATCTCCTGGATTTTCTTGGCAACTGTCTCATTTGCTTTGTCTAATGCATCATGTTGAATCAATACAGTATTTGCCACAAAGGAAAATGACTTTCATGGGCAGATTGTGAGCTATATCCTCAGGTAAACATTGTTCTCTCTCTAATATACTGGCAGGTTTGCTTTGAGGAAGCGTTCTGTTCTCAGCTCTTTGCCTCTGGACCTGGGACAGAAGCCCCTTGTGATTGTGAAGCAGTTTCTCTAAATGCTGGCTGGGGATTCCTGCAGGATCAGTGCCTGTTCAGTGGGCAAAGTATGTGGGGATGGAGAGTTCTACAAACCCATAAGAAAAGGCAACTCAATAGAACAATGGGCCAAAATGTGAGAAGACAAAATCCAGAGACCCACAGATGCAAATAAATGCTGAAAATGCTGTTCAGACTTTAAAGTGTTCAGGGCCATGCAAATTAAAAGCATCATAATTTAGTGTTCATCAGCTTATCAAAAATGAAAAATGACTGGTACCACCAGGGGTCAGTAAGGAGCAAGAAAACGGCACTGTTTGGGAGTATATAGTAGCCTTGGCTTCTTTAGAAGTCAACTAGGTGTTACCTACTGTTTTAAATGGCTGTGCAAGCAATTTCACTTCTAGAAACAAATCTTTAAGAATGCTGATACACATTTAAGGATATTCATTGTGGTATTGTTTAGGGTGTCCCAGGTGCTGCTAGTGGGAAAGAACCCACCTGCCAATGCAGGCGACACAAGAGACTCAGGTTCAATCCCTGGGTTGGGAAGATCCCCCGGAGGAGGGCATGACAGCCCATTCCATCATTTTTGCCTGGAAAATCCCATGCACAGAGGAGCCTCACAGGCTATGGTCCATAAAGTCACAAAGAGTTGGACATAACTGAAGTGACTTAGCATTGTTTAATATGGCAAATAATATAAATATCAATTTCCAGAGACACTGTTAATCAACTTATAATATAATCAGTCTAGTCTGATGGTGAAGGCCATTGGCTTTGGAATTACATTGTCTGAGTTTGAATCTTAGCCACCTCTTACTTGCACCATGACCTTGAACAACTTAGCTATCATGTCCATGTCTCAGTTTTCCCATTTATAAGTTCAGTTCAGTTCAGTCGCTCAGTCGTGTCTGACTCTTTGCAACCCCATGAATTGCAGCATGCCAGGCCTCCCTGTTCATCACCATCTCTAGGAGTTCACTCAGACTCGCGTCCATCGAGTCCGTGATGCCATCCAGCCATCTCATCCTCGGTCATCCCCTTCTCCTCCTGCCCCCAATCCCTCCCAGGATCAGAGTCTTTTCCAATGAGTCAACTCTTCACATGAGGTGGCCAAAGTACTGGAGTTTCAGCTTCAGCATCATTCCTTCCAAAGAAATCCCAGGGCTGATCTCCTTCAGAATGGACTGGTTGGATCTGCTTGCAGTCCAAGGGACTCTCAAGAGTCTNTGACCTTTTCCAGTCCTGTGGCCACTGCTGAGTTTTCCAAATTTGCTGGCATATTGAGTGCAGCACTTTCACAGCATCATCTTTCAGGATTTGAAATCACTCCACTGGAATTCCATCACCTCCACTAGCTTTGTTTGTAGTGATGCTTTCTAAGGCCCACTTGACTTCCCATTTGTAAAGGGGATAATAAATAGTACCTATCTCAGGGGGTATCATTAGTGACTGAGTTCAGACTGATAAAGCACATAAAGTTTGACACAGAAACATAAAAATGCTATATTTCATATGCCTCTAAAATATTTGAAATTTAAGCTTGTATTACTTTGCTAATAAAAGATATCATAATATCTTGTCAGCATATTATGAGCATATTATGTAGAGCTTGTTTGTTTATTAGATATTGAATTAATTATAATATTGTAAAGGTTATCTGTTAGTCCCAGTTCAGTTCAGTTCAGTCACTCAGTCGTGTCTGACTCTTTGCGACCCCATGAATTGCAGCACGCCAGGCCTCCCTGTCCATCACCAACTCAGACTCACATCCATCGAGTCAGTGAGTCATGGTTGATGCCATCCAGCCAACTCATCCTCTGTCGTCCCTTTCTCCTCCTGCCCCCAATCCCTCCCAGCATCAGAGTCTTTTCCAGTGAGTCAACTTTTTGCATGAGGTGGCCAAAGTACTGGAGTTTCAGCTTCAGCATCATTCCCTCCAAAGAAATCCCAGGGCTGATCTCCTTCAGAATGGTTTGGTTGGATCTCCTTGCAGTCCAAGGGACTCTCAAGAGTCTTCTCCAACACCACAGTTCAAAAGCATGAATTCTTCGGCGCTCAGCCTTCTTCACAGTCCAACTCTCACATCCATACATGACCACTGGAAAAACCATAGCCTTGACTAGATGGACCTTTTTTGGCAAAGTAATGTCTCTGCTTTTGAATATGCTA
>SJYV01027164.1:157643-197933 GCA_006410875.1 Neotragus pygmaeus
ACTAGTGGGTGAGATGAGTGCAACTGTGTGGTAGTTTGAGCATTCTTTGGCATTGCCTTTCTTTGGAATTGAAATGAAAACGGACCTTTTCCAGTCCTGTGGCCACTGCTGAGTTTTCCAAATTTGCTGGCATATTGAGTGCAACACTTTCACAGCATCATCTTTCAGGATTTGAAACAGCTCAACTGGAATTCCATCACCTCCACTAGCTTTGTTCGTAGTGATGCTTTTCAAGGCCCACTTGACTTCACATTCCAGGATGTCTGGCTCTAGATGAGTGATCACACCATTGTGGTTATCTGGGTCATGAAGATCTTTTTTGTACAGTTCTACTGTGTATTCTTGCCACCTCTTCTTAATATCTTCTGCTTCTGTCAGGTCCAGACCATTTCTGTCCTTTATCGAGCCCATCTTTGCATGAAATATCCCCTTGGTATCTCTAATTTTCTTGAAGAGATCTCTAGTCTTTCCCATTCTGTTAGTCCCAGGCATAGCTTAAAAATTGCTGTGTTTAAAATTAAGTTAGAGCCTACTATTAATGCCTAAAATCAGTCACTGTGAACACTCAACCATTTGGTTATGTGAGTTGTTTTGGAACTAAGAATACTTTGGCTAAGTGAAAAGAACTTATCATGAAAATAACAGATTTTCTTTTCCTTTCTAATTTTGTAACCCTTGGCAATACAACCTTTGTTTTGCTGTGAAACATTTATTTGAAAAATAAATAAGTGTACATGTTGAGTTTATTTTCCAAAATAAATGCCTTTAAATTTTTTCTAGAGATTGTAGGATGCAGAAACATCAGGATATCACCTGGAAAGGAGATGGTAGGTGAGTGTGGGAGAGGGTTCTTCTTGAGATCTCTAGACTTAAACACGAGTGCCTGAATCACAGACATGCTGAAGCAACAGCCTTACAATTTGCTGAACAAGGATGTTTTGGGAAGGTCTTTCTTTAGAAATGCTTGGGAGCCTGGCTGTCAGTATTTACTTGTGAAGTCCACACACACACACACCACCTGGTGGGCCCTCAAGGTAACTTCAGTGGGTGGCCACAGGATACAGTGCTGTTCCAAGTTGGATTGTCTCCTCATCACACAGTGTGGAGGAGGTCAAGTTAATGAAGATTGTTTTTCTGTATTCAAAACTACTGGTTTCTTTCTCCACTGAGAAGAGGTGAATGGGGCAGTTGCCAGATGTCTGTATTTGGTAAAGAAAGGACATTTTTATAGAAATTCTAATACTATTTCTTTTATTCTTTTAGAAAGAGCAAAGGAATTCTTTGCTATAAAAAAAGTAAAGAGCTTTTTTTTTTACTTACCTTTAAAATTTTGAGAAATTTAAGCCATACAAAAAAGGTACACAGAATGCTGTAATCATGCCCACAGAATAACCAGAATTGAGAATTTTTAATATTTTGTAATACTGAGCATAGTTGTTATTTTTAATGGAAAGAAACAAAATATCCCATACATAGTATTGGCACAAAGACAGATATATAGATCAGTGGAACAGAACAGAGGGTCCAGAATTAATCTTTGACAAAGGAGACAAGAATATACAATGGTGTAAAAATAGTTTATTAGCAAATGGTTTGGGGAAAACTGAATAGCCTCATGTAAATCAATGAGTTATAACATTCCCTAATACTATATATAAAAATAAATTCAAAATGGTTTAAATACCCAAATATCTGATGTGACACTATAAAACCCTTAGAACAGAATATAGGCAAAACATTCTCTAGCATAAGTCATAGCAATATTTCTCTCAGTTTCTGAAGACAGAAGAAATAAAAGCAAAAATAAACAAATGGGACCTAATTAAACTTAGAAACTTTTACACAGCAAAGGAAAACACAAACAAAAAAGAGAGCCTACAGACTGGGAGAGAATATCTGCCAGTGATGTGACAGACAAGGGCATAATTTCCAAAACATACAAACTGCTCATATAGCTTAATAGTAAACAAAAAATTCCAATCAAAAAATGGGCAGAAGATCTAAATAGACTTTTCTCCAAAGAAAACATGCAGATGGTCAAGAGACACATGAAAAGATGCTCAACATTGCTAGTTATTAGAGAAATGTAAATCAAAACTACATATTAGAGAAATGTAAATCACAGTCAGAATGGCTGTCATCAAAAATTTTATGAATAATAAAAGAATAGAGGCACAGACCAAGAAGATACAAGAAATTCTTAATTAAAAAGCTAGAAGATTTAAAGAAGAAAAAAACTGAGATGATCAATTACTGAAGTGAAAAATACACTAGAAGGAAGCAATAGCGAATAAATGAGGCAGAAGAAGAAATAAGTGAACTGGAAGACAAACTGGTGGAAATCACTGCCATTGAACAGAATAAAAGAAAGGATAAAAAGAAATAAGGGCAGTCTGAGAGACTTCTGAGACAACATTAAATGCACCAACATTCACATTATAGTGTTCCCAGAAGGAGAAGAGAGAGAAAAAATTCTGAGAAAATAAGTGAAGAGATAATAGCTGATAACTTACATAATATGAGAAAGGATATATGCACTTAAGTCCAGGAACCTCAGAGTCCCATACAGGATAAACCCAAGAAAGAACATACCAAGGTGCATATTAATCAGACTGATAAATTTAAAGACAAAGAGAAATTATTAAAAGCAAAAGGGGAATCATCATAAGGTTTTCAGCTTATTTTAATAGAAACTTTTTGGTCCATGAGGGAGTGACATGATGTATTTAAAGCGTCAAAAGGCAAAGACTTGCATCCAGGAACACTACCCAGCACAGCTCTCATTCAGATTCTGTGAAGGAAACAAAAGCTGTGCTGACAAGCAAACCTTAAGGGAATTCAGCACCATCAAACCAGCTTTATAACAAATGCTAAAGGAACTTCATTAAGTGGGAAAGGAAAAACGACAGCCAAAAACAAGAACATTACAAATGGGAAAGCTCTGCAGTAAAGGCAAATATACAATTAGGGCAGGAATTCATCTACACACAAATTTGATACAAAACGAACATTCATGAGAAGAAGAGAGTACAAATGCATGATATTGGAAATGCATTTGAAATTAAGAGATCAGCAACTTGAAACAATTATATACGTGTGTGTGTGTGTGTATATATATATATATATATATATATATATATATATATCAACTTTTATATCAAAGCATCATGACAACTGATAACCAAAAATCTACAATAGATACACAAAAAGAAAAAACTGATACAAACACAACACTAAACATAATCATTAAAATCACAAAAGGAGAGAACAAAAGAGGAAGAGAAGAAAAATAGGACCTACAAAGACAAATCCAAACCAATTAACAAAATGACAATAAGAGCATACATGTTAATAATTGCTATAAATGTAAATGGGTTAAATACACCAACAGAAAAACAGACTGGCTGTTTGGATACCAGAAAAAGACCTCTGCATATGCTGTTTATGTGAGACCCAATTCAGATCTAGGGACACATACAGACTAAAAGTGAGGGAATATAAAAAGGTATTCTATGCAAGTGGAAATCAAATGAAAGCTGGAGTAACGATACCTGTATCAGACAAAATAGATTTTAAAATAAAGCCTGTTGAGTTCAGTTCAGTCGCCCAGTCGTGTCCGACTGTTTGCAACCCCTTGAACCGCATAACGCCAGGCCTCCCTGTCCATCACCAACTCCCAGAGTCCACCCAAACTCATTTCCATTGAGTCGGTGATGCCATCTAGCCATCTCATCCTCTGTCATCCCCTTCTCCTCCTGCCCCTAATCTCATCAGGGTCTTTTCAAATGAGTCAGCTCTTTGCATCAGGTGGCCAAAGTATTGGGAGTTTCAGCCTCAACATCAGTCCTTCCAATGAACACCCAGAACTGATCTGCTTTAGGATGGACTGGTTGGATCTCCTTGCAGCCAAGGGACTCTCGAGTCTTCTTCAACACCACAGTTCAAAAGCATCAATTCTTCAGCACTTGTCGGGAGCCGTGTTAGGCATTACTGACAAAATGGAGGCATGGCCCCAACTTCCTCTCCTCACCCCACAGGCCTGGTCCCGGGATGAAGGAGTTAGATTTTGTGATTCTGACTTGTTCTTTCCTTTCTTCGATTGAGTTGGCTGGAAAGAATTCTAAGGTGTTTATTGTTGAGAGAAGCATGAGAAAGCACAAAGCCTTCTGCAGTTGTGCCCATAAAATAATCTATAAGTAACCATTGACATTTGTTCAAGGATCTTTACAAAGAATGTTCCAGGATGAGCACGTAGACCGCAGCTTGAGGCCATGGGAAGGATTGTTATCTGACACCTGTTTGTGAGGGAAATATTTATGGCAAAAGAAGTTTGCTGAGTTTAGTGTTTAGGAGTAATTAAGAATAGTTAGAAGCTACAAGTTTAAGGAATGTTGTAGTGTTATATTTTACTGTAGCTTATAGAGATTAGGAATTTTGGAGATATTAATAGCTAGAAGCCTTTTTAGGAGATAGTGTTCTTAAGAGGCTAGGGGCAAACAGGCTTTAGAAAGATAAGAAATAAACTGAGGAATGTAGCATGAGTTACAATGTAATCACAAGTATAGGACACATAAGAGGAAGTAGGTAATAGATAGTAAAGCCAATTCTGAGAGAATAGCTGAAGCAGGAACTCTGTTTGTAGGCAACAATGATTTCTGGAGATGGTAAATCTGGATGGGGGAAACTAAAAGTGTCAAACCTCTGACCTAATGCTTTTGTCAAAATGTAAAAGAAAACCTGAAGCTTGAAATAAACATGTAGTCCCATACCTGGAGTCAGAGGCTACATCATTGTCTGCCGACACCTCTCACCCCTTCAGGCTGATTCCCTGGCTGCTGGAGCTGGACTCCAGCAGGCACTGAGCTTTCTTTATAGTCCAACTCTCACATCCACACATGACTACTGGAAAAACCACAGCCTTGACTAGACGGACCTTTGTTGACAAAGTAATGTCTCTGCTTTTTAATATGGTGTTTAGGTTGGTCATAACTTTCCTTCCAAGGAGTAAGCGTTTTTTAATTTCATGGCTGCAATCACCATCCTCAGTGATTTTGGAGCCCCTCAAAATAAAGTCAGCCCCTATTTCCACTGTTTCCCCATCTATTTGCCATGAAGTGATGGGACCGGATGCCATGATCTTAGTTTTCTGAATGTTGATCTTTAAGCCAACTTTTTCACTCTTCTCTTTAACTTTCATCAAGAGGCTCTTTAGTTTTTCTTCACTTTCTACCATAAGGGTGATGTCATCTGCATATCTGACATTATTGATATTTCTCCCAGCAATCTTGATTCTAGCTTGTGCTTCTTCCAGCCCGGCATTTCTGCATATAAGTTAAGAAGCCTGTTACAAGAGACAGAAAATGACACTACATATTGATCAAGGGTCAATCCAGGAAGAAGATATATCAATTATATATGCACCCAACATAGGAGCACCTCAATATATAAGACAAATATCAGCAGCTAGAAAATGAGAAATCACTTGTAACAATAATAATGGGGAACTAAAACTTCCCACTTACATCAGTGAATAGATCATTCAGACAGAAAATTGATGAGGAAATAGACATTAAATGATGTATTAGATCAGATGGACTTAACTGATACTTATATAGCATTCTGTCTGAAAGCATCAGAATACATTCTTCTCAAGTGCACATGGAACATTGGTGCAATCACTATGGAGAATAGTATGGAGACTCCTTGAAAAACTAAGAATAGAACTACTATATGATCCAGCAATTCCACTCCTGAGCATTTATCTGGAGCAAACCATAATTTGAAAATATAAATGCACCCCTGTGTTCATTGCAGCACTGTTTACAATAGCCAATATATGGTAACAAGCCACATTTCCATTGACAGAAGAATGGATTAAGAAAATTTGGTACATTTATAAATCGAATATTACTCAGCCATAGAAATGAGTGAAACAATGCCATTTGCAGCAATGTGATGGACCGAGAGATTATCACACCAAGTGAAGTAAGTCAGACAAAGAAATATTATATTACTTACATGTAGAGCCTAAAAAAATGATATAAACTTATTTACAAAACAGAAACAGACTCACAGACATAGAAAACAAGCATAATTACCAAAGGAGAAAGATGGAGGGAGGGATAAATTAGGAGGCTAGGATTAACATATGCAGCCTTACTATACATAAAATAAATAATCGACAAGGACCTATTTCCTATATAGCATAGGGAACTCTACTCAATTTATATAATAACCTACGTGGGAAAAAATCTGACAAGGAATAGATATATGTATTTGTATAATTTACTGTACATCTCAAACTAACAACATTGTAAATCAACTTCTCCAATATAAGATATAAATTAGAAAAGTTATTCATTCTCATTTATGATTGAATAATATTTCCTTGAATGTATAGACCACATTTTGTTTTTCCATTCATCCATTGATAGCCATTTGGGTTGTTTCTACCATTTGGCTATTGTGATAGTATAGCAATGAATATTAATGTACAGGTATTTGAACATTCATTTTCACTTCTTTTGAGTATATCCCCATGAGTGAAACTGCTGGGTTATATGATAATTCTATGTTTAACTATTTGAAGAGCTGTCAAATTCTTTTCCAAAGTGGCTGCACCATTTTACATTCCCATAAAAATAAAGAGGGTTTCAGTCTCTCTACATTCTTGTGTCATTTCATTTCAAACATATTTTAAAAATCTTGCATTTGTATTTTCCTTCCCTCACAAATACTGTTTTGAATATCATATTTTACATCTAATTCTCTTGTGTATTTCTTAATTGCTTATTGAGGATACAGATTATTTTACTGCTTTTGTCTTTTAACCTCCCTACTAGCTTTGTTTGTGGATGATTTTTTACCTTTATTATATGTTTGCCTTTACCAGTGAGCTTTTTCATTTCATAATTTCCCTGTTTTTAGTGTGTTGCTTGCTGCACAATAGGCCAATAAATCTGAGAGACGAGGTTCTGAGGCAAGGAATATGACTTTATTCGGAGAACTGGCTAAGAAGATGGCAGACTAATATCTCAAAATAGCCATCTTATTGGGGCCTAGAGGCCAGATTCTTTTATGGATCAGAGATTGGGAGAGGTGAGGAAACAAAGTAAAAAAGACCGTTTAATTCTTCCAAATATCTCCTAGAATGACAAGCCACAGGCAAGGAGGGGGAAATTAGTTTTACTTCCTTACAGTCATTTCATGGGTGGCATGAAATATTTCTGCTCATATCAATAAACAAAGGTTCCCCCTCTATCTGCAGTTCCAGCCCCCCAGATGTGAATTTCTGAGCCATGCTGGTAAGCAGCAGACAAGAGGCACCATTTCCCACACAAAGAAAGCAAGAATGTCACGATCCTTCATGGGTGGGCAGGGTCTGTTTCTCTCCCTGTGAGCCTAGCACCCTAGCCCATGGATCAGGTGGATGGGGGCAGGCAGGGCTCCCCGAGGCAGGCCATTATGTAGGCTTATAACAACAAAAGTGGCAAACTAAAGAGTTAAAATCACAGGAGCAGATCCAGTATGGAGTCAAAACTAACCCTTCCCAGTTACAGTTGTAGCCTTTTCTTTTTCATCTTAGAGAAGTTCCTTTAGCATTTGTTGTAAAGCTGGTTTGTTGATGCTAAATTCTTTTAGATTTGACTTGTCTGTAAAGCTTTTTATTTGTATATCAGATCTGAAAGAGAGCCTTGCTGGGTAGAGTATTCTTGGTTGTAGGTTTTACCCTTTCATCACTTGAGTTTCTGCTGAAAAATCAGCTAACAACCTTGTGGGAATTCCCTTGTACATTTGTTGCTTTTCACTTCCTGCTTTTGAGATTCTCTTTTAATAATTGTCATTTTGATTATAACCTGTGTTGCTGTGTTCCTCTTTAGGTAAATTCCTGTATGAGACTCTCTTTGCTTCCTGGCCTTGGGTGACTGGTTCCTTTCCTAAGTTAGGGAAGTTTTCAATTATTTTCTTCTTAAATATTTTTTCTCAGGCCTTTCCTCTCTTCTCCTCATGGGACCCCTGTAATGTGAATATTAGTATGTTTAATTCCCAAAGGTCTCAAATTGTCCTCTTTTTTTTTTTTTCATTCTTATTTTCTGTTCAGCAGCTTTGATTTATATTACTGTTTTCCAGCCCATTCTTTTTTATCATTTAGTCTACATTATGCATTAGAAGTTTCCTTCTAGTGTATTTATTTCACTTTTTGTATTTTTCAGCTCTCTTTGGTTCTATAATTTTCTAAGTCTTTGTTAAAAACCTCTAACTTCTCCCTCAATGCCCCCATTTTCTCTCTGAGTTCTTTGATCATGTTTACAATCATTACTCTGAACTCTTTCTTAGGTTGATTGTCTATTTCTCCTTCATTTAGTTCTTCTTCTGGGGCTTTATCTTGTTCCTTCATTTGGAACGTATTTGTCTGCAGCCTTATTTTGTGTAAGTATCTTTATGTCTGTAACTTATGTTAAGTATTTTGACCTTTGAGAAGTGGTTCTCTGTATTAGATGCCCTGTGCATTTCCCTCTAATCATAGCAGTGTACTCCCCATCTCGTCACCCAGGGGCCAGGGGCTAGATGGTCCCAGAGTAGGTTCTGATCTGTGTTTGCAGACTCGGTTGTGGGGCTGTATTTTTCTTTCTTCTGGTTGCTGCCCTGTGGTGGGTGAGGCTGGTTTGGACACTAGTACAGGCTTCCTGTTGGGAAGGGCTGCCACCTGTTCACTGATGGGTAGAGCTGAGTCTTGGTCTTCTGCTGGGCAAGGTCATGTCTAGGGGGGGGTGTCTGGAGGCATCTCTGGGCTCAGGGAGTTTTTAATGTAACCTGTCTGCTGCTGATTGGGCCTGTGTCTCTGCCCAGCTTGTTGTATGCCCTGAGTCCTCCCAGCCTTGGAGCTCACGAGCTACTGTTTGGGCCAAGTCTTGGCACCAAGATGTCACCCTCCAGGAGAGCTCCTGCAGATGAATGCTTCCTAATATATCTGCCACCAGTGTCTATGTCCCCTGCGTGAGTCACGCTGCCCCATTTTCCCAGGAGACCCTCCAACACCAGAAGGTAGATCTATCCCAGACTCCTGTCAAATTACTGCTTTTGCCCTGGGTCCTGGGACATGTGAGATTTTGTATTCATCCTTTAAGACTGAATTTTCTATTTCCCTCAGTTCTGTGGGGTTCCTGCAGTTAAGCCCCATTGGCTTTGAAAGTTGTATACTCTGGGGGCTCATTTTTTCAGTGCTAAGCCTTAGGGCTGGGGTACCTGACAGGGGGCTCAGAACCCTCACTCCTGTGGGAAAATCTCTGTGATGTAATTATTCTCCTGCTTATGGAGAATAATTGTAACTGTTCTCCTGTTTATTTGATTATATCTTAATTCCATCCTTCCTGTTCATTTTATTGGGTTCCTCTTTTGTCTTTGGTTGTAGGAGGTCTTATCTGGTGTGTTACAGACTTATTCGTTGATGGTTATTCTGCAGATAGTTGTGATTTTGGTGTGCTTGGGAGAGGAGGTGAGCCCAGGGTCTTTCTACCCTGCCATCGTGACTGCTCTCTTCCTGCAGTCTCCTCCCTAAACATATGACCTATGACTTAGAGAGTCAACAGCTGCATACTAAGATAATCTCCAACAGAACCTCAGCACATAAAAGGCTTTGTTGAATAAATTAATATAAATATCATCATGTCAAGTTGAGATCAAAAGGAATATGGCAGAGATGTAAACTTTCCAAGGAAATTTTCCCTTCACTCTGAGGGTTATATTATTCCATTTAACAAATATTTATTGAGAAGTGATTACCTGCTGCATCCTGGTATTGTATACGACAGATGCAGTCCCATCTTTAACAGAGCTTAAGTTTAAATGGGTACAACTCATGAGCCTAAAGTTAGATTTTTGAAAGAAGAGACTTATTCATGATTGAGATGTTTTTCTATTAGGTGCCCAAAGATTACTTAAAATCTAATTCAGAAGTTGGCTCATTTTTATCTACACACAATGAGACCTTTTGCAGCTGNATCCTGGAATGTAAAGTCAAGTGGGCCTTAGGAAGCATCACTACGAACAAAGCTAGTGGAGGTGATGGATTTCCAGTTGATCTCTTTCAAATCCGGAAAGATGATGTTGTGAAAGTGCTGCACTCAATATGCCAGAAATTTTGGAAAACTTAGCAGTGGCCATAGGACTGAAAAAGGTCAGTTTTCGTTCCAGTCCCTAAGAAAGGCAGTGCCAAAGAATGCTCAAACTACCATACAACTGCGTTCATCTTACATGCTAGTAAAGTAATGCTCAAAATTCTCCAAGCCAGGCTTCAACAATACGTGAATCAAGAAATTCCAGATGTTCAAGCTGATTTCAGAAAAGGCAGAGGAACCTGAGAAAAAATTGCCAACATCTGCTGGATCATCAAAAAAGCAAGAGAGTTCCAGAAAAACATGTATTTCTGCTTTGTTGATTATGCCAAAGCCTTTGACTATATGGATCACAATAAACTGTGGAAAATTCTTCAACAGATGGGAATACCAGGCTATCTGACCTGCCTCTTGAGAAATCTGTATACAGATCGGGAAACAATAGTTAGAACTGGACATGGAACAACAGATTGGTTCCAAATAGGAAAAGGAGCATGTCAAGGCTGTATATTGNAAAAGCAGAGACATTACTTTGCCAACAAAGGTCCATCTAGTCAAGGCTATGGTTTTTCCAGTGGTCATGTATGGATGTGAGAGTTGGACTGTGAAGAAAGCTGAGTGCCTAAGAATTGATGCTTTTTAAGTGTGGTGTTAGAGAAGACTCATGAGAGTCCCTTGGACTGCAAGGAGATCCAACCTGTTCCTTCTAAAGGAGGTCAGCCCTGGGATTTCTTTGGAGAGAATGATGCTGAAGCTGAAACTCCAGTACTTTGGCCACCTCATGCAAAGTGTTGACTCATTGGAAAAGACACTGATGCTGGGAGGGATTGGGGGCAGGAGGAGAAGGGGACGGCATAGGATGAGATGGCTGGATGGCATCACTGACTTGATGGACGTGAGTCTGAGTGAACTCCAGGAGTTGGTGATGGACAGGGAGGCCTGGCGTGCTGCGATTCATGGGGTCGCAAAGAGTCAGACACGGCTGAGCTACTGAACTGAACAGAACTGAACTGAATGGTCTAGTGGTTTTCCCTACTTTCTTCAATTTAAGTCTGAATTTGGCAATAAGGAGTTCATGATCTGAGCCACAGTCAGCTCCTGGTCTTGTTTTTGCTGACTGTATAGAGCTTCTCCATCTTTGGCTGTAAACAATATAATCAATCTGATTTCAGTGTTGACCATCTGGTGATGTCCATGTGTAGAGTCTTCTCCTGTGTTGTTGGAAAAGGGTGTTTGCTATGACCAGTGCATTCTCTTGGCAAAACTCTTTTAACCTTTGCCCTGCTTCATTCCGCATTCCAAGGCCAAATTTTCCTGTTACTGCAGGTGTTTCTTGATTTCCTACTTTTGCATTCCATCCCCTGTAATGAAAAGGACATCTTTTTTTTTGGGTGTTAGTTCTAAAAGGTCTTGTAGGTCTTCATAGAACTGTTCAACTTCAGCTTCTTCAGCGTTACTGGTTGGAGCATAGACTTGGTTTACTGTGATATTGAATGGTTTGCCTTGTAAATGAACAGAGATCATTCTGTCGTTTTTGAGACTGCATCCAAGTACTGCATTGCAGACTCTTTTGTTGACCACGATGGCTACTCCATTTCTTCTGAGGGATTCTTGCCCACAGTAGTAGATTAAATGGTCATCTGAGTTAAACTCATCCATTCCAGTCCATTTTAGCTTGCTGATTCCTAGAATGCCGACGTCCACTCTTGCCATCTCCTGTTTGACCACTTCCAATTTACCTTGATGCATGGACCTAACATTCCAGGTTCCTATGCAGTATTGCTCTTTACAGCATAGGACGTTGCTTCTATCACCAGTCATATCCACAGCCGGGTAATGTTTTTGCTTTGGCTCCATCCCTTCATTCTTTCTGGAGTTATTTCTCCACCGATCTCCAGTAGCATATTGGGCACATACTGACCTGAGGAGTTCCTCTTTCAGTATGCTATCATTTTGGTATGGACCTAACAGAAGCAGAAGATATTAAAAAGAGGTGGCAAGAATACACAGAAGAACAGTAAAAAGAAAGATCTTCATGACCAAGATAATCACGATGGGGTCATCACTCAACTAGAGCTAGACATCCTGGAATGTGACGTCAAGTGGGCCTTAGAAAGCATCACTATGAACAAAGTTAGTGGAGGTGATGGAATTCCAGTTGAGCTGTTTCAAATCCTGAAAGATGATGCTGTGAAAGGGCTGCCCTCAATATGCCAGCAAATTTGGAAAACTCAGCAGTGGCCACAGGACTGGAAAAAGTCAGTTTTCATTCCAATCCCAAAGAAAGGCAATACCAAAGAATGCTCAAACTATTGCACAATTGCACTCACCTCACATGNAGCATGATCCATGAAATAAAAATAATCGATAAACTTTGATTCATTAAAATTAAAAACTTCTGCTCTGCTAAAGGCAATGTCAAGAGAATTAAAAGATAAATTACAAACTAGAAAATATTTGAAAAATACATATATGATAAAGGACTTTAATCCAAAATGTAAAATCTCTTAAAATTCAACAATGAAACTAACAATCCAGTTTTTAAAAGGACCAAATACCTTAGCAGACACCTCACCAAAGAAGAAATACAGATGACAAATAAGAATATGAAAAGATGTTCCATGTCATACATCATTAGGGAAATGCAAATTGAACAATGAGATACCACTACATGCCTATTAGAATGATTATAATCCAAAAATTGATAACACCAATTGCTGGTAAGGATATAGAACATCAAGAACTTTCATTTACTGATGGTGGGAATGAAAACTGGCATTGCCACTTTGGGAGACAGTTTGGCAATTTCTCACATAACTAAACATAATCTTATCATGGCATATAGCAAGCATACTTCTTTGTATTTACACAAAGGAGNACATATAAAGTTAAAAAAGAAGAAGCAAAGTTTCATTATTGCTCAACAGTATGAATGTTTCTATGGGCTTCTCAGGTGGCTCAGAAAGTAAAGAATCTGCCTGCCAATGCAGGATACACAAGTTTGATCCCTGGGTTGGGAAGATCCCCTGGAGAAGGGAATGACAATTCATTACAGTATTCTTGCCTGGGAAATCCCATGGAAAGAGGATCCTGGTGGGCTACGGTTCATGGGGTTGAAAAGAGTCAGACACAACTGACCAACTAACAACAACAAGTAAATGTTTATATAGAAAACTGAAAAAATTCAAAATAATAATCAGAAAAATTAAAAATATTACAATGTAAAGAAAAGTGTTCAACAGCTGGTGCTAGAACAACTGGACATCCATATGCAAAAGAGAGAGAAAGAAAGAAATGGATTTTATACCTTTCATAAAAATTAACCCAAAATGAATCATAGGCCTGTTTGAAAAACACAGAACTATAAAACTCCAAAAGATAATGTAGGAGAGAATATAGATGACCTCGGGTTTGTCAGTGACTTTAGATACAAGAAGCATGATCCATGAAATAAAAATAATCGATAAACTTTGATTCATTAAAATTAAAAACTTCTGCTCTGCTAAAGGCAATGTCAAGAGAATTAAAAGATAAATTACAAACTAGAAAATATTTGAAAAATACATATATGATAAAGGACTTTAATCCAAAATGTAAAATCTCTTAAAATTCAACAATGAAACTAACAATCCAGTTTTTAAAAGGACCAAATACCTTAGCAGACACCTCACCAAAGAAGAAATACAGATGACAAATAAGAATATGAAAAGATGTTCCATGTCATACATCATTAGGGAAATGCAAATTGAACAATGAGATACCACTACATGCCTATTAGAATGATTATAATCCAAAAATTGATAACACCAATTGCTGGTAAGGATATAGAACATCAAGAACTTTCATTTACTGATGGTGGGAATGAAAACTGGCATTGCCACTTTGGGAGACAGTTTNTACATAAACACCCTCATCTTCCCTGGTGGCTCACCCAGTAAAGAATGTGCCTATAACTCAGGAGACCTGGGTTTGATCCCTGGGTTGGGAAGATTCCCTGGAGAAGGGCATGGAAACCCGCTCCAGTATTCCCGCCCTGAGGATTCCACGGACAAAGGAGCCTGGCGGGTGACAGTCCGTGGGGACAGACGTGACTGAGCGACTAACACTTTCACTTAGAGACAGAGGCTGGAGCTGACAGAGACGGCTGATGACTCCCCAGGTCAGATGTTCTTCAGCATTTCTCCAAGGGTGGCTCTGACTTCCCGCAGCATCTGTTNCCGTGGGGACAGACGTGACTGAGCGACTAACACTTTCACTTAGAGACAGAGGCTGGAGCTGACAGAGACGGCTGATGACTCCCCAGGTCAGATGTTCTTCAGCATTTCTCCAAGGGTGGCTCTGACTTCCCGCAGCATCTGTTAAAATGTGTCCTGAATGGGATTCAGGATCCCAGGGCACAGGCTCTGAATGTCCTGTGTTCTGAACAAACACTTCGTGTATCAGGGTGCACAAGACAGCTTGACACCCACTGGCGGGGGTAAGACAGGGATTTAAATTTAGGTTCCAATAGTCAGTGCACTTTTTAAACCACAGCTGCCACCAGTGTTTCAGGTAATCGACTGACTAATTCACACCCAGATGTTTAATGGCCAACTGACTAATTCATACTAGGGAGGCAATTCTGACAATCGTTGGAACAGGTTTTCCCTCCCAGAGAACATTACCTTTTAATGGTGGCCTTCAGGCATACAGACAAACATTGAAAAAGGAATGNCCATCTATTTCCCATGAAGTGATGGGACCAGATGCCATGATCTTCGTTTTCTGAATGTTGAGCTTTAACCCAACTTTTTCACTCTCCTCTTTCACTTTCATCAAGAGGCTTTTTAGTTCCTCTTCACTTTCTGCCATAAGGGTGGTGTCATCTGCATACCTCCATCAAATTTAAAAGCCTAGAGTGTTGAGCGGCTATGGTTTTTCCAGTAGTCATGTATGGATGTGTGACTTGGACTGAGAAGAAAGCTGAGCACCAAAGAATTAATGCTTTTGAACTGTGGTGTTGGAGAAGACTCTTGAGAGTCCCTTAGACTGCAAGGAGATCCAACCAGTCCATTCTGAAGGAGATCAGCCCTGGGATTTCTTTGGAAGGAATGATGCTATAGCTGAAACTCCAGTACTTTGGCCACCTCATGCAAAGAGGTGACTCATTGGAAAAGACCCTGATGCTGGGTGGGAATGGGGGCAGGAGGAGAAGGGGATGACAGAGGATGAGATGGCTGGATGGCATCACCGACTATGAACATGAGTCTGAGTGAACTCCGGGAGTTGGTGATGGACAGGGAGGCCTGGCGTGCTGCAATTCATGCGGTCGCAAAGAGTCGGACATGACTGGGCAACTGAACTGAACTGAGAGTGTTGAGTATAGAATTATAGAAAATATTAAGTTTACTTTAACCTGCTGTTATTTACTAATCCTATTTCTATAGATGAAAAAATAACATCTGAATAAGTGAGTAGAATGTATTTATTTAAAGATACAGAGAAAATAAGCAGGAGTTTTCTAGGTATCTTTTATGGCATTTCATTATAGATATTTATTTTTATGCATTGCTAAAGATGTTATTTTTCCCCATTCAAATACATATGCAGCAGAAATTAGAGAGGCGGTACCTTGGATCCAGTGGCTAGCGAGGATTGGTAAAGTGAAGGGCACAGGCTCCTTTTAGGGAACTGTAGCTCCTTGACTCCAGGTCTGTGTTACAGGGTGGAAATGCATGCCCAGAGGGGCCAGGCCTTCTCATTTTCAAATGAAACTAGAAAACTAGATTTTTAATGAGTTCTCATTTTTTTAAATGTTGGAAACTGAGTCACTCATGTTTACAATGTAATGGAAGCAAAAGAAAATATTCCGACAGGTAAGCCATTTGAGATCTCTGAAGACTATTATCAAACCAGTGATGCCGTTTATCATGTCTAGTAACTGCCATGGTCTACTTCACAATTGCACTCATCTTACATGCCAGTAGTCATGCTCAAAATTCTCCAAGCGAGATGTCTCTGAACTGTGAACTTCCTGATGTTCAAGCTGGTTTTAGAAAAGGCAGAGGAACCAGAGATCAAATTGCCAACATCCGCTGGATCATGGAAAAAGCAAGAGAGTTCCAGAAAAACATCTATTTCTGCTTATTGACTGTGCCAAAGCCTTTGACTGTGTGGATCACAATAAACTGTGGAAAATTCTGAAAGAGATGGGAATACCAGACCACCTGACCTATCTCTTGAGAAACCTATATGCAGGTCAGGAAGCAACAGTTAGAACTGGACATGGAACAACAGACTGGTTCCAAATAGGAAAAGGAGTACGTCAAGGCTGTATATTGTCACCCTGCTTATTTAACTTCTATGCAGAGTACATCATGAGAAATGCTGGGCTGGAAGAAGCACAAGCTGGAATCAAGATTGCTGGCAGAAATATCAATAACCTCAGATATGCAGATGACACCACCCTTATGGCAGAAAGTGAAGAGGAACTGAAAAGCCTCTTGATGAAAGTGAAAGAGGAGAGTGAAAAAATTGGCTTCAAGCTCAACATTCAGAAAGCGAAGATCATGGCATCTGGTCCCATCACTTCATGGCAAACAGATGGGGAAACAGTGTCAGACTTTATTTTAGGGGGCTCCAAAATCACTGCAGATGGTGATTGCAGCCATGAAATTAACTGATGCTTCCTCCTTGGAAGGAAAGTTATGACGAAACTAGATAGCATATTGAAAAGCAGAGACATTACTTTGCCAACAAAGGTCCATCTAGTCAAGGCTATGGTTTTTCCAGTGGTCATGTATGGTTGTGAGAGTTGGACTATGAAGAAAGCTGAGTGCCGAAGAATTGATGCTTTGGAACTGTGGTGTTGGAGAAGACTCTTGAGAGTCCCTTGGACTGCAAGGAGATCCAACCAGTCTATTCTAAAGGAGATCAGCCCTGGGTGTTCTTTGGAAGGAATGATGCTAAAGCTGAAAGTCCAGCACTTTGACCACTTCATGCAAAGTGTTGACTGATTGGAAAAATCTCTGATGCTGGGTGTGGTTGGGGGCAGGAGAAGAAGGGGACAACAGAGGATGAGATGGGTGGATGGCATCACTGAGTTGATTGACGTGAGTTTGAGTGAAGTCCGGGAGTTGGTGATGGACAAGGAGGCCTGGTGTGCTGCAGTTCATGGGGTTGCATATTGTCGGACAGGACTGAGTGACTGAACTGAACAGAACCAAAAGGAAATTAAGAAGTCTATTCATTTATATTTGCATCAAACAGAAGAAAATAGTAACATTTAGGAAGCAACAAGGTAAAAGACATATACAGTGAAAACTATAAAACATTGCTAAAAGAAATTAAAGGATACATAAACAAAGGAAAGACAGTCTAAGTTCACATTGCAAATCTTAATATTGTTATGATTATTGATATTTCCAAAGAAACCTACCATTTCAATCAAATCCTTATCAAAATCCCAATGATGGTTTTAGCAGAAATGAAAAAAAAAATTCTAAAATACATGTAGAATCTCAAGGGACACTGAATATCCAAAACCGTTCTGAAAAAGAGCAAACCTGGAAGACTTGCCTATCCTGATTCAAAACTTAGTATTAAGCCATAGTCGTCAAAATTGTATAGTACTGACAAAAGACCTACATATATAGACTACCTGAATAGAATATATACCTTGGAAGTAAAACCTCAAATAAATGGACAATTCAATGAGGGAAAGGACAAGGTTTTCACAAAATGGTGCTGAGAAACCTGGATATCCACATGCAGAAACATGATATTAGACCTTCACACCATATACAAAAAATAAGCTCATGTGTGAGCTTGGACTGCTACAACAAAATGCGATAGACTGGGTAGCTAAACATTGTAAATTTAATTTTATCACAGTTATGGAGCCTGGGAAGCCCAAGATTAACGTTCTGCTAAGGGCCTTCCCCTGCCTTGCAGATGACTGCAATTTACTCTGTGCTCACCAGGCCTTTACTCAATGTATATGGAGGGAGGGTGAAGGGGGCACTCTGATTTCTTTTCCACTTCTTATAAGATCATTAAGCCTGTAGGATTAGGACTCCACCCATTTGACCTCATTTATCCCTAATTACCTCTTAAAGATCATACCTCCAAATACATTGGGGGTTAGGACTTAAACATGAATTTGGGGGGAACATAATTCAACCTAGGGCTTCACAGATGGCTCAGCTGGTGAAGAATATGCTTGCAATGCGGGAGACCTGGGTTCGATCCCTGCATTGGTAAGATCCCCTGGAGAAGGGAAAGGCTACTCACTCCAGTATTCTGGCCTAGAGAATTCTATGGACTGTATAGTCCATGGTGTTGCAAAGAGTTGAACAGGACTGAGTGACTTTCACTTCACACTTTCATTAATTCAAACTATAAAAATTCCAAATGGATCCATGACCTAAATTTAAGACATAAAACTCCATAACTCTTAGAAGAAAGTATAAGACATAAACTTCATGACATTGTATCTGACACTGGCTTATTGCATATGACACCAAAAAATCACAGACAACAACAAAAAATAAATATAGACATGGATTTCATGAAAATTTAAAATATTTATATATCAAAAGACACCAAGAAAGTAAAAAGAAACTCACAAAATGGGAGAAAATATTTGAAAATAAAATATTAGTCAGAGATTAATATCCATAATATATAAAGAACTGAAACTAAACAAGAGAACAACATGATTAAAGAGTGGGTAAAGGACTTGAACAGGTGTTTCTCTAAGAAAGATAAGCAAAATCACTGATAAGCACATAAAACAATGTTCAACATCACTAATTATTCAACAAATATAAACTGAAATTATACTGAGATAACTCCTCACACACATTAGAATGACTGCTATAAAAAGAAACAGTAAATAAGAAGTATCAGTGAGGAGGAGGGAAAATGGGAATTGTACACTGGTGGTAAGAATGCAAAACTGCACAGTTCAGTTCAGTTGCTCAGTCATGTCTGACTCTTTGCGACCCCATGGACTGCAGCACGCCAGGCTTCCCTGTCCAACAGCAACTCCTGGAGCTTGCTCAAACTGATGTGCATCAAGTTGGTGATGCCATCCAACCATCTCATCCTCTTTTGTCCCCTTCTATTCCTGCCTTCAGCTTTCCCAGCATCAGGGTCTTTTCTGAGGATTCACATCTTCGCTTCAGGTGGCCGAAGTATTGGAATTTCATCTTCAGCATCAGTCCTTCCAATGAATATTAGGGACTGATTTCCTTTAGGATTGACTGGTTGGATCTCTGTGCAGTCCAAGGGACTCTCAAGAGTCTTCTCCAAAAGCATCAGTTCTTCGGCACTCAGCTTTCCTTAGAGTCCAACTCTCACATTCATGCATGACTACTGGAAAAACCATAGCTTTGACTAGATGGACCTTTGTCAGCAAAGTAACATCTCTGCTTTGTAATATGCTGTCTAGGTTTGTCGTAGTTTTCTTCTAAGGAGCAAAAATCTTTTAATTTCATGGCTGCAATCACCATCTGCAGTGATTTTGGAGCCCAAGAAAATAAAGTCTGCCATTGTTTCCAGCTATTTGCCATGAAGTGATGGAACCAGGGGGCATGATCTGAGTTTTCTGAATGTCGAGTTTTATGCCACTTTTTCACTCTCCTCTTTCACCTTCATTAAGAGGCTCTTTTATTCTTCTTCGCCTTCTACCATAAGGGTGATGTCATCTGCATATCTGATGTTATTGATATTTCTCCTGATAATCTTGATTCCAGCTTGTGCTTCATCCAGCCTAGTGTTTCACATGATGTACTCTGGATGTACATGTACATGACAGATGATGCCATCTAGTCCCATCACTTCATGGGAAATAGATGGGGAAACAGTGGAAACAATGTCAGACTTTATTTTGGGGGGCTCCAAAATCACTGCAGATGGTTCTTTCAACCAAGAAATTAAAAAACGCTTACTCCTTGGAAGGAAAGTTATGACCAACCTAGATCTCTTCAAAAGCAGAGGCATTACTTTGCCAAAAAAGGTCCATCTAGTCACGGCTATGGTTTTTCCAGTGATCATGTATGGATATGACAGTTGGACTGTGAAAAAAGCTGAGTGCCGAAGAATTGATGCTTTGGAACTGTGGTGTTGGAGAAGACTCTTGAGAGTACCTTGGACTGCAAGGAGATCCAATCAGTCCATTCTAAAGGAGATCATTCCGTGGGTGATCATTGGAAGGACTGATGCTAAAGCTGAAACTCTAGTCTTTGGCAACCTCATGTGAAGAGTTGATTTATTGGAAAAGACTCTGATGCTGGGAAGGGTTGGGGGCAGGAGGAGAAGGGGACGACAGAGGATGGGATGGATGGATGGCCTCACTGAATCGATGGACATGAGTTTGAGTAAACTCCAGGAATTGGTGATGGACAGGGAAGCCTGGTGTGCTGCAATTCATGGGGTCGCAAAGAGTTGGACATGACTAAGAGACTGAACCAAACTGAACTCTGGATGTAAGTTAAATAAGCAGGGCGACAACATACAGCTGTGACACATTCCTTTCCCAAATGGGAAAATGACACAACCGCTGTGGAAAACAGTATGGTGGTTCCTCAAAATATTAAACAAAATTACCATTTAGTCCTTACAAATAGCTGAGAAAAGAAGAGAATCTAAAGGCAAAGGAGAAAAGGAAAGATATACCAATTTGAATGCAGAGTTCCAAAAAATAGAAAGGAGAGATAAGAAAGCCTTCCTCAGTGATCAATGCAAATAAAAAGGAAAAGATAGAATGGGAGAGACTAGAGACTAGACTTCAAGAAAATCAGAGATATCAAAGGAATATTTCATGTAAAGATGGGCACAATAAAGTATAGAAATAGTATGTACCTAATAGAAGTAGATGAGATTAAGAAGACATGGCAAGATTGCACAGAATAACTATACAGAAAAGATCTTCATGACTCAGATAACCATGATGGTGTGATCACCCACCTAGAGCCAGACATCCTGGAATGTGAAGTCAAGTGGGTCTTAGGAAGCATCTCTATGAACAAAGCTAGCCGGGGTGATGGAATTCCAGGTGAGCTGTTTCAAATCCTAAAAGATGATGCTGTGAAAGTGCTGCACTCAATAGGCCGGCAAATTTGGAAAACTCATCAGTGGCCACAAAAGGTCAGTTTTTATTCCAATACCAAAGAATGTTCAAACTATGGCACAACTGTACTCATCTAACACACTAGCAAAGTAATGCTCAAAATTCTCCAAGCCAGGCTTCAACAGTATGTNGGCCGGCAAATTTGGAAAACTCATCAGTGGCCACAAAAGGTCAGTTTTTATTCCAATACCAAAGAATGTTCAAACTATGGCACAACTGTACTCATCTAACACACTAGCAAAGTAATGCTCAAAATTCTCCAAGCCAGGCTTCAACAGTATGTGAACTGTGAATTTCCAAATTTTCAAACTGGATTTAGAAAAGGCAGAGGAACCAGAGATCAAATTGTCAATATCTGTTGGATCACAGAAAAAGCAAGAGAGTTTCAGAAAAGCATCTACCTCTGCTTTATTGACTACGCCAAAGCCTTTGACTGTGTAGATCACAACAAACTGCAAAATTCTTCAAGAGATGGGAATACTAGACCCCCTCACCTGTCTCCTGAGAAATCTATATGCAGGTCAAGAAGCAAAAGCTAGAACTGGACATGGAACAACAGACTGGTTCCGAATTGGTGAAGGAGTACATCAAAACTATATATTGTTACCCTGATTATTTAACTTATACTCAGAATCCAGTCCAGTCGCTCAGTCATGTCCGACTCTTTGCAACCCCATGAATCACAGCACACCAGGCCTCCCTGTCCATCTNCATGGGAAATAGGTGGGGAAACAGTGGAACCAGTGTCAGACTTTATTTTTCTGGGCTCCAAAATCACCACAGATGGTGATTGCAGCCATGAAATTAAAAGATGCTTACTCCTTGAAAGGAAAGTTATGTCCAATCTAGGCAGCATATTAAAAAGCAGAGACATTATTTTGCCAACAAATGTCCATCTAGTCAAGGCTATGGTTTTTCCATTGGTCATGTATGGATGTGAGTGTTGGACTGTGAAGAAAGCTGAGCACCGAAAAATTGATGCTTTTGAACTGTGGTGTTGGAGAAGACTCTTGCGAGTCCCTTGGACTGCAAGGAGATCCAACCAGTCCATCCTAAAGGAGATCAGTTCTGAGTGTTCATTGGAAGGACTGATGTTGAAGCTGAAACTCCAATACTTTGGCCACCTGATGTGAAGAGCTGATTCATTTGAAAAGACTTTGATGCTGGGAAAGATTGTAGGCGGGAGGAGAAGGGGACAACAGAGGATGAGATGGTTGGATGGCATCACTGACTCAATGGACATGAATTTGGGTGAACTCTGGGAGTTGATGATGGACAGGGAGGCCTGGCATTATGCGGTCCATGGGGTTGCAAAGAGTTGGACACCACTGAGCGACTGAACTGAACTGAACTGCCATGGTCACTTTAGACTGTAGTTTCAAAGGTGTAGACTTACTGGCGGCTTTGTACCCTCTGGTGCTGATATCCCTCTCTCTCATACTTGTTCTGTTCAGGGTCCTCTAGGGCAGCTCTGTCCAGTAGAATGTTCTGAATAGAAGTGTTCTACATATGTGCTGTCTGATACAGGAATCACTAGTGTCTATTGTGACTAGTAGGACTAAGAAATTTAAATTTAAATTTTATTTTAATTGAATTGAAATAGCTGAATGTGTCCAGTGACAATCGAGCCATACTTCCTGGTCTCTGTACAACTCTTGCCCTCACAGAAACTTGACTAAGAGTTGTTGAATTGATTGAACCAAACCCAGATAAACCCTTGATGGACAAAGTGTAGTAAGGAGAGAAAGGAGCAAACCTATCCCAACATTGGTGGGACCTGGGCAAAATTTCATACATCTAAGTTTATGAAACATCAGTCAAGTTTTGGCACATTCCTAAGTAAAATGTATTCCTTCCTCTCACCTCATTACATATTCCTTCATCAGGACCTGGAAGTCCAGCCTCATAGAATTCTTGGACTCTATGCTTCTGCTCCGTCTAGTCAAGAGTATGGTTTTCCCAGTGGTCATGTATGGATGTGAGAGTTGGACAGTGAAGAAGGCTGAGTGCCGAAGAATTGATGCTTTTGAACTGTGGTGTTGGAGCAGACTCTTGAGAGTCCCTTGGACTGCAAGGAGATCCAGCCAGTCCATTCTGAAGGAGATCAACCCTGGGATTTCTTTGGAAGGACTGATGTTGAAGCTGAAACTCCAGTACTTTGGCCACTTCATGCGAAGAGTTGACTCATTGGAAAAGACTCTGATGCTGGGAGGGATTGGGGGCAGGAGGAGAAGGGGACGACCGAGGATGAGATGGCTGGATGGCATCACAGACTCGATGGACGTGAGTCTGAGTGAACTCCGNCTGATGCTAAAGCTGAAACTCCAGTACTTTGGCCACTTCATGCGAAGAGTTGACTCATTGGAAAAGACTCTGATGCTGGGAGGGATTGGGGGCAGGAGGAGAAGGGGACGACTGAGGATGAGATGGCTGGATGGCATCACGGACTCAATGGATGTGAGTCTGAGTGAACTCCGGGAGATGGGGATGGACACGGAGGCCTGGCGTGCTGCGATTCATGGGGTTGCAAAGAGTTGGACACGACTGAGCAACTGAACTGAACTGAACTGAACTGAATGCTTCTGCTAGCCCCTCTGTTCCCAGTCCAGGTCCACCCTGTGTCACAAGTGAGCTGAGCAGTAAGCCTGGGCAGAGTGGAACTTTATATAACCAGTGATCAAGGGCCATATCTGGGATACTTCTGCTATTCCTGTGGTATGTTTCACCTCTCCTCCATTTTGACTATAGTTGAGTTTGACTTTAAGACATTGTATATAGCTCTGTGGAATTGCCATATAAAATAAGATCTTGTGTTAATTTGGGCATAGACCTTCCTTCTGAGTCAAGCATCATGATCTGATTAATCCCTTTTGGAATCTCTTGTAAGCTCCTACTTCATCACCTACAAATTAAGGAATAATCATTTTTCTAAATACATTTGTCCTAAATTCTTGAGAAGTAAAACAGAACTGAACAAGGCTATAGTGAAATAGAACTGAACTTGGCTACAGCTTTTAAAGATTGTTTAAGAGATGAAACATGGAATAGGTACAAATGTGACTTTGGCCAAAGGTTAATAAGGAGAGTTCATTAAACTGCCTATTTAACATCTTTATTAGGCTGCCTATTACATCACTAAATCATCTTCAGCAGTATGCCTCAGAAGACTTTTCTTGGGGCAGTCATTTATGCCTAAAGTGTTGGGGAGTGTAAGATAAATTGCAGATTGCTTTTAATCCATGTATAAATCAATCTAATGAGTTCCATGTGATTAAAGTCAGTAAAAAAAAAATAACAAGTATTGTAATACTTAGGATGTGTGTATGGATTATCTTCACCTAAATAACATCTTACAATGATTTATAAATTTGGGTATTTAGGTAATCAGTAAAAAAGAAGAGTTGCACTATGCATGCATGTGTGTGCATGCCTATGTGTGTGTCTGTGTGTGGAAAGCTTGAGCAGGTTCAGTTGGAGGACAGCTTTGGAAATTTTAAGGTCACATCCTTTTCTGTTGGAGGCATTTATGCCAGGGGTCCCCAATCCCTGGGCCACAGATTGATACCAATCTGTGACCTGTTAGGAATTGGGTCACACAGGAGGAGGTGAGAAGTAAGGTTAATAAGTGAAGTTTTATCTGTAGTTATAGCTGCTCCCCATCGTTTGCATTATTGTATGAGCTCTGCCTCCTGACAGATCAATGGTGGCATTAGATTCTCATAGAAGCAAGAATCCTGCTGTGAACTGCACACGAGAGGAATCTATACTAGATTGCATGCTCCTTCTAAGAATCTAATGCCTGATGATTTGAGGTGGAGCTGAGGTGGTGATGTTAGTGGTGGGGAGTGGCTACAGATGCAGATATCATAAGCAGACAGGTTTGACTGTACAGAGACCATAACAAATAATTGCTTGCAGACATATCAAAACCCTGTGAGTGAGTGGCAAGTGACAGTTAAACTCCATCTGGTGGCAGGCTTTAAGTCAGAATCTGACACTTATTTTAGTCTATGCATGAAAGAAAGAAAGAAAGTGAAGTCACTCAGTCGTGTCTGACTCTTTGTGACCCCATGGACTGTAGCCTACCAGGCTCCTCCGTCCATGGGATTTTCCAGGCAAGAATACTGGAGTGGGTGCCATTGCCTTGTCTATGCATGGCCTGCCCATTATTTTATTTACCACTTGTGTCACGCCTCTTTCCTGCACTACACACTTGTCTCAGTTGCAGTTTTGATAAGCCCACAAGCTAATGCCTGTGTACATGCTAACTTGCTTCAATTGTGTCTGACTCTTTGTGACTCTATGGACTGCAGCCTGCCAGGCTCCTCTGCCCGTGGGATTCTCCAGGCAAGAATACTTGAGTGGGTTACCATGCCCTCCTCCAGGGGTTCTTCGCAACCCAAGGATTGAACCCACATCTCTTAAAGCACCACCTGGGAAGCCCCATAAGCTAATAACCTTAGCTAAAATGAGTAAAAATGTTGCTGAAGACTTCTTTGAAAATGGGAAAAGACCCAATGATGAGATGGCAGAAGACTCTAAGTTCAATTCAGTTGCTCAGTCATGTCCTGCCCTTTGTGAATCCATGGACTGCAGCATGCCAGACTTCCCTGTTCATCACCAACTCCTGCAGCTTGCTCTAACTCATGTCCATCAAGTTGGTGATTCCATCTAACCATCTTATCCTCTGTTGTCCCCTTTTCCTGCCTTCAATCTTTGCCAGCATAAGGGTCTTTTCCAGTGGGTCAGTTTTTCACATCAGGTGGCCAAAGTATTAGAGTTTTAGTCCTTCCAATGAAGGACTTTAAAGATGAAGAAGACTCTAAGACTGACAACAAAAAGAAAACTGCATTTAAAAGAAAATGCCAAGAGTTCTACTTAAATTATGGATCTGTTGCCACAGGTGATTCATATTCTCCAAGCCTGCTTTGTATAATATGTGGTGGCTAACTGTCCAGCAAAGCCATGAAACTTTCAAAGCTGCTTTGCCACTTGGAGACCATGCACCCTGCATTAAAAGACAAGCCTCTGGAGTTTTTCAAAAGAAAAAAAACCATGAACATAAAAATCAGAAGCAATTACTGAAGCTCATCACTTCATCAAATGTATCTGCCCTGAAAGCATCATTCTCAGTGGCTAACTGCATTAAGAAAGCTAAGAAGCCTTTTACTATTGGTGAAGAGTTGATCCTGCTTGCTGCTAAGGACACTTGTTATGAACTTTTAGAAGATACTGCAGTTCGAAAGATGGCACATGTTCCTCTTTTGGCTAGCACCATAACTAGATGAATTGATGGAACAGCAGAGGATATTGAGGCGTAACTGTTCGAGAGGATTAATGAGTCACTGTGGTACGCAATCCAGGTTGGCAAGTCTACTGATGTTGACAAGACAACAATGCTTGTTTTTGTGCATATATTTTTCAGGAGGATATGCACGAGGACATGTGATATACATTTTTATGCAAACCAACACCACAGCTGCAGAACTTTTCAAGTCTTTGAATAATTACATATCAGGAAAACTGAACTGATCGTTTTGTGTTGATATATGCACGGACGGAGTGGCTGCCATGACTGGATGGCTTTCTGGTTCCACTGCTTGAGTCAAAGACATCGTTTCTGAATGTGAGTCTGTGTACTGTGTCATCCATAGAGAAATGCTGGCTAACCAAAAAATGTCCCCTGAACTTAACAATGTTTTGCAGGATGTGAATAAAATGATCATGTTAAAGTGCTTGCGCTTAATTCATGTCTGTTCACACAACTCTGTGAGGAGACGGACACAGAGCACACACGTCTTCTCTCCTACACAGAAGTGAGGTGGCTTTCTAAAGGTAGGTCACTGGTCAGAGCTTCTGAGTTATGAGAACCACTCCAGAGATTTCTTTTAGAAAAACAGTCACCACTGGCTGCACATGTCAGTGACACAGAATGGATCCCAAAACTTGCTTATTTGTGTGACATACTCAACCTGCTCAGTGAATGCAGTCTGTCCCTTCAGGGGAGAATGAAAACTATGTTCAAGTCAACAGAGACTGACATTCAAAGCCAATCTGCAGTTTTAGGTGTGATGCGTGAACTTGGGTTTTTGACATGTTTCAAACATTAGCAGAGATTTTGAAAGAGACTCCTTTCTCCCAGCTGGATGCATGATCACCTGTCTCAATTTTCAAGAGTTTGAGCATTATTCCCCTACCACAAAAGACCCCTAGAGTGGGAAGGAATGGATCCACGACCCGTTTGTGAACAGGCCAGGTGAACTGACTTTGTCCATGCTAGAGGAGGATCAACTGTTTGAGATCGCAAATGATGGTGGCCTTCAAAGTATGTTTGAAACAACTTCAGACTTCCATGCATTCTGGATTACAGTCAAGGCAGAATATTTTGGGATTACCACAGAAGCACTGAAAAGCCTACTTCCACTTCCAACATCCTTTGTGAAGGGTTTTTTCCCTGCAGTGACAGCAACCAAAACGAAATTACAGAGTAGTCTGGACATAAGCATCCCACTTCATGTGTCACTGTCTCCCATCACCACAGAAGGAATCAACTAGTTGCAGGATAAAAAGCTCAGGGCTCCCACTGATTGTGCATTATGGTGAGTTGTGTAATTATTTCATGATATATCACAATGTAGTAACAGTAGAAATAACTCAGTGCGTGCATGCATGCTCAGTTGTGTCTGACTCCATGCCCCCGCTGACTGTAGCCCTTCAGCTTCCTCTGTCCATGGGATTTCCCAGGCAAGAATACTGGAGTGGGTTGCCATTTCCTACTCTAGGGCATCTTCCTGACCCAGGGATTGAACCCACATCTCCTGCATTGGCAGGGTGATTCTTTACCGCTGAGCCACCTGGGAATAGAAATAAATGTAGTGTGCTTGAGTCATCCCCAAACCATCCCCACTCCTGGTCCATGGAACTATTGTCTTCCATGAAACTGGTTCCCTGGTGCCCAGAATGCTGGGGACAGCTGATTTATGCCATGTTGTAAGTGACGTGTGGTAATGAAAAATTATTTTATATTACCACTCAGGGAAAACTGGAGAACTCTGCCCTTATTATGCTGTGGCTCCCTCCTGTGGTAAAAAGGGAGAACAGGAATGTAACCTGTGACAGATGAAGAAAAGAAATAGGACTGTAAAGCCTCCAGCCAGTTGTCTCTATAATTCAGAACTGTCTAGGGAACAGCCTTCTACTAGATAGTTTAAATCCTGCAAAGGATTCTGACATATGATTGTTGCTACCCTCCCCGAGGGCACTCACATTTTATTGCTGTCCCTTTAATTTTCTCCTTACTGTATCCACTTTTCATGGTTAGAAACTATCTTGTATGATTTTATATTTCATAAGTGATACCATAATTGACATTAATATAAATATTTTACTGATGCAGTATGTTTTTTCCTATGTAACTTTTCATAATATAAGTACTTGGCAATCTTTGGGTGGTTTTAGGATGTGATGGTTTCTTTTTCTCAGTGCCTTGACCTAATTCTCCTCTGCCAACATCAATTTTGGTCTATTTAAACAGAAACCTTTGAAACACTATTAGAAACTGAAAGGCATCCCAAGTGCTGTGTGATTCTTAGATGAGTGGATTTGCTTGAGATTAAATTTGAAAGCACCATCTTGCCCATGCAATTATTTCTATAGGATTGTATAATCACTGGTCCGTGTTGAGCTTTCCTTAGGCATACTGCCTGAACTGGCTGCAGATATGGGGCCAGGCAAGGATGGGTTGCCGTTTTTGTTGTTCAGTCACCAAGTCGTGCCCAACTCTTTGTGACCCCATGGCCTGTAGCCCACCAGACTCCTCTTTCCATGGGATTTCCCAGGCACGAATGCTGGAGTGGGTTGCCATTTCCTGATCTTCCTGACCCAGGAATCCAACCCACATATCCTGCATCATATCCTGCCTTGGTAGGCAGATTCTTTACCACAGAGCCACCAGGGAAATTGGATAGGTGAGGCTAAACTCATTCAGTACCAGGGTAAAACATCAAGGCAATATAGGAGGATGGGACTTGGAGTTAAACCTGGAGATGAAAGAAACAGCGAAAGATAAGTGGTTCCACCCAGAGGGGTGGTATGGGGAGGGAGGAGGGAGGGGGTTCAGGATGGGGAACACGTGTATACCTGTGGTGGATTCATGTTGATGTATGGCAAAACCAATACAATATTGTAAAGTGATTAACCTCCAATTAAAATAAATAAGTTTATATTAAAAAAAAAAGATAAGTGATTCCCAACTGTTCTAGGCACTTTCACAATAATCGTCTCTGTCATGGACATTTTCATTACATAGCTAATCAGCAGTAAGGCAGTTTTACAGTAAAGAATAAAATAATGAAAAACAAAAAGAAGGACATTAAAAAAGACCTAATGAAAGATGAGAAATGAATAACAAAATTAAACAGACTATTGCAAAATACAAAATATTTGAATACATTTAAAATCTGTGTAGACTGAGGCCAGTACTTTGCGAATAATCAATTTTATTTTGTGACTTGTACCTAAGCACTTTTCTCAGGAGTCTTTTTTTTTTTTTTGGCCTGTTGATTTGTCTCTTCATATCACACTTTTTTCTGTTTTGTTAAAACTTCTTCCTTTGGAGATTAGTCTCCAAACACTAGGATGCATATTTTTAACTGAGTTTGTGTATTGTTTTGTGAATACCTCTCCATTATTTGTTTGTTCTTGGCATATTGTTGCATATATTTTGATAGATAATTCTGAAGTTCTGTGGAAAACGTGAGTTCAACTCTGTGCCTTTGAGGCTCTCAGCTTCTTTCTCTTCCAGTGTAGCATGTTTCAAAATAAGAAACCAGTTCTTGGGGCAGATCATCATCATCCATTGGCTCATTGAAGCCATCAATAACTGGAAGAAAGGCTAACATTTCAATCAGTTGAAACAAGACTGTAGACCTTTCATGGCAAAATTGCCCAAGGCCAGTTAACTGTGCAGAAAGGTGCTTGTGATGAAGGTGCTTACTGCAAAAATACCGAACAAGATTCCAAACTTTTCCTTCAGTTCTTTTGAGAGGGTTGGCAGGTGTAACTGCTGCTCTGGAATAATTAGGAGTCTGCTGTTTCCTTCCCTCTCCATTCTTGCCCACAGGGACGCCCTGTATTGTGGTGGCAGGGGATGCGTGTTGCAGCAGCTGTACGATGCTCCCAGTCTCTACTGGCTACTGTCTTGGAATGCCAAGCAAACTTTTTATTAATGCAGGGTCAGCATTTAAAAGTACTGAGTAAAGGAATAAATGAGCATTGTCTAGAAGGAGATAATAATGTCTTGTTGGGCTTCTCAAATACATTTTACATGTCTTTTAAAGGTGCAATAAGTGTTACACTAGATGGGTCAAATGGATTTGCTCTGTAAGAAAATGTGAAATACTATTTGTACATACTTGGAAAAGAGTTTCTCTTTGCTTGGACTCTTTCAGGATCAAAGAAGGTAGNATAAGTGTTACACTAGATGGGTCAAATGGATTTGCTCTGTAAGAAAATGTGAAATACTATTTGTACATACTTGGAAAAGAGTTTCTCTTTGCTTGGACTCTTTCAGGATCAAAGAAGGTAGGGGCAGCTCTCCAGTGGACGTTTTGCCCCTGGGTCTGAAACTGTTTATTGCTGTACCTGAATACTCTAGCTGTTAGGGAAGGTTTGTGGGAGGATGGGGTGATTCAAGACGAAAAGACTGGCTTTTTGGATGTGTACACTTTTAAATAAAAATATACAAATATACAGGTTTTTTTTTTTTTTTAAGAAAAATGTCAATTCCTTTCTTCTTCTAACTCTCCAGAAATTTCTGACATTTTTGCTGATGTTGTCTGGGACTGTGCATCAGTGAGGTAGCTGTATTTCAGTGATTCATTTCATTCTGACAATACCAAGCTGAGAAGTCTAACAACTTCGATTAGCACAAGTGTCCAAACGACTTTTAATGTCAATAAAAACCTGATTCAGTCAACAGGGAGACAATTATTCAGAAATCCTTCTTCATATTCTCTTGTGGTTTCTGCCAAATGGAAATTTGTTTGAGAGGGGAAAAAATCCATTTTTCTTAAGGAAAAATAATGCCAATACACTCACTGCAGGCGAATCACTGGTTCTTAATCTAGTTTGATTTGTGCCTGGCTCTGCCACAAACATAATGGGGGCGGGGGTGTGTGTGGTCCACATCAGTGTTTAATAGGTCTCCAGCCTTCCCCTGACTGTTGAGTTCTTTCAGGAGAAACAAAAGAGATGGCACGAAAAGTGCGGACCCAGGGGAGCAGAAGCTCCTGTGTGGACCTGGTGTATGAAAAAGCTGGAAGCATGAGTGAGCATAAAGACTTGCGAGAACTGAATGGAGTGTAGCTCAGCTGGTAAAGAATCTGCCTGCGATGCAGGAGACCCCGATTCGATTGCTGGTTCAGGAAGATCCCCTGGAGAAGGGATGGCCTACCCACTCCAGTATTCTTGGGCTTCTCTGGTGGCTCAGATGGTAAAGAATTCACCTGCGATGCAAGAGACCTGGGTTCTGATCCCTGGATCAGGAAGATCCCCTGGAGAGGGATCAACTTACCCATTCTAGTATTCTTGCCTGGAGAATCCATGGATAGAGGAGCCTGGCAGTCTACAGCCCATGGAATCACAGAAAGTCGGACACAACTGAGCGACTTTCATTTACACTTTTTTTTCCACCCTGTGACTAAAGCAGACTATACTTGCAGGGGTGTGGTGGGGAAGGAAACTAAAAGGGGCCCATTCATAAGGACATTAAATGCCATGCTGAGTAGTTTTAGTTTCATCTTCTAGTCAGTGGGATGCCATTCACAAATTTTGTACAGGAATACATCTTTACTGTCTGGTTAAATGATAAGATATACCTAAACATTAAAAAAATGAAAACAATGATGTCCAAGTAGTGTCAGATGACACCATTAAAAATGGTGGGGACAAACGTGAATGCCAGGAATGGGGCAGAGAAATTGCTATACGTTGTAGCCGTCAGAGGAGTCTTCTTGATGAAGGAAGGCATGACACTGCACCTGGAAGAACAAGGAGAAGAAAAGGGAGACACTTCATTGATGTCACCACCTCAGTCCATCTGAGGACAGCGTAGTTGGACACAGAGTGGGGAATGGTTGGAGCTAGTTTGGTGGAGTGTCCTCGGAAGAGGACCTAGAGATGGAGTCATGAGCTGAGTCTCCAGTTAGGCAGCATTGCCTTCTTTCTGTTTGAGGACGTGTCTGACATTCCAGAGCTCCAGAGCAGTACTTTAAAGGTTTGTATGAATTCAGTAAGTATCTAGAACCACTGTACACAGGGATCAAGCTGCATCTTGGCCACTGGAGTGGGCTCTGTTGCCTCACCTGGGTGCCTCGCCTACTTACCATGTCTCCTTTTCTGTTCTAAATGACTGTTGCCTACGAGGAAGGAAGTTGTGAACAGCTCTCTTGAACTCTTGATGCACAACTTCTTCTTGATGCTGTCAGGCTTGATAAAGGCCATGGACTCCTTGAACAAATCAGAACCCTTGGCCATCAGCATGAATTATATTCCTTGAGTTGCATTTTCTTTAGAACAACTTATTAACAACAACAATTTAACTCTGCTGGAATTTTTCCCTGCCTTTTCTAAGCCTGACCATATTAGGGTATATGAACCTTTCTGGTGAGAGGAAAAGANTTAAAAATGGTGGGGACAAACGTGAATGCCAGGAATGGGGCAGAGAAATTGCTATACGTTGTAGCCGTCAGAGGAGTCTTCTTGATGAAGGAAGGCATGACACTGCACCTGGAAGAACAAGGAGAAGAAAAGGGAGACACTTCATTGATGTCACCACCTCAGTCCATCTGAGGACAGCGTAGTTGGACACAGAGTGGGGAATGGTTGGAGCTAGTTTGGTGGAGTGTCCTCGGAAGAGGACCTAGAGATGGAGTCATGAGCTGAGTCTCCAGTTAGGCAGCATTGCCTTCTTTCTGTTTGAGGACGTGTCTGACATTCCAGAGCTCCAGAGCAGTACTTTAAAGGTTTGTATGAATTCAGTAAGTATCTAGAACCACTGTACACAGGGATCAAGCTGCATCTTGGCCACTGGAGTGGGCTCTGTTGCCTCACCTGGGTGCCTCGCCTACTTACCATGTCTCCTTTTCTGTTCTAAATGACTGTTGCCTACGAGGAAGGAAGTTGTGAACAGCTCTCTTGAACTCTTGATGCACAACTTCTTCTTGATGCTGTCAGGCTTGATAAAGGCCATGGACTCCTTGAACAAATCAGAACCCTTGGCCATCAGCATGAATTATATTCCTTGAGTTGCATTTTCTTTAGAACAACTTATTAACAACAACAATTTAACTCTGCTGGAATTTTTCCCTGCCTTTTCTAAGCCTGACCATATTAGGGTATATGAACCTTTCTGGTGAGAGGAAAAGAAGCCATGAAAAGAACCCAACCCAAGCCTCCAACACACGAGGCTCCAAGCAAAGGGAATTTTACCAATTTGTGGGGCTTTGCCAACATTTCCAATGATTATGGAAAGTTAATTAATTCAGCCAATTAATATCCTACAGTAGAACAGAGGCCACACTAGGGATAAAGTAGTGAACAAAACAAACATGGACACTACCTGTGGGAGTTCACAGTCAGTGGGGGAAGCAAAGGCAGGTCAACAATTTGGCAGTTGATAGAGGTGTTGGCTCATGTGTACTGTTATTTTAAAGAGTTCTGGCCTGAGCTTCAGTTGAGGTCTTGCTTGTGCGGTGTGCTAGTTGTGTGAGTAAATCCTTCTGAAATAAAATTTTTAAGAATTGAAAATGTTGTCAAAATGTAGGAAAAGCAAGATCCTAATAGTTTAATGGGGCTTCTCTGATGGCTCAGAATCTGCCTGCCAGTGGAGGTGATGCAGGTTCGATCCATGGGTTGGGAAGATCCCTTGAAGAAGAAAATGGCAACCCACTCCAGTATTCTTGCCTGGGAAATCCCATGGACAGATGAGTCTGGTGGGCTACAGTCCATGGGGTTGCAAAAGAGCCAGACACAACTTTGTGACTAAGTAACAACAAATAATTTAACATTATTGAGTAACCCAGTAGATTTAAAGGGTCTTAGCAGACCCTTTGAAGAACTTCTGCCGTTAACCTCTAGTTCATCCTTCAAGATAAGGCTGTGCTCCATAGATTCCTTTGATAGAACATTGCCTCTTTGAACAGTCTGGTACCAAATGATTTAGAGCCGACTTGGGTCCCATGGTTGTTGCTCAGAGCATTTTGCAGACTCCCTCCAGTTATCAAAATGCTGTAACCCTAGACAGCTCGCCAGCACTGTCCCTCTGCCTTCCTCCCCATCTCAGCAGGATTCTCATCTCTGATTGAAATAGCAGCCTTTTCTTGTCAGGTCTGAAGCATGTGGAAGTCTGCACCAGGTCTGCATCCCCTGGGTCAGCTTTGAGTATCTTGCTATAATTTCCTTCCACTAGCAGCAAAACCCAAGTCAGTTTAAAAGGAAAACGAGAGAAGTGCAACTGAATGTAGCAAGCCCTGGGTATTTGCTCAAATGCTAAATGAGGGGCCCATGTTTTTAAGAGCACATTCTAGGGAAAGTTCTGAAATTGCAAGCTGCAGCCCTTTCTTTTTGCGCTTGGTTTGGCTGATTTCCAAAGCATCAAGGCTAGCAATTGAGGGACTGAAATATAATCGGTGGCGATACATTCGCACCACATGAGACATTCTCAGCCTCCAGAGGATCCGGTGGCTGGAGGAGCAGCGGACCAGCAACAGCTCCTGGCAGCCGGAGTCCGAAGGGAGGGAAGATCAGATCGCAATGGTAAGAAACTCCGGAGCTTTCGGCAGACCTGGTCTGCTACCTGGGAAAGAATATTTAACATGTGCTGGTGAAAATGGCTGTTGGTAACCTGAGAATGACTGACAGTCCCTTGAGCTTTGGGGAGCTGTCGGTTTTTCAGTAGAAGGGTAGGAACACCTTTGCTACCAGCACACTGATTTTTGAAAAATAATTTCTTTTGTGTCAGGAGTAATGCTGCCTTGTAATTAATGAGGGCTGCTCTGCCAGGCAAAGACAGACCCCGCGGTGGCCTGAGACACAGCCCTGATGAATACAGTGTCTGAAGTGGACTCTTTTCTTCTGAATGTCGTTGTAATTTCCAGGAGACTCTTTCATAGACATAATTGCCCATTGTCTTGATATTTCCATATGAGGGTTCAAACTCATTCGTACTGAAGCAGCTTTCTTTTCTGACTAGTGAATCGTCTCAGTTCTGTGAGCTTCACTGTTGATTGGAGGCATTTGCACATAAAACGTTACTAGAGCAAACTTCTAAGAGATGTTGTTTTCATTTTAAAGCTAGCATATGCAGGCAGCGGCAACAGGAGCCCACGTTTAAAAGGAAGTGTTCTATGACTTTGGAAGAAGTTCGTTTGATTCACTCTAGCAGAGCAAATGTTGCTGGGGTTAGGGACACCGAAATGGAAATGAGGTCTTTGGACTTGGCATTAGAAGTCGCCGGGGGAATGACTGTGTGCTTAATTCAGCTCTCTGCTCTCCATGTGCCTTCTCCAACTGCTGCTTCTCCATTGCCCTCGATACTAAGCGAAGAGCTGCTGTAACACAGAAGCCACTAAACTTTTCTTTAAGGGATTATGGGATGAAGGACATTGGTAATAATATGATTATATAACATTTGGGAGAAAATAAAACCTATTACTATATAGAGAGAATGCCTGAAATACACTTATTTGACTGCACAGCTGATGTGTGGGAAATGATTATTCCGTTTATAATCCAGATGAATGAAGAAAGTGCTGATGAAAGGAATGTGGGAATTTTTAGAAGTAAGTCTGCTTTTCTAACAATTCACAAGAGGGGAAACTGGAAGCTGGATTCGTAAGAATATTTCCTTTCTCTTCCTGGCCTTATCATCTGTCCTAGCTCACTTACTCATAAGCAAACCGACCACAGAAATAAAGCAGCAAAGATGAGGGTCAGATTTTCCCTTCCTTAGTTAACATCTGGTACCTTTTATCATCTCATCAATTTTAGAAGCTTTCCTATCCAGTGAAGACAACTTCACAGAAACTCACCCCATTTCTCCTAAACCAGCAGGATGGCTGAGAATCAGCATGCCCAGCACAAGGATTCATTAGGGCTTCTTAGTGCTTGGGAATGTTTTGCCTGAATTCTTGGGGCATAATAATTCTAGTTTTCTCTTTAATTAGCCTGGGAACATTCCTTTAAGGATTAAAAAGAACACGGCTGAAATGCAGATAGAGTGCCTTGCCAAGAGTCCCTTGCCAACAGGTCTTAAGCATGAGCATACACATAAGCATGGTGATGGTTGTGTACAGTATTTAGGGAGAAAACAAGGAGCCAGTCAGGGGCTGAGATCACTTAAGGGCAGTAGCGCAACCTGATGAAAGTATAAAGACCTCCGAAGGTGTGAACTTCCCTATGGAGTAGGGGGAAGGGCCAGTGGGAACCAAGAGAGTGCCTGCAGATTGTTGGCATGTTTGCATCCAGGCCACCCTCTGGCTATTTTGATTGGTTATTAGTTGGAGAGTTGGAAAAATTACCCCACTGTATATGAAAATAAATGCTTGGGTCTAACTGAGCTCTTCTTAACTGCAAACACTGATATGGTAGCAATTTTGTAGGGAAGGTGTCCTAACTGGCCACCTTTTGCAAAGGGAACCATACTTCACCTTTCGTTTTACTGAGAGCTCTGTGCGGAGAACAGTGGGTTGAAAAACCAGTCTTTGGTTATAAGGAGAGTGAATCTATAGGTTGGATTTTCATTAAATCCCTTCCACGATGAAAAGGAAGCCAGTCTTGTTTCTCATCATGCAAATGTGATCAGTTCTCTCACTTATCCAAGAGAAAAGACACTATGAAAAACCGTCTCCTTGACCTCATTAGAATCCGGAGCATGTCAGGGCTTGCTGGATGTTATACCGAATAAGTCAGCCTGGCTTGGGCTGTGACTTCTTGTTGCTTTTTTTTTTGGCTTTATTTATAAACTTAAAGGAAGTGTAAATAACTGAATCCATTCTATATAAACATTAAGTTATTTGAAAGAAAAAGAAATGCATGGATGTAAATAACATTTTATAAATATTGAGGACATATGTGCTGGGTTCCAAGTGTTGTAAGCACTTTAATAATCCTCAGCCTTGGTGCTGATGAACCTATTTGCGGGGCAGCAATGGAGACAGACAGAGAGAAAGACTTATGAACAAGGACAGAGTAGGGGAAGGAGAGGGTGAGATGAGTGGGGAAAGTAGCATAGAAGCGTGTACACTACCATGTGTAAAATAGATAGCCAATGGAAATCTGCCATATGACTCAGGGAACTCACACTGGGGCTCTGTAACAACCTAGAGGGGCATGAAAGGGTGGGAGGTGGGAGAGAGGTGCAGGAGGGAGGAGGCATAGATATACCTGTGGCTAATTCATGTTAATGTATGGGAGAAATCAAACCAATATTGTAAAGCAATTATCCTTCAATTAAAAAAAAAATCCTCAACCTTCCTTTTAAGCAGGTTTATTATTATCCCCATTGTATTGACATAAGGCACAGAAAAGTTAAGTGTATTCCTAAGGACATACAGCTAGTAAGGGGTAGCGCCAGATGGGGAACAAATTCGGGCCCTTACTTCTTAAATCATCTCATCATACAGCTTTCCAAGACATAGAGGAAGCAAAGCCAGGCCAAACCTCCAATGACCCACCGTCTAAAACTACCAAAAAATCTTGGACATTTGTTTCCTCTTCGTAGCCCATCTGGTCCCATATACAGGTCTGTTCTTCCTTCTCCATGTCACTTGTTTGGTTTCCTGTTCTTTTCATGCCAGCATAATTCATACCTTTTCTTCCCATTCTGGCTGATTTCCCCTAAACAATTCCCTTAAACTGGGAGTTAGTCTGATGTTACGGAAAGAGGGTTTAGATGTATTCAAACCTAGAATTAAATTTCTGTGTTAGTCATGCATTAGTTATGTGATTTGGGGCTTAAAAAAGAAAAACAACTCTTTAACAATTAATGTTGTTATGTACAAAAAGCAAATAATGATTCTTAACCTCTACTGCATCATTGTAATAATTACATTAATATATTGCTATAACATACTGCTTCTAGAATAAGTAAGGTATTTGATTACGTTGGAGACCTTGCAGAGAGACAGATTGGGAGGAAGCTTTTGAAATTATCTAGGTACAGGATCGGAGAAGGTGATGGCACCCCATTCCAGTACTTTTGCCTGGAAAATCCCATGGACGGAGGGGCCTGGTAGGCTGCAGTCCATGGGGTCGCGAAGAGTCGGACGCAACTGAGTGACTTCACTTTCATTTTTCACTTTCATGTGTTGGAGAAGGAAATGGCAACCCACTCTTGTTCTTGCCAGGGACGGGGGATCCTCGTGGGCTGCCGTCTATGGGGTCGCACAGAGTTGGACACAACTGAAGCAACTTAGCAGCAGCAGCAGCAGCAGGTACAGGATGGTAAGGATTTAAAATAGGGTGGTGGGAAGAAAGTGGAAAAAAAAGAAGATAATGTGAAAGAAAACTTCATATACATTGGCCACTGATTAGATGTGAAATATGAAAAAGAAAAGCAAAGACCCTCACACTCGAAGCAGGTGGCTCAAGAAAAGTGAATAAAAGTCCACTGGCTGCAGTTCCTACTTTACCTGACATAGCACTTTGTGCATAATAGGTTCTGTGTCTTGTTGAATGAATAAAGGCATGTATCAAGGAAGAAAAAGGCTGAGAATCAAATATATAATAGGTAATTCTTATAGTCTGTTACCCAAAGTCCAATAAGGTGTTTAGAAGTGAGCGACAATGCATTTTGTTCTGGAAAGAATATGGAAGCTGACAATATAAAGTGGTATTTTGATTATGTCCCCTAAGAGAAATTGGCTTCAGAGGATCAGAGGAGATTATCTACACCTACATTCATATGTTCACAGATTCTAGAAGTTTGAGAGTGACATGAAGAGAACAGAATGGATATAACTATAAATGATTAATGGCTACAATGTTCTTTTCTTGATAATTGATAACTGGTAGCCACACTGATAAAACTAATGGAAAGATGTGGAGGATGAGAGGATATAAAACTCCTTGAAAAAAAAAAAAACCCAAACACATATAATAAATATCTAAATGATTTTATTAATTAGGAATGGTATGATGCTGATGGAAAAGGATTCTGTGCTGACAAGTTCTAGGTAATTGAATGCAGTGGGTAGCTTTGAGTTTCTCCTTGAAGATGGTGTCAAGAGCATTAAAAATTATAAATTGCACATTATCAATAGTGTAATGAAGATGAATAGTCTCTCATTCATTTGTCTGTTGTCTTCTGAGAGCTACACTTGATACCTAAAGGAATTGCAGAGCTGCAAATAAGCAAAATATCAGCTCAGTTCAAATTTTCATGCTGTTGATCAGTCTCCTGGGTACCGACAGTTCATGATGGATGCTGAATAAGTCCCATTTGGTGAGAAGACACAAGAGCAAGTTTGTATGGGATGATGGATGGAATACCATTTAAGTTGTTGCTGATTTAGCCTAATGTTGATTGTAAAATCAATGTGATAGATGGGAGACCTAGAATAAAGACACCAATTAGCTGCATAACCTAGAAATTAAATAGGTTCAAGATGGACAAAGTCTCTGAGGAGCTGCTCAGAGGATTGCAGGAAAAATGGTATAGTTTAGATTTTTAGCCTTTAACACAACTTTGAATGCCCTGCTGTAAATGTGGGCACAGGAATAACATCAGACTTCTCAGCTTCCAGTGAAGCTTATGATAGTGCAAGTTTGCTCTCTCCTCCCTTTCATTTCTTGCTCCAGTGCTCCTCATTCATGAGTGTCCCTTCTTACCCATCTTTTACTTCCTGTCTTGCTCTTTGGATTTACCAGTCCCATGTGTGGATAATCTTCCCAGACATCCTGAGTTCCTAAGGACTTGGCTATAAACAGCTGCTTATTGGATCTATGAAGATCCCAGACTCCCCGCAAACCGCCCCCTCCCCCGAGTCAGCACCCCCTTGTTGC
>SJYV01027164.1:198020-243341 GCA_006410875.1 Neotragus pygmaeus
CTATAGTCCACAGGGTCACAAAAGAGTTGGACAAAACTGAGTGACCCCCTTGTTGTGGCCCCACCCTTGCAGGGCAAGGTATATGTCTATTTGGAGAAATTTGGTGTTTGCATTCTGAAATTTGCTGGGTTTGGATTTATAACTTGTGTTACAAAAGTGCCTGGATTAATTTCCTCATTTATTTAATTGCTGTGTTTATTTTGGTTTCAAAAGTGACATCAAAATATAATAAAACATGTATGCTGTGCTGTGCTAAGTTGCTTTAGTCGTGTCCAACTCTTTGTGACTGTATGGACTGTAGACTGCCAGGCTCCTCTGTCCGTGGGGTTCTCCAGGCAAGAATACTGGAGTGGGTTGCCATCCCCTCCTCCCGCGGATCTTCCCAACTCAGGAATTGAACTTGCTTTTCTTATGTGTCCTGCATTGGCAGGCTGGTTCTTTACCAGTAGCGCCACCTGAGAAGCCCCAGAACATGTATAGAAATGTTTTAAGAAATGGCTAAAATAGAGGGTAAAGGAAAATTACACCTGTATATAATTAATAAGTCTTACTTTTAAACTAACTGTTATGCTGTATCTATATGACTTTATTTTTCTGACTAATTGATTAATCAATTAGAAAGTATGGCTCATTGAAAGTATGGCTCATTGGCTGAGGGATTCTGTCATAGCCAGCATAGGCTATATTGTAATATGTTGCTCCACCTAAAGATTTCCCCAATTTATGTTCACTTACCATGAAGATTCTTTATAAAACTATGTAACTTATGTTTAATACACTGAAAAACATGAAGACCATTTACTCTTTCTAGGACTTAGAATTTCCTATTAAGAAATACTAATGCTCTTTCTATGAAAGAACATTAACAAATAACAGATAAATTTTTAAGATACTGAAAATTAAAGACAAAGCATGAAAATAGACTTAATTGGTTCTAGGATTATATATGTTTCCTCTCTTTTACTTTCTTCTTCATTTGCTTGGCATATTGATTTACTTTAGTCAGGGAGTTTTATGTAAAAAATTTTCACTCAGGTATAAGATGCAAACTAAAAAAGTATGTAAGTCAGAAATGTACAGCTCAAATTTTTGCAAAATGATCACAGTCTTGTAATCAGCACCCAGTTCAAAGAGTGGGGCATCATTGGGACCCAAAGCTCCCTTCATGAGGCATCTCATGATCTTCACCTCCCAAATTGAGTTGTCCTTATTTTTAAGCTTTATATGCCCTCTTTCATTTCTGCTTTAAAAAAAGAAGCAAATAATCCTATTATATAGTACTATATCAATACATCCTTGTGCATGGATAGAGATATAGAAAAATATGCTCACCACATTAACACTTATGGAATTTGGGGATATTTTCAAACTTTCTTCTTTATTCTTTTCCTTATTTGGACAATGTTCTTTATAAACATGAGTGTGTACCATTTATAAAAAAAAATATGTAAGCAACTTTTTAAGTGAACTTTGATGCTTCACAGTAAGCCTTTGGAATGTTTTATGGTGGACATTGGCCAGGTCATTTTCCAAATCTAGTGGCCGAGTCCCTGTTACTTTTTGAGCCTTTAGTGAGGTAGAGTTCTGTGGTCTTATCAGAGGTTCTCTGAATGTCAGAAGAGATGGCAGAACCTTCACTCTCATTTCATAAGAACTACTAAAAGTACTGGAAACAGTTGTAAAATGCGAAAAATATAAATAACAAAGCATAAAATATTTTGCAAGTTATTTATCTGCAATTCTTTGTAAGAAATAAGTCTCATCAGAAATAATAGTCTTTCTAAGACTTTCATATTAAGATATAATGGGAACTTCCCTGGTCGTCTAGTCCTTAAGAATCTTCCTGCCAATGCAGGGCACATGGGTTCAATCCCTGGTCCGGGAAGATCCCACATGCCGTGGAGCAACTAAGCGCATGCACCACAACTACTGAAGCCCCCACAGCCTAGAGCCTGTGCTCTGCAACAAGAAAAGCCACTGCAATGAGAAGCCTGTGCACCGACTAGAGTCCCAGCCCCCCACCCCACTCGCTGCAACTGGACAAAGTCCGTGTGCAGCAACGAAGACCCAGCACAGCCAAAATGTAAATAAGCAAATAAACAGATAAAGAAATCTTTAAAAATGTCATGTAATTGATGCTTCAGCTTTAGCAGAGGGTTGCTAAAATAGCATTGCCAAGTACAAGTAAGTGTAAGCTCCCTTGGGCCCTGAGGAGAAGATGAGTCTCTTTGTTTCCCTGCCTTGGATAGCCATCCATGCCTCTCAGAAAATGATGTGTCTGACTGTTTTTTTCCTCAGTTACTTCTTATTGCTGTTACTTTCACATGTGTCAAAGCGGTACACTCTTATGCATTCTGCTGCTGCTGCTAAGTCACTTCAGTCGTGTCCAACTCTGTGCAACTCCATAGATGGCAGCCCACCAGGCTCCCCTGTCCCTGGGATTCTCCAGGCAAGAACACTGGAGTGGGTTACCAGTTCCATCTCCAATGAGTGAAAGTGAAGTTGCTTAGTTGTGTCCAACTCCTAGCGACACCATGGACTGCAGCCTACCAGGCTCCTACATCTGTGGGATTTTCCAGGCAAGAGTACTGGAGTGGGGTGCTATTGCCTTCTCCTAAAGTCAGGAAATAGACAACATTGTTTTTTATCTTCAGGGAAGACAGAAGAGAGCTGATCACTACATCTAAAGGTAGCCTGATGTAGACCTGAGGAAACTAAATAAGAAACAGTAAATCCAATTATTTTTTTTCTAATTACAGAAGAAAGAGATGGTAATTGAAGATTTATAACATGCTGAAAATAAAGAAATAAAAGATCATTCATGGATAATACCTGTTGGTTTTAAATGTGATTTTAGCCTTTTTCCTTATATAAATATACACACTCACTTGTATGCATATATACTTCACACACACACAGTTTTTATTATATTATTATCTGGTAATGTTTATCTAAGGTCTGACAAAGGTCCATATAATCAAAGTTATGGTTTTTCTGGAAATCATGTATGGATGTGAGAGCTGGACCATAAAGAAGACTGAGTGTCAAAGAACTGATGCTTTTGAACTGTGTTGTTGGAGAAGATTCTTGAGACTCCCTTGGACTGCAAGGAGATCAAAACAGTCATTCCTAAAGGAAATCAATCTTGAATATTCATTGGAAGGACCGATGCTGAAGCTGAAGCTCCAGTACTTTGGCTACCTGATGGGAAGAGCTGACTCATTGGAAAAGACCCTGATGCTGGGAAAGATCAAGGGCAGGAGGAGAAGGGGATGACAGAGGATGAGATGGTTGGGTGGCATCACCAACTCAATGGACATGAGTTTGAGCAAACTCCAGGAGATGGTGAAGGACAGGGAAGCCTGATGTGCTGAAGTCCATGGGGTCACAAAGAGCTGGACATGACTGAGTGACTGAGCAACAACAACAACGTTTACCTCCCCAACAGACTGAACACCCATGGTTAGGAACTGTGTCTCCCATCAAAATCTCGATCTTTAGAAGAGTTCATGGCACATTTAATATTTGTTGAGAAAACAAAAAATAATATTATTTATATGTATCAGTAAACACATGAATATTATTCATCAATGTACTGTTTGGTCTTGAATTTTTTACTTAATTTATTGTAGCCATCATTCCGTGCCAACATATTTAACTCTGTCATCTTTTTAGGGGACATGGATGTTATTTCCAATTTTCCTGCAAAATTATTTAATAATACTGACTAAGCATTTTTGTACATTCAAGTTGAAGCAATTGCCAATCCATCTCTTTTGCTATTTCACTTGTACAACATCAAGAGGGTAAGTGACCTAATTTTAAGAGTGTTGAGTAAAGTAGTGATCAAAGAAGGAAGAGGAAGTTAAGGTTTTCAGAAAGGTATGGTGCTCTTGCTTAGTTTGTGGGTTGAAAAGAGAGCTGGAAGTAAAGGAAGAGAAGCATGGGGATGAGTCCAGCAAGGCAATATCTCAGCTCCCTTGGAGCTAAGATCTCTGTGATTCTAAAGTATGAGAGTTAGATAAAGGCCTCCCAATTCACCTTTGCTCTTCATATGGTCCCGCTGGCCCTTATAATTAGTCAAATATATAAACTTTGAAAAATGGCATATAGTCTGTGCTTGCAGATTTATTAAACAATCAGCCTCAGGTAAATAATCCTCACTCTTCACTCATTTTATTGATACATCAAGCATAAGCACTGATAATTTAGGAACCACACTCTACCCAGGACATTCAGGTGTCATTTCTACCCATCCATTCAGCACAACAAAATTGGCTGGACTCAATTCTTGGGACTAGTGAACCACTTTCAAGCTTCTAGATGCTTGGTACAACCAAGCTTCATTTCTATCCTCTAAGGTGACTCAAAAGCACACTATTGCCTAAAGATGGATGAATAAAAATGTTACTTTTAAAAGATAAAAATCCTTTTTTAAGAGCTCCTTTCAAGTAATTAGGACTTGCCTAGTTACTTTCAAATTGGACTGCATCCTGAATTGCTTTTGCTAGCCAATATCTGTAAACAGCCCCCATTTAACTCCTGTTCCTAAGTGTTTGGTCTTCCCAGATGGCGCTAGTGGTAAATGCCTGCCAATGCAGGAGAATCCAGAGATGCAGGTTTGATCCCTGGGTCGGGAAGATCCCCAGAGAAGGGCATGACAACCCACTCCAGTATTCTTGCCTAGAGAATCCCATGGACAGAGGAGTCTGTGGGCTACAGTCCATGAGGGTGCAAAGAGTTGGACATGACTGGGCACAGATCAAGAGAAGGGCCAGCATCAGTTAAAAATAAGAACAACAAACCAACCACCTTTCATGGTGAGACTAGTGTTGGCATCCACTCTTCTCCCTGTACTCTCTATTCAAGTGATACTCTTAATCCTACCAGTGCCCAAACAACCATAAATATTGCCACACCTTCCTGACTGGATTATTCCAGTAGACCATGTATATCTAGTGCATCCAGAGGAGAATTTGGGTGCGTTTTAAAAAAGTTCCAAAGACTCTATATTCAAGGGTACCTAAGAGGGCTCCAGAATTCTTGTAATCTTGCTCACTATTCTGTAAGCAGTGGACTAAATCATAACTTACACTCCCCTAAAAAGTAAAAAATATAAAACAAAAAATGAGAAAGGGAGAAACAAGTACAATATATTTATTTTTATTGGAGTATAATTGCTTCGTAATATTGTGTTAGTTTCTGCTGCACAACAATGTGAATCAGCCATATGTATATGTACATCCTCTCCCTCCCACTCCACCCCCATCCCCCCCTCTAGGTCATCACCGAGCACTGAGCTGAGCTCCCTGCACGTTATAGCAGCTTCCCACTAGGTATTCCTACTTTACTTATGGTAAAATAGTGTGTGNTTTTTTTTTCCTTTTTCTTTTTTCTTTCTTTTTTATTGACGTATAGTTGATGGAGAGTATTGTATAAGTTATAGGTTTAGAATGTTATGAGTCACAAATTTTAAAGGTTATAGTCCATTTATTTGTGGACTACAGTCCATGGGACCACAAAAAGTTATATACAACTGAGTGACTCAGGATTCACACAAACACTACATTTATAGTTATTATAAAATATTGACTATTCCCCACATTGTAAAATATATTCTTGTAGCTTATTTTACACCTAATAGTTTGTACCTCTTAATCCTCTATCCTTATATTGCCCCTCCCCCATCCCTCACTGTAACCTAGTTTGTTCTCTGTATCTGTGAATATGCTTCTTTTTTGTTATATTCACTAGTTTGTTATTCCCTCTGTGATTCCACATAGAGGGAACATACCTCAACATGACAAAGGCCATATATGACAGACCTGCAGTTAACATCATACTCAAAGTTGAAAAGCTGAAAGCATTTCTGCTAAGATCAGGAACAGGACAAGTGTGTCTACTCTCATCACTATTATTCAACATATTCTTGGAAGTCCTAGCCACAGCAATCAGAGAAGAAAAAGAAATAAACTCAGTTTGGAAAAGAATATCTAAAACTCTCACTGTTTGCAGATGACATGATACTACTCACAGAATTCTAAAGACGGGACCAAAAACCTTCTAGAACTCATCAACAAATTTGGTAAAGTTGCAGGATACAAAATTGAACTAAATTATAGGACACACAGCTGGTGGAATTACATATTTAATTGTTGGAAAATGACTTAACATCTTGTTTGAGGCAAGCCTAGAACTGATCTCCAGACTTAAGAGTGTGTGTCTTATGCTCTGCTGGTCACTTGATAGGCTATATGGAGGGGCATGTGTGGGGCCTGTGAATATAATACTATATCCACCGGGTGATGATAGTGGAAAAGAACCTGCCGCCAATGCAGGAGACAGAAGAGATGTGGAATCCCTCGGTGGGGAAGACCCCTTGGAGGAGGGCATGGCAACCCACGCCAGTATTCTTGCCTGGAGAACCCCATGGGCAAAGGGCCCTAGTGGGCTACAGTCCACAGCGTTTCAAAGAGTCAGATAAGACTGAAACAGCTTAGCACACAGCTTGCATGTTAATTAATTAGATTTAACCGTGTGTGTAATCTGTGCTGTCACTGATCTTTCTCTGTGCTGTGTGCTTAGTCGCTCAGTTGTGTCTGACTCTTTGCGACCCCATGGACTGTAGCCCACCAGGCTCCTCTGTCCATGGGAATTCTCCAGGTGAGAATACTGGAGTGGGTTGCCATGCCCTCCTCCAAAGGATCTTCCCAACCTGGGGATCAAACCCAGGTCTCCCGCATTACAGGTGGATTCTTTACCGTCTGAGCAACCAGAGAAGCTCCAACTAACTGTGCTCACTGTAGACGCCGAATTTTGAATAATAAGGATCTTAGAGATGGTCTAGTACCTGTACTCCAAGAGTGAGTGAATGAGTGAGTGAAAGTTGCTCAGTCGTGTCCAGCTCTTTGCAACCCTATGGGCTATACAGTCCATGGAATTCTCCAGACCAGAATACTGGAATAGGTAGCCTTTTCCTTCTCCAGGGATAGTTCATGAGGCTACTTAAATCCCAGAAGTTCAAATGACTAGTCTAAGATTGCATATAGCCTCCTAGCCATGGGATTCAGTTTTCGGACTCCTCGATTAGTATACTGCGTTCTCTCTTGGTTTGTCCAATCATGTGTTTTCCAGTAGTTTAGCTTTGTAACTGAGTTTTGTTCTTTTAAATTTCTGGACTGATTCTTAGAAAATTTCTTAACATCACTATTAAATATATAATAGAAATCATGTGGTGGTTAGTAAAATGTGGTGCAAACTCTTCATGATCCAAACTATAAGAAATGCTTTCTTCAAAAGTAGGGCAATAACAAGATACATTGCTAATAGGGACCAAAAAGAAAGGGTGCCTGAAGAAGTGTGTGTGAAGTGCGTTAGTCACTCAGTCATGTCTGACTCTTTGCAACCCCATGGACTGTAGCCCACCAGGCTTCTCTGTCCATGGGATTTCCCAGGCAAGAATATTGGAGTGGTTTGCCATTCCCTTCTCCAGGGTATCTTCTCAACCCAGGGATCGAACCCAAGTCTCCTGCCTTGCAGGTGGATTCTTTACTACCTGAGCTACCAGGGAAACCCAATGGTACCTGCACCCAAATCCCCAAACCTTCAAGGTGGACATGTTCTAAAACTTGGGTCAGTTCAGTTCAGTTCATTCTCTCAGTCATGTCTGACTCTTTGCAACCCCATGAGCTGCAGCACACCACCCTCTCTGTCCATCACCAACTCCCGGAGCCTACCCAAACTCATGTCCATTGAGTCGGTGATGCCATCCAACCATCTCATCCTCTGTTGTCCCTTTCTCCTCCTGCCCTCAATCTTTCCCAGCATCAGGATCTTTTCCAAAGAGTCAGCTCTTCGCATCAGGTAGCCAAAGTACTGGAGTTTCAGCTTCAACATCAGACTTTCCAGTGAACACACAGGACTGATCTCCTTTAGGGTGGACTGGTTGGATCTCCTTGCAGTCCAGTAAATGTTAAATCTCTTTATAATTAACTTGCATTTATAGGCTGATTGTCTTCAGTGTTACTTTATTAACTTTTTTTTAATATAAAAAGACTTTTCTGTCTTTGCATTTGACCTGTTGTCTTTAATAATTAACATGGTTTGATTGTAAAAATATTTTTATAATACAAGAAGGGGAATCCCTAAATAGAAAGATCAGAAGAACAATTACATATTAAAGCAGTTGCTCATGGAGATCTTGATAGGAAATGACCTTACCAGTTAAACATTTATGACCGACAGTGTGGGCTCTGGAGGCAACGAGATGGAAATTGCAATTCATCATTTAACAGGGCAAAAAGGATGACATGATTGTAAGTGTTTCAAAGCAGGAAGAATTGTATTTGACTGATTAGAGGATGGAAAATAAGCCCTGAGAAAGAAATATTAAAGTAAATGGAATTACTTTACTTAGAGAATGGAAGAGCCTGGGGCAATTTAATGTGTTTGAGTGTATGATGGACTTAGAGCAGAAGCTGGTGCTTAACATGTTTTCATTTCTACTGTGAACACAAAAGAGTAGATGGAATTTTAAACTGCAGTGGGATTTGGGTAAGATACAAAGATACTTTTCTGACAAGGAAAGCCATTAGATACTCCAACTGGTTTTGAAAATTGTCAGTCAGTGACATTTATTAAAGTTTGCTGTGCACAGATCATTGCACTTATTAATGGAGGGTTTTTGTTGTCGTCGTTTGTTTGTTTTGGGTTTTTTCTCTACTACTTCTTAAAAATAGGTCATAGCCCCAGCTTTCTGGGTGGCTTCCATGAGGTTCTTACCTTAAGATGCAGAGTAGTGGTAGATGATTTCTCCAAGTAATTTCAGTCTTTTGCTTCCCATGTGAAGGGTTGTTATTGTTGTTCAATCTCTAAGTTGTATCTGGCATTTTTGTGACCCTCATGGACTGTAGCCCTCCAGGCTCCTCTGTCTATGGGATTTTCCAGGCAAGAACACTGGAGTGAGTTACCGTGACCTCCTCCAAGGGATCTTCCCAAGCCAGGGATCAAATCCACGTCCCCTACTTGGCGGGAGGATTCTTTACCACTGAGCTGTGAAAAGATCAAAAAACAAACCAGTCAGTTCTCATTACATGGCAGTTACGTCCTAAAAAGTCATCATAACACTAATTAGTGAATACTAACCAGTTACTTCTAGAGGAAGTACAGCATTAGATTCCAAACCTCTGGTCATACCATTTTCTTCAGTCAGTATATAACCTTGATCTATGTGTGTTTCTATTTATACTTTATTTAATATATATTGTTGACTCTTTAACATTGAACTCTCAGCCACTTACACTATAACCCTTGCCTGAACCAAGCTTTTCTAACACATGTATTTTCTCTGTAAGTCACATCACAACCTTTTCGCACTTAGGAACACAAGAAAGCACTTCAGTGCTTTGCTTGGATACATTTTAAAGAGAAATCACCAGAAAAGAAAAGCACAAAAAAAGCAAAAAACACGTGACAAGGAGTGGACCACAATGTGGACAATTCTTTATGGTATGGAAGCACAAACAAGAAGACAGCTCAGCTGGAAAAATGTGTGTTGAGTGAGTTAAGGTTTCCACCAGTCTGTGGTTTACCATGAAGGAAAGAATTGATTTTAGTGTTCCAAATACATTTTCACAAGTAGGCAAACTTGCAAATACAGACTCTATGAATATCGAGGACCAACTGTATATTCTGACTTTTTCACAAAACAGTGGTCTTCATTTAAATTTAATATAAAAGTGAATTTAATCTAAAAAGTTTCCTATTATGCAGCTGTTTGAAAAGCTCAAGTGAAGTGTGAGTAGAATATATGTAACATAAATGTTTGTAAGAAATACATGTTTTAGAATGTCAGCTGTGTGCTGAAATCTCCCACGTCTCTCTCCCCATCCCTGGCTTCTGCCTTGCTTTAAGACTCATATGTCCTATGGGCTCCTTGACATTTCTACTTGGAGGTCTCATAGACACTGGGGAAGGAAACGACAACCCACTCCAGTATTCTTGCCTGGAAAATCCCATGGACAGAGAAGCCTGGTAGGCTATAGTCCACGGGGTCGCAAAGAGTCGGACACGACTGAGCGACTTCACTTTCTTTCATAGACATATCAAACCTGCTATGTCTAAAATCAGTGCCTTGGACTTCTCAGGTGGCCCAGTGGTTAAAAATCTGCCTGCCGATGCAAGAGACACAGGTTTGATCCCTGGTCTGGGGAGATTCCATAAGCTGAGGGGCAACTAAGTCCGTACTCTAGGGCCTGCCAGCCACAATTACTAAGCCTGTGCACTGTAGCTACTGAAGCCCATACTCTCTGGAGCTTGTGCTCCACAGCAAGAGAAGCCACCGCAATGAAAAGCTCACACACTGCAATGAAGAGAAGCTCCACTCGCCACAGCTGGAGAAAGCCAGTGCGCAGTGCCGAAGACCCAGTGCAGCTAAGACTAAATCAGTAGTGTCTTCACTGCGCCTCTTTCCTGAGCTCTGCTCTTCCCACAGCCTTCTCATTTCAATAAACAGCAACTTTGTCTTTTCAGTAACTCTCAGGACTCAGGCTAGAGCTCTCAAGAGTCCTCCTTGGCACTTCTCTTTCTTTTCATCCTCCACATCCAGTTCATCAGCAGCATCTGACAGCTCCGCATTCACAAGGCATCCAGAATCCAACCACTATTCACCATTTCCACTGCTCCATCCTGGTCTCTGCCAGCATCACCTTTTGCCTGGACTAGGCTCTTGTTTCCAACCTTGCCACCCGAAATTTCTCCACACAGTAGTCAGAATAATTATTCTGAGATGTGTGTCTAACATGTCACTCCAGACTTGCTGGTGACTTTCCATCTCACTCAGAGTAAAAGCCAAATATTTGACCAAGGGCTACAGGAGTCTGCATAATCTGGCTCTCTTCTTCATCCTGTGACCTCATTTCCTATCACTCCCTTGCAGCAGCCATGGTGACCTCCTTGCTGATCCTCAGTTGTGATCACCACACACCTGTCCCAGGACCTTTGCACATACTCTTCCTGCTGTCTGATCAGTTATTCCTCTGATAGCCACATGATCTTCTCTTGAGGTCACTCCTGAAATGTCATCACACAAAGCAAGCCTTTCTCTTCCCCATCACAACATGGCTATACCCTGCTTTATTTTTTTAAATAATACATCTGATGTAATACATACTTATTAGACGTTAATTTTATTTTTTGACATGAGCCCTTCTACTATGCTTTCTTGGAGTAAGGACATTAGTTTATTCACTACTAAACTAATTTATCCCAAAAATGAGTAAGTGAAAGAATAAATATAGAATAATATCCTTAAAATATTAACTCAAAAATGCAAGGTGCAGGCAATATATTTAGATTGTTTTGTTTGTGCATTTCTTTTCTTGCTTTTATTTGTGTAAAGAGAAGGAGCAACACAAACACATATATACCTCTATCCTAGGATTAAAGATGAGGTTGCAGAAAAGTCTGGTAAGAATTGTTCCTTCAGAGAAAGAGAACTCTATCAGGAATGAGGGGAGGAGACACCTACTTTTCACATTATGTGTATTCTCAGTCATGTCGAATTCTCTGCGACTTCCTGGATTGTAACTCACTAGGCTCCTCTGTCAATGGGATCTTTTAGCCAAGAAGACTGGAGTGGGTTGCCATTTCCTTGTGCAGGGGATCTTCTTGACCCAGGAATCAAACCCAAGTCTCCTGCATCTCCTGCATTGGCAGGCGGATTCTTTACCACTGCAACCATCTGGGAAGCCACTTTTCACTATATATTGTATGTTTAATACAATCTGCAAGTAACGTCTTCTCCCAAAGCAAACCAACTAAACAAGTTAAAAAAGAAAATTTTACTTAAAAGCCCTCTATTAAGCCTAAGCCGTATCTGGGGGAAAGAATCCAAAATTCAGAGAACTAATATGTGCTGCTCCATTTCTATGGAACAAGGGTACTCACATTGTTCTTTTTTGCCTTTCTCTCTGCTGTTTTGTGTATTTTTGATAGCTTCTCTTTATTAGAAGAAAAAAGGACTGACATTTTTGGGTCATTTTGCTCCTTACCATCTGCCACAGAAACTTTGACATGGGGGTGAGATGGGCACAGAGTCAAACTGGCAGCATTTAGAGTGTGATTTCTTTTTTTTAATCTGAGAAATTCCAAGGCCGTTATCTGTGTTGTTTTAAGAGGCCACATTTTCCTGTTGAAATCTGCCTTTTGTCTCTTTGGCTTTTCCCCACTGTGGTTGTTCCCTTATGGGTTTTCATTTGGCTTTTCTGTACCACAAATCTACTTGGAAAAAAAATGGACAGAAATGCCCAAGCAGGTGGCCTTCATCAGCCCTGTCCTTTGCTGTGGCTGTCTGTGGTGCCTACTCAGGGGACCCCACCTGAAACACTCCACGTCCTCTAGGCTTTATGCCAGAATGAGTTTTCTTAGGCTCAACTTGGAAAAAAGGGGAGAAGTTCATTTGCCTCTGTGTGGTTGTACTTAAACCTGCCTGTCTTGTTGGAAAAAGATCTTAGAGGTCTATCCATGGTCTTACGCTTTGGCTTTGGATGACAGATTCTTAAGATACAGCTCCACTTATGAGCGCTGAGCAGGGCACAGGCCACATAGAGGCATGAGTGCTGGCTCCTCCTTTATTAGCATATGGTCACTTAAACTTAATGAGGGATTCTCTCAATTGACAGCTTCCTTTCAACCTTTTCTTATAATAAGCGAGTTTTGTGCTATAATTTCCAGTAGGGATCAGTAGCTTATATTTGGCAATATCAGTATTTCCCACTAATGTTATTCCCTTTACTTCTTCCTACCTTGCCCTGAGGTCACTGAAGTCTTTGGGTTTGTATATAGGATGGATGAATTGAGAAAATGTGACACACACACAAATATTATGGTATAAGTTTGCTACCATAGCTCCCCATAGTTCATTACTCCATAATAAGTGATGCTCAGTAAATGTTTATCAGTGGTATAATTACTGGAGAAGGCAGTGGCATTCCACTCCAGTACTCTTGCCTGGAAAATCCCATGGACAGAGGAGCCTGGTGGGCTGCAGTCCATGGGGTCGCTGAGAGTCGGACACGACTGAGAAACTTCACTTTCACTTTTCACTTTCATGCATTGGAGAAGGAAGTGGCAACCCACTCCAGTGTTCTTGTCTGGAAAATCCAATGGGCAGAGGAGCCTGGTGGGCTATAGTCCATAGGGTCACAGAGAGTCAGACATGACTGAGTATACCAGGTGGTTTCTCAGATTTGCTTATAGGATTCCTGTGACCGTCGGTGACTTCCCTCTAAGGGTCAGATGTGAGCCTAAGCAGCAGCTGGTGCAGAAAGTCTCTCTGTGCCTCTGACTTGAAACTTCTCTGACTTTCTGATCTTTTAACACAGTGAGGATTTCATGGTCTGATTTCTACTGGATTCCTAGTGCTATTGAAACCTGGCACAGCTAAAAAGGTAAAGGTTATCTCCAGAATAAACAGATGCTTGACTGTTCAGATATATGTGACTTGCATTTCTATTACCCTTGGCAAAGTTAAATCCATCTGTTAGGTTACAGCCAGTGTTGATCAATATTGTTCTTCTGGTGTTTGTTGTCTCTTAAAGTAGCTAAAACAAAAGAAGATGTGTAAATAAATCATAAATGAGAAATAGAGCAATATCATGACTTGCTTTGAGCAGAGTCCACATGCACTACAAAGTTTATTGTTTGAGATCAAGTAAGAGTGAAATATGAAGACCTTGGGTAGAAGTAGGTGATATGGATGAAAGATTTAAGTACCATGTGGAAATGACTTGCTGCTTATCATAATTCCCTAGAAAAGATCATCCAAGGGGTCTCCTTCTTGTAGCCAAGTGATCATGGCTACACTAACTTTTAATAAATGTCTGTGCTCATCACTGTCTATGGGATGATTCAGACTTGTTTTATGTAGCAACTTTTAAATCAAAGCTGCATTTCTTGGAGCCATGTAGAATGACTTAGGGCTTAGTGGTGAGGCTTCTAGTCCATTTTAGGGCACCACAGGGAAGGAAGGGCCAGAGGAGATGTGGGATCCAAGTACAAGATCTACCATGAGGCAGAACACAGGATGAGAAAGGAACACAGAGACCTAGCTTCAGAGGCACACCATGGAGCTGCCTGTGGGGCAGACCGGAGGGTCCAGCACTCATAGGTCCAGCCACTTGCGTGTTCATCTAGATCCAGCTGGTGGTTAGGGCACGGGGATGGGGAACCCAGCAGCATACTCAGGACAAGATAGATACATGCCTGTGAGTGACTGTTAGCACCAGGCTTTGGGTCCTGGGCAGTTTAGGATGGGGACTCAGTTGTAGCAAGAGACAGAGTCTACACAGAGAAACCACCCAGCACCAGGAGTAGGAAATAAGTGGGGTGTGTCCGGCAAGTGCACGGATGATTTTTGGTTATTGCTAGGTCTTATGGACTGAATGTTTGTGTCCTCTCCGAATCCATATTGGACTCCCCTGGTGGTAAAGAATCTACCTGCTAATGTAGGAGACCCAGGTTTGATCACAGGGTTGGAAAGATCCCCTGAAGAAGGAAATGGCAGACCACTCCAGGATTCTTACCTGAAAAAATCCAATGGACAGAGGCGCCTGAAAGTTTGCAGTCCATGGGGTTGCAAAGAGTTGGACATGACTGAGCACATACATACACACTCCAGAAACTCATAAAGCCAGTGAGCACTAAATAATGTCTAGGCAGCTGGGCCTGAACCATACCTGATGCTTCACATGGTCAGGCTGGAGAGTGGAGAACAGCAGCTCTCTGTGTCTTTGTGTGTTGGGGGTGGAGGGGATGTTGGGGTGGGAGGATAAATTGGTTACAAATAATACTTTAAAAAGATTTCTCAATTTTTATTAGAAAACTTGCATTCATATCATAAATATTTTCACTCATTATTGCATCTATAAGTTTATTTGGTTAGTGGAAGAGTATGGCCAATGAACATTTTAATCCACAAATTCATATTTCTGCTTTCACTCTATGACCAAATCCTCATGGTGATTTAAACAGGTAGAAGTGGTGGTTAGTCTTCAATATAGAAAGAGNCTTGCATTCATATCATAAATATTTTCACTCATTATTGCATCTATAAGTTTATTTGGTTAGTGGAAGAGTATGGCCAATGAACATTTTAATCCACAAATTCATATTTCTGCTTTCACTCTATGACCAAATCCTCATGGTGATTTAAACAGGTAGAAGTGGTGGTTAGTCTTCAATATAGAAAGAGAACGATGGTTTAGATGCTATTGGGAATGTACTCATGATAATTAGAAATAGTAATCAGTAAGAAAATCTGTGAAAATATTTCATACAGTTTTCTGAGGTTGTTTCTGATATATAGAGACATGTTGATCAATGGATGAAGAATATTTCCATTCTTGTTTACAGTTGCTGCAGTTAAACTTAAGCAACTTGTTTGCTTTTCTGTGGGCTAAATGATTTCAGGAAAGCCTGTGGTCTTACTCCTGAGTTATATGCAACATTTTCTGCCAAACTGAAATGAAACTGCTTTTAGCAGATATAAATGTTGGATTGGCATCAAAGGAGGTTCAGTTTTTCTTTTTTGTTTTAATATTACTGTGACATCTTATTTCTCACTGGATGACTTTTTTGTGGTCATTCACTTTTGAACTGTAGCTTGCTGTTCACAGAGCCATGGCATCATAAGGCTTGAAGAGACTGTGAAATGCCATCCAGCCTGGCAGGACCATATCCATCTTCAGAGGAAGGTGGCTGCCTCTGCCTGAGACAGAGTGAGAACCTTTGCCTAGAATCCTCGATATCCATCATGTAAGAATATGATTGCCACCCTGACTAAACTGGCAGTTCTGTCATTTTCTTCAGCATACTGAAACATTCCGCACTGGTTGTAGCAGCATATTTTTATCATCGTAACTTCTTCTTTGTTCCTTTTCCTCCCTACTTCCTCTAAAGCTAGCACAGTTAAAATTAGTACAGTTAAAGGTTTATTCCACAAAGTTTCCCCAGTTTAGAACTAAAATATGAGATTATAAAGTACTGGGAAAATAAGGAGTAGGGACCTTTAGGTTATGGGAGCAGCGTGCATGCACACATTTTAAGTTGCTTCAGTTGTGTCTGACTCTGTGACCCCATGGACCGTAGCCCACCAGGCTGTGGAAGCAGCTGCTTAGGTTAAATATGACTTTTAATGAACAGACAATCTGCAGCTGACAGCTGAAATAATTGAGGCTATGTGGTATGCTTCCAAATTTTAAAGATAATCTGACATTTTGCACAGATAGGTTTGCCTGATTAACTATTTTAAGGAGTTTCTAAATTAAGGCAGGGTTCCCTAGTGGCACAGTTGTAAAGAATCCACCTGCCAATGCAAGAAACACAGGTTTGATCTCTGAGTTGGGAAGATCCTCTGGAGTAAGAAATGGTACCACACTCCCGTATTCTTTCCTGGAAAATTCCATGGTTAGAGTAGCCTGGTGGACTATAATCCATGGGGTTGCAAAGAATAAGACATGACTGAGTATACAACAGCTAAAACTAAGGCAGTAATTTCCGTTCCTTTTTCTAACCACAATTCACTGATAACTCTATACCTAGTGAAATACTTTTTGTTTTAGAATAAATATTGGAGAGTAGTTGAGCTACTTTTCTAGCCAGAGAGTAAACATGTCCTCATATAGAACAAAACTGTGATACTCTGCAATTGGTTTATAAGCCAAGGCAAAACAGAAAGTGGTTTTGGCTTTCATTTTTGTCATATCCCAGATTTCAGCAAAGTGCATTTTCATTTTTTTTTTAATGCTTACTGTATCAAAGAGTCTAAAATAGTTGTTTCTTGGAGAAGGTTTTTGTAGCATCCTACTTTTCTCTAACAGCCCGCTGGAATTCAGTATGTCTGCTTAAAATGGAGACAATAAACTGATTTTTAAAAAATCACAGAAAGGCATTTGAAAATCTGTGATTTTTTTTTTTTTAGAATAAAACTTCTACCATTTTAGCTCTAGAGAAATTTATATGGATTTAGATCTGTTTTTAGTCTTATTGCAATTATTTTCCTCCCTGGTCCTCTCATCTTTAAACACACATTTTGTCATTTAGACTAGAAAAAAACTATTAATATTTAGCAAGAACATTGAAGAATGTCTGCTAATCAGAATCTGCTCATTAAAATGAGGAAAAGAGTGGGGAAAAAAAGGACAACTGTCCGTTTCTGTTTTGGAGAGGCAGACTCTCTGCTGTCTGTTGATTCTCGTAGGCGGGATGAAACAGATTTGTCAACTAATCATCAGTCTGCTTCGAGTGGTGCAGACTGGTCTAGGAATAAGTATGTTAAAGAGGAAAGCAATTCAATTTCCTTATGGGATGATAGAGTTTTGGCTTTGTAAAATTTCCAGGAGTGGAAGATCTGCTGGGTTCCAAAGTATTAAGATGAAGTAGAAAGCCTTTCATGTTCCCATCTGTCATCATTGTGCTTTTCACTTTGGAGGTGACTGTGGCTCAGATCGTGAGCTCATTATTGCAAAATTCAGGCTTAAATCAAAGAAAGTAAGAAAACCACTACGCCATTCAGGTATGACCTAATCAAATATCTTATGATTATACAGTGGGAGTGATAAACAGGTTCAAGGGACTAGATCTGGTAGGCAGAGTGCCTGAAGAACTACGGATGGAAGTTCATGACATTGTACAGAAGGCAGAGAACAAAACCATCCCAAAGAAAAAGAAATGCAAGAAGGCAAAGTGGTTGTCTGAGGAGGCTTTGCAAATAGCTGAGGAAAGAAGAGAAGTGAAAGGCCAAGGATAAAGGGAAAGATACACTCAACTGAATGCAGAGTTCCAGAGAATAACAGAGAGAGATAAGGAGGCTCTCTTAAATGAACAATGCAAAGAAATAGAGGAAAACAATAGAATGGGAAAGACTAGAGATCTCTTAAAGAAAATTGGAGATATCAAGGGAACATTTCATGCAAGGATAGTCACAAAACAGGACAGAAATGGTAAGGACCTAACAGAAGCAGAAAAGATTAAGAAGAGGTGGCAAGAATACACAGAAGAATTATACAAAAGAGTTCTTAATGGCCTGGATAACCACTATGGTGTGATTACTCACCTAGAGCCAGACATCCTAGAGTGTGAAGTCAAGTGGGCCTTAGGAAGCATCACTACCAACAAAGCTAGTGAAGAAATTCCAGCTGAGTTATTTAAACTGCTAAAAGATGACTCTGTGAAAGTGCTGCACTCAATATGTCAGCAAATTTGGAAAACACAACAGTGGTCACAGAACTGAAAAAGGTCCATTTTAATTCCAATCCCAAAGAAAGACAATGCCAAAGGATGTTTAAACTACTGTGCAGTTGTGCTCATTTCACATACTAGCAAGGTTATACTGAAAGCCCTTCAAGCTAGGCTTCAACTGTATGTGAACCAAGAACTTCCAGATGTACAAGCTGGATTTAGGAAAGGTAGAGGAACCAGAGATCAAATTGCCAACATCTATTAGTCATAGAAAAAGCAAGAGGATTCCAAAAACTGCTTCATTGACTATACTAAAGGCCTTTGACTGTGTGAGTCACAACAAACTGTGGAAAATGCTTAAAGAGATGAGAATGCCAGACCACCTTACCTGTCTCCTGAGAAACCTGTATGCATGTCGGGAAGCAACAGTTAGAACCAGACATGGAACAATAGATTGACTCAGCATTGGGAAAAGAATATGACAAGATTGTATATCATCACCCTGCTTATTTTAACTTATATGCAGAGTACATCATGTGAAATGCTGGGATGGATGAATCACAAGTTGGAATCAAGATTGCTGGGAAACATTGAAAACCTTAGATATGCAAATGATACCACTATAATGGCGGAAAATGAAGAACTAAAGAGCCTTTTGATGAAGGTGAAAGAGGCAAGTGAAAAAGCTGGCTTGAAACTCACAATTCAAAAACTAAGATCATGGCAATCAGTCCCATCACTTTATGGCAAACAGATGGGGAAATAATGGAAACAGTAACAGACTATTTTCTTGGACTCCAGAATCACTGTGGATGGTGACTGCAGCCATGAAATTAAAAGATGCTTGCTTCTTGGAATAAAATCTTTGACAAACCTAGACAGCATATTAAAAAGCAGAGACATCACTTTGTTGACAAATGTCCGTATCGTCAAAGCAGTGGTATTTCCAGTAGTCAATTATGGATGTGAGAGTTGTACCATACAGAAGGCTGAGCACTGAAGAACTGATACTTTTGAGCTGTGGTGCTAGAGAAAACTTTAGAGTCCCTTGAACTGCAAGGAGATCAAGCCAATCTATCCTAAAAGAAATCAACCATGAATATTCATTGTAAAGACTGTTGCTGAAGCTGAAGCTCCAATACTTTGGTTACCCAATGTGAAGAGCTGACTCATTGGAAAAGACCCTGATGCCTGGAAAAACTGAGGGCAAGAGGAGATGAGGGTGGGAAAGGATGAGATGGTTGTATGGCATCATTTACTCAATGGACGTGAACTTGAGCAAACTCTGGGAGATAGTGGAGAACAGAGGAGCCTGGTGTGCTGCCGTCTGTGGGATCAGATTCAGATACGATCTAGACACTGAACAACAACAGCAGCAGTGGTTACCATGGTATTAAAGTAATTATTTAGTCACAGCAGAATGAACTTTGTCAAGATTTCCATGCTTGTGATACATATGACATATGATTGTTGTGATAGCTTAGAAGACAGATGCTTCCCACTGGTGAAAGTATGAAGAAAATACCAAAGTGACAGTATTATTTGTTAATGTTAATAATTTTGTAAGTGGTAAAAATATTAATGTTGATGATATCCACTGGAGTTAGGGGCTTCCCTTGTGCCTCAGCTGGTAAAGAATCCACCTGCAATGCAGGAGACCTGGGTTCCATCCCTGGGTTGAGAAGATCCCCTGGAGAAGGGAAAGGGTACCCACTCCAGTATCTGGCCTGGAGAATTCCGTGGACTATACAGTCCATGGGGTTGCAAGGAGTCAGACACGGCTGAGCAACTTTCAGTTTCAGTTTTCACTGGGGTTAGTTTTGATACCCCAGATGGATGACTTAGTGTACTGGGTAATAATTCCAATTTCCAATAGGTGTTTACATACAATGTGTTGTTGATATAATCACCTGGTAAAATGGATAAAGTGTTTATTCTCACTTTATAGATGATGAAACTGAGGACCAAATGATCTAAATGACTTGTCCAGGTTCCTCAGTTAGTGTCAAGTATCTGAGTGTAAAGTGTTGTAGGGTACATCTGGTCACTCAGATATTTTATCATGCTATCCTGTCCTTGCTTCCTGCCCTTCAATACCACATCACTTTTATCTCTTGTACGCATCTCACCTTCAAGCTCACCACAGGCTCTTCTCCTCTAGAACATGTTTTTTAATCTCTGGTTTTTCTGATCCATTTGCATTTACTGTCTGCCATACATAGCTGCACCTTGTTTTTCTACTTTCTTAGTTCTGATTCGTTGTTGAACAGATACTCTTGGTTACTAATTGTTTTGAAATATGCTTTATTTGCCTTTCTAGATTGCCACTTCATTGTGGACAGAAGCTTCAGCTTTTACTTCTTTTGACCACAGTACTTAGTACAGAAAGGCAGAAACTGGAGTAATTTTTATACTTATATTGTCTATAGCCAACATTACAATATTTCAGCCCTGTTCTATGGATGCCAGGTATCCAACTGTTGCCTGTCATTGCAGAAATGTTTCCAAGAAGGTAAGGTAATTTTCAGAAAAATTCAACTTCAGTTTCCCTAAATAAATTATACTGTTACCTAGGCCAATGGGGACTTCCCTGTAGCTCACTTGGTAAAGAATCTGCCTGCAATGCAGGAGACCTGGGTTTGATCCCTGGATCAGGAAGATCCCCTGGAGAAGGAAATGGTAACTCACTCCAGTATTCTTGCCCAGAGAATTCCATGGACAGAGGAGCCTGGCAGGTTACAGTCCATGGGGTTGCAAGAGTCAGACACGACTTAGNATCTGCCTGCAATGCAGGAGACCTGGGTTTGATCCCTGGATCAGGAAGATCCCCTGGAGAAGGAAATGGTAACTCACTCCAGTATTCTTGCCCAGAGAATTCCATGGACAGAGGAGCCTGGCAGGTTACAGTCCATGGGGTTGCAAGAGTCAGACACGACTTAGTGACTAAAACCACCAAACCACCTAGAACAATACTGAGGTTGCTATTAAAGACAACTATATATTGTTTATTTATGTTGTACGGTATATATAACATGTGCACAATATAATATTGTATATTCAGATATTTCTATTTGGAGTACCCTGTGAACATCCTGCATTGCTAGTTAATTTACCTTATAATAATTTGTAGTGCTTATCCACATTTATAAAAATCTTTTTTTTTTTAAGTTTTGTCTAGTCATGAGCTGTATTTTCTCTTCCCTGTCCCTGGAAGATGAACCTGGGGCTGCACCCGCCAAGCACTTCTCGCTGTGGATTTGGCAGTTTGCTTTGTAGCAGATGTCCTCTTTCCATGTGTGCTCTTTCTCTCCTGTCTTCTTCCCCATGGAAAATATGTTGGGAGCAGAATGTGTATATTTAGTGCTTTCCATTTATCTGGAACAAGACTAGTGCCTTGCATGGAAACTAAGTGCCTCTAGCGAAAAACGGGGCAGGCTCCCTAAGAATACTTAGGAAACTGACTGAGAAATGAGGACCTTCTCAAACCAGCCTGAATCAGAATAAGGGCTGAGGATCTGTAGATGGTGAATCTTTTGAATCAGTTGAATTTTATTGCACTTTTAAAGACAGAATAGGATATGCCTACCTTAGGAAAATGTTGGAACCCCCCAAATCCATACTGTTTAAGCTTTAACTGAAGAAAATATTTGCCTTTCATCAGGATTCTTCATTTTCTTAGAAGATGTCTCTTGCTTTTCTTTAAAGCTGAGACCTTTTACTATATTCTGAATATATTTATATTTATTAAAAGCAGCATCAACAAAACTATGTACAAACGACCTTTGAGGAATCTTGCAACTGAATGACACTAAATCCTCCAGATCGTTGCCTTCTAGAAGCTTCCTCCAGAGCTTGCAGAAGTCCTCCCAACTTACACAGTATGCCAGGAGCTGCGCGGTTGTTTATGCTTCCTCCCTCCCTGCCCTGTGGTCGCTTACATGCTATGGTCAGGCCTGGCCACGTGACTTGCTTCGACAAATGGAACCTCAGTGGTATGTGTCATAGAAGCATCCATTGTTATTACCAGGTTCCAGTCAGCCTCCAGTGCTCCTGTGTTGTTTGCTATGAAAAGCCTTATCTGGACATATAAAAGCATATGTTCTTTCATTGTAGCTGATCCACACCCAACCTGCAGCCTGACACACCTGTTATGGTTTTTTAATTCAATGAATTTTTAGGACATGCCTTGGCTCTGGTATTACAGTAAAGAGCAAAAACATATGGCCTTTATGTACACACTGCTATATTTTAAATGGATAACCAACAAGGACCTACTGTATCACACATGGAACTCTGCTCAGTGTTATGTGGCAGCCTGAATGGAGGAGGGTAGTTTGGGGGAGAATTGATACATGTATATGTATGGCTGAGTTCATTTGCTATCCACCTGAAACTATCATATCATTGTTAATAAGCTATGCTCCAATAAAAAATAAAAAGTTTAAAAAAATTCAAATCTTCAGAGAGAATAAAAATGTTTTTCTTCATCTTTGCCAAATGTTCAATCTAAAGGTGATGCTCAATCTTTTTTTCNCATTGTTAATAAGCTATGCTCCAATAAAAAATAAAAAGTTTAAAAAAATTCAAATCTTCAGAGAGAATAAAAATGTTTTTCTTCATCTTTGCCAAATGTTCAATCTAAAGGTGATGCTCAATCTTTTTTTCAGTAGTACGACACTTACATTCTCTGCATAGTACTCAATGCTAACATTGTAAATTGTTTGCTTAAAATTAACATTTTTGTTTCTTGTTTATTTATTTTCTTCTTTTATTTACTTTCCCTTTCCCTCAAGGGAAATACAAACTCTGTGAAAGGAAAAAAAAAACAACATGTTCATTCTCATATTCAGCTTAAAATTAAATCATTTAAAATATATTTTAATACTGAAATAACCATGAATAAATTATAGGATCAAAATTAACATGCATTTTTAAAGTGTTAAGAATTTTCACAATTTCTGATGGTCCACATCAGATAAACTACTGAGATACATACTATGATGATCACTTTGCATGGAAACGCTTATTGGAAGATATTGATAAGAGATGAGGCCCCAGAAAGCAGAAGTAGAAAAACAGGGAAACTTGAGAGTTCAAATGTATTGATACATACTTGTCAATTCTTCCAATGTTGAATAGTTATATTCACATAGGAGAAGAAATTATCAAAGGAGTTAAGGTTTCCATCCAGTTGCATCATAAAAGTAAGTGTAGAAATAAACTTTAGGGGAGTTAGGATATGTATGCATAAAAATATTTTTAATATCTAACAAAGTTTAGTAATAACATAGGAGTAGAAATTTGCATAACATCAGAATTATACAACTGGCTGTGGCATTTGGGGCTGCAGAAGAATTTGACCACAGGAGAGAATCCCAGGAGGTGTATGTAACATGTTGACTGCAGTCTCAGTGCATGTTTGGATCCTGACTCTAGTACTTAGTAATGGCAATAAGTTGGTCAAATAACTCAATCTTAGTGTCAGTTTTCTCATCCATATGATGTGTCCACTCATAAAGGTTTTGTGGATATTGATGCACATAACCAATTTGAAATTATGCTTGGCTCATTGAAAGTGATCCATATACTATTTACAACTATTGTAGAAGTGTTAGAAGATCTTTCTGCTGCAAGAGTACTATATTTAATAAAGTTTAGTGAAGAATTTTTAAGAGTCCTTGAAAGTCTTTCTGAGTTGGGGCTCCCTGAGCAAATGACACATTTTAATGATACTTTCTTCTGTTGTGAGAACTTTCAAAGCTGATGAAGCCTATAAACCTTGTATAAAAATCTGGCTGATGTAATTTATTTCTGACATAGTGGTATGAGGGCTTCCCTGGTAGCTCAGCTGGTAAAGAATCCACCTGCAATGCAGGAGACCCCAGTTTGATTCCTGGGTCGGGAACATCTCCTGGAGAAAGGATAGGCCACCCACTCCAGTATTCTTGGGCTTCCCTGGTAGCATAGCTGGTAAAGAATCTGCCTGCAATGTGGGAGAGCTGGGTTCAATCTCTGGGTTGGGAAGATCCCCTGGAGGAAGGCATGGCAAGCCACACCAACATTCTTGCCTGGAGTGGTCACAAGAAGTTGGACAAGACTGAGCGACTAAGCACAACACAGCACAGTGGCATGAACTGAGGCACCAGTGCCGCACTTAAAACGTAGGAGTGTGGTTAGCTTTTCACTTTATCTTTTTAAAGGGATGATGACATATTTTGTATTTGGGCAGCCTGAGCTCTGTACTTCTGACTGCTTGTAATAAAATTCAGGACCCCACTCAACTTGCATCTGAAATCTCTTGTTCCTTAAATAGCTTGAGACCACATCTCATGCACCTTATCCTTTCCATGACTTTTGTGTCCTCCAGGTCCTTCTCCAGAGCATGAGGAAAGTCCTGTGAGCTCTGAGAATGTCACAGCCACCCATGTCTCTAGGACACATGAGTCAAACCCTGCATGGAGGGGTGAGGTTCTAATTAGTCTCTTTGGTTACAGACCATTCCCTTTCTTCTCCCTATATCTCAGGACCATAGGTGGTGGCATTAAAGCTTGCTTAACTGTTACCTCTGCTGTGTTACCACATCTTTGTATGAAGTCTCACTCATTGAAAGGAAGGTTGACCCACATCAAGAAAACTAAACCTGCATCAAGGACATCTAGCTAGGAAACTAAAATACTTGGTTCTCAGATAATGTATGTTGTTTAGGCACTAAATTGTCTCTGACTCTTTTAAAACCCCATGGACTGTAGCCCGCCAGGCTCCTCTGTCCATGGGATTTTCCAGGCAAGAATACTGGAGCCGGTTGCCATTTCCTCCCCCAGGGGATCTTCCTGATCCAGGGATCAACCTGTATCTCCGGCACTGGCAGGTGGATTCTTTACCACTGAGCCACTAGGGAAGCCCTAGATAATATCTAGATCACAATGAATCTTTTTTACTTAAAGACAATTCCAGCTTGGTGCTGGTATTTCCATATGACTCTGGGATCAGAAAGACCTCCTTGGATCCTCAGTCAAGAGCATGTGGCCATCGCCTCAGATACAGCACAGGTTTTGATGGATAAAAGAGACCACAGGGTGTGATGTGGGGTAACTGTTCAAAGAGCACCACCTTCAGTTGTCAATGACCAAGAAGGACCTCACAATTCTCAGTTAACACGTCACGTAATATATCAGCAGCATTTGAATTTGATATAGTAGATCACCCCCTCCTCCCAAAAGCACTTTCTTTGCTGAGGTATCAAGATACCTCACCCTCCCGGCTTTTCTGTGGTCTCCTTTGCTGACTCATCTCATATTGCTGACAGCTAAATACTGAAGTACCCCAGAAAAGACTACGTTCTTTTTCTGTCTATACTCACTGCCTCCATGATCATATCCAAACTCCTCTTTGTAAATATTGTTCACACACTGATAACTCTGACACTTATCTCTTTCAGCCTTATGTCACCCTGAACTTCAGGCTCATTTCCAACTGCCTATTTGATTCTTGTACATCTAATGGGCATCTCAGGTCTAACACATCCAGGACAAAACTCCTAATCTTCTTCCCCAAATTAGGTTTTCCTGTAGTAATTCCCATCTCTTTACTTGCATTTCAATCCTTCTAGTTTCTCGGGTCAAAAATTTAGAGTTAATCTTGCCTGTGTTCATTTCTCTTGAATTACAGATTTAAGTCTGTAAACAAATACTATAGAACCTACTTTCAAAATATATTCAGAATGTGACCGTTTTCACCACTTCCAGTGCTGCATCCCAACACTGATAAGCTACACCCTGTTTCTTTTCTGGATTGTGGCAAAAGCTCTCTGGTCCACCCTTGTCCCCCAGGGCTGTTCTCACCAAGTGTCCTTTTGAGTGGAGACTAGTTTAGATCACATCACTCTTCTGCCAACATTCCTTCCGTGGGTGGTTTCCCTTATCCCTCAGAGTAAAGCTAAAGTTCTTAATAATGGCCTCCAAGGTGTGGCCTCGTATGCTTTGCTGATCTTTTTCCCGTTGCTCCTTCTCTTGCTCCCTCTTATTCCTCACCCCCTCACCCCAACGGGTCTCCTTCTTCCACAGAAATGCCAGGAATATTCCCACAGTCTATAACTTATGCTTCCTTCTGCCTTGAATGTTCTTCCTTCAGATTAACACCATGCCTAACTTCCTTATTTGTTTGAGGTCTTTATACCTGTGTTACATCTTAGTGAGCCTTGCCCAGCCATCTTTTAAAAGATAACTCTTCTCCCCACCCCAGAATTATTAAACTATTATTTTGTAAGATGTTACCAGTGGGGGAGACTGGGCAAAATGTACAAGGAAAGTCTCCGTATTATTTCTGATATCTGCACGCAAATCTAAAATTATCTCAATAAAAATGTCAATAAAAACATTACAATTAGTCTGAATTATCTAGTAAAAACCCTAAAGTAATTCATAAAATATATTATTCTGAATTTATGCTCCCCATTAAGAGCTGGAACTCAGCCTCTCATTAAATCATGATTCTGAAAGGTGAATCATGATTTAAGGTGAAAGGGACTAACAGCTGGTTAGTCCCTTCTCAGGGATTCTGTGGGGAGAGCTGGTGGATAGGTTAGAATTGAGTGTGTGACCCTCCCTTGTCCTTCCATTTGAAGAACCTATTATTTTATGATTCTTCTATTAATTGCAATCTATTGCTTTTATTTGTCAAAATCCCCTTGACTTTTATTTTGTCTATCAAATTGCTGGTCTGCCCCGTTTCCCTCTGGGGTAATTTGCATTCTTCAATGGCCTTTTAAAAATATTTGTTTTTTTAGGTTATTGATAAAAGTAGCATTGGGCACAGAACAAAACATTGTGAATAATCCAACTGTGATCCACAGATTTCCACTCCGTGCTGGTCAGTGGTGTTTGACCACCTGAGACATAGAGTACAGGATCACTGACTCAGCATGGAAGGAGGTATTAGGAGTCCCTGGTACAGCCTCCTACCAAGTACCTGAGGGATCCCAGGCATCTGAAGAAAAGAAAGTGTTACTCTCAATCATGTTCGGCTCTTTCAACCCCATGTACTGTAGCCTGCCAGGCTCCTCTGCCCATGGGTGTCTCCAGGCACGAATACTGGAGTGGATTGCCATTCCCTTCTCCAAGGTATCTTCCCGACCCAGCGATCAAACCCAGGTCTCCCTACCTTGCAGCAGATTCTTTACCATCTGAGTCACCAGGGAAGTCCAGGCATCTGAGTCAGGTGATTATAATTTACTGATGAATATTTAGTAAGATTAATTTCAGTTCCTTTATTTCCTGAGTGAAAAAAAAATTTTTAATAACAATTTAAAACTCTTTTAAACAGTTTTCCTGTGCTTTCCAGGTGGCACTAGTGGTAAAGAATCCACCTGCCAATGCAGGAGATGCAAGAGGTGCAGGTTCAATCTCTGGGTCAGGAAAATCCCCTGGAGGAGAGCATGGCAACCCAGTCCAGGATTCTTGCCTGGAGAATCCCATGGACAGAGCAGCCTGATGGGCTACAGTTCACAGGGTTGCAGAGAGTTGGACACGACTGTAGCAACTGAGCACAAACGGTTTTTCTTTTTTTTTTTTTTTTACTGTTTTTCTTCCATGAGTTCAGTTAGTTGTATCTTTTTTCCTCGAAATATTGTGTGAGGCACAAAAAGCAGTGTCTCTAGAGATTTGGAAATGATGACATAATATCACAAGCAATATGCTTATGAAAGTGAGTGGGTTTTTTGCTGGGGTGTGTCCAAGCAGACCTGTTTATGGAGTTGCAGATCCCCTTGGGTGCTTAGTTTGGAACGATTCTTACAAGACCTTGGATAATCCTCAGCTGCCTGTCTGTTCCTCCATCAGGTGCCTCAGTTAGCTACCTATCTGTGTATCCTGAAAGTGCTTTGTGCTTTAGCTTTGCCTGTCTGCCTGATGCGTTCAGCTTCTGCTCACACCAATAAGCAATACAAACAATTTTTTCCTAACGTGATAAATGAGAATGAAATTTCACCTTACTAGTGGAATTTGTCATCATCTGAAAGGAAATGGATCTCATGAATCATCTAGATCAATTTCCTGCCCCCCAAATTTAAACTTGTATGTTGCTTTTGTTCAGTCGCTCCATCATGTCTGACTCTCTGCGACCCCATGGACTGCAGCAGGACAGGTTTCCCTGTTCATCACCGTCTCCCAGAGTTTGCTCACACTCATGTCCATCGAGTCAGTGATGCCGTCCAACCATCTCATCCTCTGTCGTCCTCCCCTCCTCCTGCCTTCTGTCTCTCCCAGCATCAGGGTCTTTTCCAATGAGTTGACTCTTTGAATCAGGTGGCTAATATATTGGAGTTTGTGTGAGGACTCATATTTTTTCCAAGTGTTTATTGTACTTGATGTGTAGGAAACTGCTGAGATAAGTAAAGATGAAAAAATGGGCATGAGAAGGTGGTTCTACCAAAGCCAAAAAGCTAGTAATGACAAAGCTGGGTCTGGAACCCCTGGCTAGAACTTCCCTTCATGTAAGCCTGGGCTGGAAGTTACTTTGCCTAAAATATGCAAAGGATGAAAGCACCACTGTTTTCCTGACTTATCTCCACACAGTTAATCTTTCCCTGTCTGGTAAATCCTCTCAGCTTCAGTACTTAATTCATCTTTTACTCCACCTTCTCTGAAACCTGGCTGAGGACAATTCCAGGTTGACCCTCAAGACACATTAATTCTCTTCTAGTAAAAGCAGCAGGGTTTTAAACTTCCACACAATTTATGGTTTCAAGTAAATCTATAAGATGTTAGTAAATGGAGAATGTTTAGTTTTAAATGTTTTGATCTTTAAAAGAAATTTTGAAGACCCATTTTACTCTGAAATACTCTTCAGCTCCTAAAAGAAAAAAGAATAGCTGTACTGATGTACTGATACTTCTGCATCAGCTGTACTGATGCAGAAGATTCTCAAAGAATTATCAACTAAAAAAAGAAAGTAGCAAAATATATGCATAATTTGATTCCATTTTGTTTAAAAAAACAAACAAAACTATGTATTTACATGAGTGTTTAGGTATAGAAATATGCATAGAGATCTCTATAGAAATATAGCAAACAGCTGTGATTATCTCTGGAGAAGGAGTACTGATGGGGTAGGAAAGATTTTAATATATATTCTATTTTAGTGGTATATATTTGAGTACAGTGTTTAAAAATAGAAATGTATGATATATTACTGAGAGATTAAATAAAAAACATTGTAGAACTAAAAAGTAGGCAAAAAAATCTCTAAATCCACTAACAACAGAAACCCAGCAAATACACATACCTTCTGTTAAATGCCTGTTTCTGTTATATTCTGTTAATGGTTTTGAAGGCTCTTTGATTTTCTAGCCAACCAGAAAGATCTGAGTTTTTTATTTATCTCATCTCCATTCAATATCTTTCATTAAATTTTATAAACTAAATCTTAGTTTTAAGTTGTATCAAATTCTCAATTTGGAAACAATACAGAACGCTGTTCTGGGAGAAAGTTAAGTCATTGTCTAAGGTCTTGATGTAACTGAGCATCTCTCTCAAAACTAACATTAGAGCTGGTTTCTCTGAACCTTTCCCACTTTTTCTTAAAAAAAAAAAAAAATTAAGATTGTCTCAAAATCTTTCTTGGCAGTCAGCAAGAAACCTGGGTCACAGATGGTTAGTTTATTATATTGATACTTAGCATACACCTCGGGCTAGATCAGCAGTTAGGGATCAAAAAGTCGCTAGTTGGGTATGTGAAGTAAATTTTTCATTCAGTTCAGTTCAGTTTAGTCACTCAGTTATGTCCGACTCTTTGCGACCCCATGAACCACAGCACGCCAGGCCTTTGGGAAATGTTGGTTATGTTACATAACTGAATTACAGTGGGAGACGTTTCTTAGTAGTTCAGTACTGCTGTCGCCTCTCCCGGTGGAGACACGTGAGTGCATGCGTGTGTGTGCTAAGTCACTCAGTCATGTCCGACTCTGTGCGACCCCCATGGACTGTAGCCCACAGGCTCCTCTGTCAATGGGATTCTCCAGGCAAGAATACTGGAGTGGGCTGCCATACCCTCCAGGGGATCATGTCGACCCAGGAATTGAACTCATGTCTCACGTCTTCTGCATCGGCAGACGATTCGTTACCACTAGCACCACCTGGGAAGCCCAATGGAGACATGGATGCAATTAAAAATTTGGAATAGATGAGTTTCTTCATTTAGTTATCCTTATTTTGGAATACTGCCTATGTACCAAGACCTCTGTGTCTAGGTATCTGGAGTAAATGACACATGGCACCTGGCCATAAGTTGCTTACTGTTCTGACCAGACATCAGACATCTCCAGGAGAGTGTGATGGTACTGACAGGTTGCCTATGAGCACAGCAGATAGACATGATGTCCTGCTCAGATCTCAGGAAAGGGCTTTTAGGAATGTGGAACTTGGTCTGTGTTTGGGAAGATCGGTAGGAGAAAGCAGTGAGAATGTTGCATTTTAGGCATAAACACAGTTGCACCCAAGGAATGACATTTTGTTGAATCATGAAATTGTGAAATAGCTGAGATTTTTTAGTTAAAATTGTCAAATATTGGCACTTGCGTTGGTGCAATCTAATAGTCCTTTATGCCCAGAGCAAAGGTGTTTGGGATGAAATAGCAGGAGGTGGGTGGGGAATGATGGGCAAGACCAGATGTGGAAGAGCTTTCTGTGCCTGGCAAAGGCAGGATTTCTCAACCGCAGCACCAATGACATTTTGTGGCAGATAATTCTTTGTTGGAGGATGATGCTGTGCCTTGTAGCATATTTAGCAGTATCCCTGGTGCCTACTTCCCAATAGATGCCACTAGTCTCCTCCCCTGGCTCTACAACCAAAATTGCCTCAGTTCAATTCAGTTCAGTTCAGTCGCTCAGTCATGTCCGACTCTCTGTGACCCCATGAATTGCAGCATGCCAGGCCTCCCTGTCCATCACCATCTCTCGGAGTTCACTCAGACTCGCGTCCATCGAGTCCGTGATGCCATCCAGCCATCTCATCCTCTGTCATCCCCTTCTCCTCCTGCCCCCAATCCCTCCCAGCATCAGAGTCTTTTCCAGTGAGTCAACTCTTTGCATGAGGTGGCCAAAGTACTGGAGTTTCAGCTTTAGCATCATTCCTTCCAAAGAAATCCCAGGATTGATCTCCTTCAGAATGAACTGGTTGGATCTCCTTGCAGTCCAAGGGACTCTCAAGAGTCTTCTCCAACACCACAGTTCAAAANCTGCCCCCAATCCCTCCCAATATCAGAGTCTTTTCCAATGAGTCAACTCTTCACATGAGGTGGCCAAAGAACTGGTATTAGAGGTTGTAAAAGCTAAAACTCAATTTCACTACTTTCCTGATGGCCATATAGTCATGTCCTGGCCAGTGAAACAGCTCTGCTGCTTCTAACTTTCCATCTATGCCTGAACTTTTTGCATTATGCATGGAATTACAACCATACTGAAGATGGTAGAATAGGAAGAAAGGGGTTTGGTTCCTTGATGGCATCCTTGAGCAGGTAGAGATGGCCTAATTTTTTCCGGAAACTTGTCTTTTTCATAAATACTGTAGATTGAACTTTTGTATCCCCCCACAGTTCAGTTCAGTTCAGTCTCTCACTCGTGTCTGACTCTTTGCAACCCTATGAATTGCAGCACGCCAGGCTTCCCTGTCCATCACCAACTCCTAGAGTTCACTCAGACTCACCTCCATCGAGTCAGTGATGCCATCCAGCCATCTCATCCTCGGTCGTCCCTTTCTCCTCCTGCCCCCAATCCNTAATTGAATTACTGTGTTGTACACCTGAAACTAGCACATTATAAATCAACTAAACTTCAATTTAAAAAAAAAACCTCCCATCAAACTTGAGACTATTGGACAGAGAAGAGAAGGACACAGTGCTGGCCAGGGGCAGCAGGTAACATCACAGCTACTGAGAACAGGACAGGGAAGGCAGACGGAGCTCCATCAGCTCAGTGAAAGGAAGCTGGCCACCACCGTGCTCTGGACTGAAGTCTAATCAACTTGTCCGAATCCCAGCTCTACATAACTCCTAGAATGCTGATCTTAGTCAAACTGCCTAACTCATTTAGGTCTCATTTTACTAATCTGTATAAAAATGGGTACTTTTTTGGCTCCATCCATCTCAAAGGTGATTGCAATCAGGTAATACATGCGAAGTCATGTAAAATGGTTATTCAAAATATATACAATTTATTATCAGGTGACCCCTCCTACTTTATTGGTCAGCAACATCAAGGAGAAATTCAGTGTAAACAGTTCATCCAGTATAGATTTTACTAAATGGACCACAAATCAATCATACCAGGATTGTCTAACATCAATTTTACGTCAGTTTTCTAAAGCACAAACATCTTGGAAAGTACAGATGATCCTATATAATGCCTGCAGGTGATATCTGATTGCATTTGTCATTTTGTGTTAAAATATTGGCACAGGTAGCATAAATCAACATTAGGCTAAATCAACATCATAGAAATTCATGAGAAATATGTTTTTTATGAAACTCACATGGAAGGGTAGAATTAGAAACATAGCAATCCTCTCTTATATCTTATTCAAAGAATACAAAATTTGGAGTATTTTTTAGTAGTATTATTGTTATTAGTGTTATAAAGATATATGATATTGTTACTATTTTATTATCATGCTAATTATTTTTATTGTGATATACTGATGATTTTCCTTTCTGGCCATTAACCTAAATGATCTAAAGCCTCATCCTTTAAGATCAAGGGAAGATTTACAAGGCATCAAAATAATTGTCATAATTATATATTGTCATAATTGTCATTATTATTATATTAGTTTGGGCTACCAGTTGCATAATTCAGAAGTTATACAAATTGTGCCCATAAATATCATGAACTTGAAAAATCAAGAAACAGTAATTATATTTGAACACAGATTTCAGGGGAAAAAATGATGAAATTAAGATTCAAATATGAAGAAAAATTAGGGGAAAAAAATTCTCCACACGATAATTTACTTTCTTCAAGTTCCAAGGAATAGAAATATGTTAAATTACTTACAGGGAATTGCATTTTAGCATTATTTGCTTCTCCTTTTAAATACAGATTCTGTGGACTTTTTACTAAAATTATAAACTTCTACCTGCTTATTTCCACTAAGGATAAACAAAGAGAATAAAATCTACCCCTGAGAGGGAAGCACTGTGTAACTCTTTGGACAGAAGGAAGGGCCCTTGAACACTTAAAACTTACAGCATTCAAAATGATCTTTTTCAGTCCTGAGTGTTCATTGGAAGGACTGACGTTGAAGCTGAAACTCCAATACTTTGGCCATCAGATACGAAGAACTGACTCATTTGAAAAGACCCTGATGCTGGAAAAGATTGAAGGCGGGAGGAGAAGGGGACGACGGAGGATGAGATGGTTGGATGGCATCACCGACTCGATGGACATGGGTTTCAGTGGACTCTGGGAGTTGGTGATGGACAGGGAGGCCTGGCATGCTGTGGTCCATGGGTTGCAAAGAGTCAGACACAACTGAGCGACTGAACTGAACTGAACNCATCATTCCTTCCAAAGAAATCCCAGGATTGATCTCCTTCAGAATGAACTGGTTGGATCTCCTTGCAGTCCAAGGGACTCTCAAGAGTCTTCTCCAACACCACAGTTCAAAAGCATCAGTTCTTCGGTACTCAGCTTTCTTCACAGTCCAACTCTCACATCCATACATGACCACAGGAAAAACCATAGCCTTGACTAGACGGACCTTAGTTCGCAAAGTAATGTCTCTGCTTTCGAATATACTATCTAGGTTTGTCATAACTTCAAGTATCCTCTGGGGATAAAACTATCCCAGCTGAGAAATATAGAGATAAGGAATTTGAACATAACCTTGCAAACTGTGGGAAAGCATTGACGCTGTTCATTGAGAATATCAGATTTGCTCTGAAAGAAAGCAGGGAACAAAGAGGAGACATGCGTCCATCCAGGCTGTTGCAGTAAACAGATAAAGGTATGATGGGAAAAGGGGAGAGACACAGAGATCTCAAGATGGATGGAGTTCCACAGGTTTGGAAATAATTATGTGAGTGTGTGCACGTGAATGTGTCGGGGTTGGGGAAGTGAGTAAAAAGAAAGATTTTATCGTGATGCCTAAACATAAAGTGAGAGAGTGAGAGGGTAAAAAGAGTAATGGCTGGCGGTAATTAGGAGGACAAAAGTGGCATAACCAGTGATCTGATGGTCTAAGGAAATTGTTAGGTTGGAGAGGTGACAGATGACAGTGTTCATTAGGAGAATAAGAAATGCCAGCTTCAAAGGCCCTACCCTCTCCCCACCCACGTCTGGTGGGGTGTGAACCATCACCATGTAGAAACCAGCTCCATATGTTCATAGTTAATTTTTGATATGGTTTGAATCGCACATTTGATTAGAATCAAACAAGATCCGTTTTCCTAGTACCTTGAACATGCCATGGTCTTTCCATCAAAGGTTGTCTCCTGACTAATCCTTCCAGGTGTTAAGCTCTTCCCAATCTCTCTTCATCTACCCTTTTTCTTAAAGTCTTAAAAGTAATTTCATCAGAGAACACCCCCCTCAGGACCTCTCTGTGGACCCCAGTGATAGTTTACTTCTCCTTGTGTATTCCCTTATAACATCTGGTACTTCTTGCAGTAGTTTTCAGTGTTAAGTATGTATTCACCTCTTGATAATCATGTGTTTACTGCCTCTCCTTTCTAGGCTGTATGCTCCCTAAAGTTTCAGTTCAGTTCATTTCATTCGCTCAGTCGTGTCTGATTCTTTGCGACCCCATGAATTGCAGCACGCCAGGCCTCCCTGTCCATCACCAAATCCCAGAGTTCACTCAGACTCATGTGCATCGAGTTGGTAATGCTATCCAGCCATCTCATCCTCTGTCGTCCCCTTCTCTCCCTGCCCTCAATTCCTCCCAGCAACAGGGTCTTTTCCAATGAGTGAGCTCTTCCCATCAGGTGGCCGAAGTACTGGAGCTTCAGCTTCAGCATAAGTCCTTCCAGTGAATATTCAAGATTGATTTCCTTTAGGACTGACTGTTTTGATTTCCTTGCAGTCCAAGGGAATCTCAAGAGTCTTCTCCAACACCACAGTCCAAAAGCATCAATTCTTCAGCACTCAGCTTTGTTCACAATCCAACTCTCACAACCATACATGACCACTGGAAAAACCATAGCCTTGACTAGATGGACCTTTGTTGGCCAAGTAATGTCTCTGCTTTTCAATATGCTATCTAGGTTGGTCATAACTTTTCTTCCAAGGAGTAAGCGACTTTTAATTTCATGGCTGCAATCACCATGGGCAGTGATTTTGGAGCCCCCAAAAATAAAGTCTGCCACTATTTCCACTGTTTTTCCATCTGCTGCTGCTGCTGCTGCTGCTGCTAAGTCGCTTCAGTCGTGTCCGATTCTGTGTGACCCCAGAGACGGCAGCCCCCCAGGCTCTCCTGTCCCTGGGATTCTCCAGGCAAGAACACGGGAGTGGGTTACCTTTGCCTTCTCCATCTATTTGCCATGAAGTGATGGGACCAGATGCTATGATCTTAGTTTTCTGAAAGTTGAGCTTTAAGCCAACTTTTTCACTCTCCTCTTTCACTTTCATCAGGAGGCTTTTTAGTTCCTCTTCACTTTCTCCCATAAGGGTGATGTCATCTACATATCTGAGGTTATTGATATTTCTCCCAGCAATCTTGATTCCAGCTTGTGCTTCTTCCAGCCCAGCGTTTCTCATGATGTACTCTGCATATAAGTTAAATAAGCAGGGTGACAATATACAGCCTTGACATACTCCTTTTCCTATTTAGAACCAGTCTGTTGTTCCATGTAGGAGCGTCTTTATCTTGCCCCTACTCTATCTCCATCACCTAGCTTAGTGCCCGCCATTTATAGGCATTCAAGAAAGAGATTTGACCAACTGTCCCAAATTCAGGTATTTTTCAGAAGCCATGGGTAGTTGGAAATACTACATTTCACACCTGGNGGAGCGTCTTTATCTTGCCCCTACTCTATCTCCATCACCTAGCTTAGTGCCCGCCATTTATAGGCATTCAAGAAAGAGATTTGACCAACTGTCCCAAATTCAGGTATTTTTCAGAAGCCATGGGTAGTTGGAAATACTACATTTCACACCTGGAGTGTGACTTTCTGTTTTTTTAAATAATACGCAGAATTGGAAGGAACCTCGCATTCATCCAGTTCAGACTCCCACTGAATGAGAGACTGAGGGCCTCAGAAGAAGTAAGGAGGAACCTCTGGGGCTCATTCCCACCCATGAGCTTCTAGACACATAGGATGCCTCTCTGCCTGGCCTGCTCAAGAAGCCTGGGGAGAAGCATGAACCCACAGCCCTTTGTCTGCTTGGGTGCAGAGATGTCCCTTGGGCATCACTTCTCCTTGCTTCTGGCTTGTGCCTTTGTGCTGCAGGTAGACTTTCAGAGTAGAATGCAGAAGGCATCTGGTGTACTTGAGGGGAGATGCTCTCTCTAGGAAGGGAATCAAAAAACACAGAGCTGGCCTCAACAGCCACCACCAATCGGACAATGAAAACAGGTGGGTCAGATCTCTGGGGAAGTTCAGGGACTCACCTTCAACCCAGCCTGGCAAATGGCCATCTGACCCAGAAACTATCAGGTATAGAACTGAACCAAAACTATTGTGTTCCTTACCCTAAAGGCGAGATTAAACTTCAGAAGGAAAAACCTACTTCTTTGTGTCCTCTGATCCTTAGTCTGGTGCTAAAGGGTTGAGTAATAAGATGAGAGGAGGTTTCCAAAACACACTGTGTGGATGGGCTTCCCTGGTGGTCCAGATTCTTATCTGCCTTGCAATGCAGGCGACACAGGTTCGATGCCTAATCAGGGAACTAAGATCCCACTGGGCATAGCTGGAGAGTTCCTTCACTGCAACGAAAGATCCCCCATGGTGCAAAACATCCTGCATGCCAAAACTAAGACTCAACACAGCCAAATAAATAAGTTTAAAAAGACACTGTGTGGAAATAGTAGGGAAAAGGAGGCTTTAGTTTTCTCTCCTGAGTTTGTATTCATCGCAGTCTAATTTATTACAATTGGAAAGTACTTGTATCTTCTGGCATCATTTATGGATCTTAAAGGACTCTACCCCCATTTACTAATCATAGTGTAGCTTTGCTAGTTCATACCACAGGGATTACAGTCATTCTCACAATTTCCAGNTTTAGTTTTCTCTCCTGAGTTTGTATTCATCGCAGTCTAATTTATTACAATTGGAAAGTACTTGTATCTTCTGGCATCATTTATGGATCTTAAAGGACTCTACCCCCATTTACTAATCATAGTGTAGCTTTGCTAGTTCATACCACAGGGATTACAGTCATTCTCACAATTTCCAGTCTTCCCCATATCCCCTGTTTACTATATGCAGTACTTTTTTTCACTTTTAAGGGAAAATTCCTCTTGTGAATGTTCATATTAGAAGGAAAAAATGAAGTTCGACATTAAATAACAAAATGTACTGATTTATGAGGAAAGATTATCTCATGTGTTGTTGTTATTGTCGTTTAGTCACTAAGTCATGTCCACCTCTTTTTTGACCCCATGGACTGAAGCCTGCCAGGGTCCTCTGTCCATGGGATATTCCATGCAAGAAAACTGGAGAAGGTTGTCATTTCCTTCTCCAGAGGGATCTTCCTGACCTAGGGACTGAACCCATGTATCCTGCATTGGCAGGCAGATGCTTTACCACTGAACCACCAGGGAAGCTTCGTGTGTGGGCACAGTAAATAAAAATATATCTTTAATAGACACATTAAATCATATTTTATAGAATAGTATCACCAGAAATGTATGTTTTTCTCTATAGCCAGCTATATAATAAATTTATACTATAAGGTTTCAATAAGTCAGTGTTAGATAAAATAGGCCACATGTAATTTATCTAATTATTCACATTTTAAATTATTTTATTTTGTGCCATATAGGTTTACTTGCCTGTAATCACTGACATCTATAATCGTTTTCCTTATAACATTTGATTTTTTTTCATCTTTTTTACAATGCAGATGTCATCTTTTATAATGCACAAGATAGCACAAATTTTAAAATAAGCAGCTCGTGAAATAACTTTAGATTTATTCAGTGAAGGTCAGTGTGGTGAAAATTTGTGTAAAAAAATATGTATTGTTTGTTTTATTATAAGTGTTATAAAACTATGAATAATCTTACTTGTTCCATTTAATGTCAAGTTTATATAAATTATGTCATATTGTTATCCTGTCAAAATGTAATTGACTAATCTTACTCCTGAAATGCATTCTATACCATTCTTTCAGCATGAGTGGACTTGAAGTCTCCTAGTCATTTTCTTTTTTCTTTTTTTAATATAAATTTATTTATTTTAATTGGGCAAGGAAATTTGGGCATTTTAATTTGATGGCAGGAAAAGCACTGAAACATTAGAAAAGAACAGAAATACAACATCAGTTCAGTTCAGTCGCTCAGTCGTGTCCGACTCTTTGTGACCCCATGAACCGCAGCATGCCAGTCCTCCCTGTCCATCACCAACTCCCGGAGTCTACCCAAACTCATGTCTATTGAGTCGGTGATGCCATCCAATCATCTCATCCTCCGTTGTCCCCTTCTTCTCCTGCCCTCAATCTTCCCCAGCATCAGGGTCTTTTCCAATGAGTCAGCTGGAGTTTCAGCTTCAACATCACTCCTTCCAATGAACACCTAGGACTGATCTGCTTTAGGATGGACTGGTTGGATCTCCTTGCAGTCCAAGGGACTCTCAACCTATAGCTTATGTTGAAAATACTCTAAGTGGAAAACAAATAGGTTTTTTTTTCCCCTTGACTTTAGAACATGACTCTGATTCATTCACTCATTCATTTGTTCGTTCAGCCAGCAAATGTTTACTAAACACCCCTAGGAACTTGTAGGAGCTCCTCTCCCATGGGGGATACAGTGATGAACAGAAGAGACAGGATCTCATAGCTCCTAATAAGACCTAATGTGCAGAAGGATGGAATGGGATAGACAATAATGACCTTTCAAGTCAGTAATGGCCCTGGAGGGAGTAAATCAGGTCAGGGATGCAGAGTGCAATCCTTTTCAAATAGGACTATCAAGGGTCCTTCTCTGAGGTGGTGACATTGAGAAAAGGATGATATGCCAGGTCTGAAAGAACAGCTTTCAGACTGAGAGGATGGGATGTGTGGATGGCTGGAGGAAGTAACATAACATCAAGATCTAGGTGACTGGAGAATCCTTCGTTGAGAAAACTTAACAGGATATGGAGTTGAAGATCCTGCAGAGGCCAGATCATGTTGGCTCTCACAGACCAAAGTGAAAGAGTCTGGGTTTTATCCTAAGTGTAATGTCTGTAGAGGGAGGGAGCAGTCAATAGGATTTTGTTTCTGGTTGCAAAAAACCACTGTGGCTGCTGTGGTTGGATAACAGACTGAAGGGGGCAAGAGTGGTTTCAGAGGCTGTTGGAGCTGTCTGAGCAAGAGGCAAGGGTGCTTTGGATGAGGCTGCCAGTTGTGGGGGCAGAAACAATTTTGGAACAAATGTTGGAGATATTGCTGATGGGATTCAATGATCCAGTCAATGTGGGTGGAAGAGACAGAGAGGAATCAAAGGTGAACCCCAGGTTTGAGGCTCCAGTGGGATGAATGCTAATGCCAAGACCTGAGATGGAAACAGTGAAGAGAAGAACAGGCTTTAGAGTGGGGCTATCAAAACGTGTGCTTTGCTTGTGTATTTGAGTTGGTTATTAGACATGGAAGTGGTGATGTTGGGTGGGCAGTTAAAGATCATGGTTTTGGACTCAGAGTAGAAAGCAGGACCAGAAATAAAAATTTAGGCATTACCAACATACAGATGACCCTTACACATAAAGGATTGGTTCTTCTCACTCTTACTTTGTAGCTTCTGCTAACTCCAGAATTTCCTTCTGCATCTGAATGTGGTTCTGACTAGCTCATGCTTTCGCTGGGTCTTTCTTCCCTGTGACTCAGATGGTAAAGCGTCTGCCTGCCAAGCGGGAGACCTGGGTTCGATCCCTGGGTTGGGAAGATCTGCTGGAGAAGGAAATGGCAACCCACTCCAGTAATCTTGCCTGGAAAATTCCATGAACTGAGCAGCCTGGTGGGCTACAGTCCATGGGGTCGCAAAGAGTCGGACACTACTGAGCGACTGAGCGACTTCACTTTCACTTTCTTCCCTGTACTACATGCAGAAAAGGCTTATGCCAGAAACATGTTTGACAGGAGACTCTCAGTGGGTGCAAGGGCTGGAACAGCTTCCTGGTCCTGGGAAAAGATCCTGGGACTTGGAATCAGAGATCCTGGGACTTGGCTTCAGGTTCATGATGAGCCATTCTTGCCTTGAGCTTCATCTGAGAAACACAGGTAATTCAGCTCATGGAATGACTTGAGACTTTCTGTGTATAACTGCATGGTAAGTTACTCAGTGGTGTCTGACTGTTTACGATGCCACAGACTGTAGCCCACCAGTCTCCTCTGTCCATGAAATTCTCCAGGAAAAAATACTGGAGTGGGTTGCCATGCCTTCCTCCAGGGGATCTTCCTGACCCAGGAGTCAAACCCAAGTCTCTTATGTCTGCTGCCCTGGTGACAGATGGGTTATTTACCACTAGTGCCACCTAGACTCAGTGTATAGTAGGTGCTTTATAAATGCAGTTAAGACTGAATTTAATCTCCTTATCCAGAGTGTAGAGATTATACCTTTACTCCACAGTTGAGGCCTGTTGACAAGCTTGTTTTTCATCAGAGGCAGGTACCATGAATTTCTTCGTTTTTGTCCTACCTTGAATCTCAATATTTGGGCATTCAATATATATTGGCCAAATCATGATGATCAATGTGGATTCAAAAAAATTATCTTAACCACCATTACATAGCCCACCAAGGCAACAGTTAAAACTAACTAATCAAGAAAAAAATCTTCCTGTTTTGTAATCATTAAAAATGTTTTTGAAACAAAATACAGCTTTATTGCCTAGTAGTGTGACTTTTACTTCTAGGAAAGAATGAATAGACTCAGCTGTTTTTTTATATCCAGCATTTTCTTAATTGTGTCTTGTGTTTTTGTCCAGAATGCATTTAATTTGGAAACATTCCCAAGGCATGTACAAGTGACTGCCAACATCTTTTTTGAACACAAATTGGGTTTGATAATGTTTATTTTGGGTGCATGCAATTTAGTTATTTCTTTTCACATAAATTCTCTCTACTCATGTTGAGAAAAATCTCCAGAACAGTGACATTTATTACAGCTTTTCTCAGTCAATTATAAAATATTTATTGAACCCCTACTATGTGTAGAACACTGCTAAGCATGTGAGGAATGCAAATAAGTATCACTCACAGTGTTCTCCTTGTGAATTAATTACTGAGAGAAGGTTTAGCTATGTGAGAATGGAAAATTCTCCCTGAAACTTCAAACTGGGAGGAACCTTAGGATGCTGTCCCTCCAAATCTTATTCAACGCACATGCCCCTTCTATAACTCCACAATAGTATGACCTCTTTTATTTGAGCCCTGTTAGTGAGGGGGCTCACCACCTCCCTCAGTTTCCTGTTGGAATTTTGGACAACTTTGAATCATGTCCTGAAATTGTATAGAGATTTCTCTGTGGCTTCCATCTGATCTTTCTGTCGTATGCCATGCCTACAAAAATTTGAGTATCTCTACATGGGCTTATTTTTTAATAGCTTGAGTTTGTACAGTGTTGGAAGTTTACAAAGTTAAGTGACTAAAAGCTCAAGATCACACAGCTTGTATAACGTAAGTTTAAAACGAAGTTGAAACTCCAAAAATACATATTCTTTCCACCAACCAATGGCATCCATGATTGCAATACAAGAAATTCCAGAAAGTATTTAGTGGTAGATAGCTAAAAAATTTGTTTAAAGAGAATATGGAGCAAGACATCAGTATATGCTAGAGGTGGCAGAGGTTTTGTAGAAGATAGCACATTCTTTCTTGCCATGGACTGAGTGATCACTCTGGAGGTGTTTTCAACAAGATGTGAGTATCTTCAGCAGAAAGAGCTTGCTTGTATTTTGAGACACTTCCTGGTTTTTGATTGAGCAATAAAAAGCTTCCCTGGAGAAACATAGCCCCTAGGAGTTTAGTACATATGAGCTGTATTAATAAATCTATGGAAATGGGATGTTCATTTTCCCCCTGGCCTACATATAATAATGTATACTGCAGAGTTAAACATGTAAATGCTATATCGCTGGGTCCTCTGTGCACCTCTATAAATACATAAGAAGTTTTCAGCTGCTCTTTTCTCTCCACAGCTTGTTTGAACTTCCTTCATATGGCTGTGATTTGCCTCCAGAAACAGGGGTAAATCCATGCAATCTGTGCTGTCTGCAATAAATATGGAGGTCCTCATTTTGGAAAGTACTTTTCTAAATGTTTTCTCAAGAAGGGCGCTTAAGTTTAAATATATCTAGAATTGGGGCTTTTTTCTTTTAAGCCATGAATTGAAGTGAACATCTGAAGCATTGACTGATATACTTCTTAATGTGTTTATTCTAACTTTTAGTAAATATTTGTATACATTCCTGCTCTAGTCTAAGAACTCTGAAAGATGTTGAGGATACCAAAAAAAAAAAAAAAAAAAAGATATGTCAAGAAGGTCAGGGGAATAGTCATAGAGTATTGATGTTAAGATGGCCTTAAAGGATCTAGGTGTAGATCCTTTACCAAGGGAATATATTGTTGTGGAAAGACTACCTGTCTCCTAAACCTTGTCCCTAACTGTTATTAGAACAGTTCTGTTATCACTATTCTCTTATCCCTGTTGAAACAGAGCACATATCATGAAGGAACTGCTAGTCTTAGCGCTTATTGGTGTTGATGTTCATAGTTTCTTAATTTGTCAGGCATGTCCTACAGCTTTCTGTCTCGTCTATAATCCTAGAGTCACCTGGGAAGCCAAACATTTATAAATGTGAAAGATGAGTAAAAGCTAATAAAAGAGACTAAGAAGGAGAGGTCAGACAGTCAGGAAGGAGACAGAGAGAGTTCTGTCTTCAAAGTTAAAGATAAATTTTCAAAGGAAAACGATGCTGTTGGCAGGTCAACTGAGTTAAGGACTGATTGCTGGTTTATCAACATGGAAGTTGTCAATAACTTTGATCAGAGAATTTTCTTTGGAGTGGTAGTACTGGAGACAGTGATTACAAAGATTTTAAAGTACTCTCTATGCACAGAAAAAGAGTAATGAAGCAGATGGTAGCTAGAAGAGAAAGTGGAATCAGGAAGGTATTTCTTTTATAAACATTTACCCTGTATAGACATTTATGTTATTAACTGTACACCCAACTACTTCCCCACCATCCATTGCAATTTTGTGTGTTATACTTACTTTAATAACTCTTACCCAACCAGTCCATCCTCCTCTAGTGCTGCTGCTGCTGCTGCTGCTAAGTTGCTTCAGTCGTGTCCGACTCTGCGACCCTATAGACGGCAGCCCACTAGGCTCCTCTGTCTCTGGGATTCTCCAGGCAAGAACACTGGAGTGGGTTGCCATTTCCTTCTCCAATGCATGAAAGTGAAAAGTGAAAGTGAAGTCGCTCAGTCGTGTCCGACTCTTCGCAACCCCGTGGACTGCAGCCTACCAGGCTCCTCCGTCCATGGGATTTTCCAGGCAAGAGTACTGGAGTGGGGTGCCATTGCCTTCTCCCTCCTTTAGTGCAAATTATACTTAATCTCCCTTCTCTGGGTTCTAAGGTTACATCTCTTATCTTCACTGGTTAATTTAAGTGGGGACTTGACTAATTTGTATCATTATTCCTAGTAGAGAGCATAAAATTTTTATACAGTCCAGCAATAGTGTACAGTAGATGCTAATAGCATCCTGCCAAACCCCAAACTTGTACCAGAGATGAGATTATATGGCTTCTGTAGCTCATAAAATAGAAAGGTAACCTACATTCAGGGTTACTGAGTTCTGCATAAATCCATGGAACTCTGAAGGGGGTGCTAATGTATATTAAGGGCCACTGTTTATCTTAACCTCCCATGAAACACACTGCAGAGAGGCCGTTGGAATGGATGTCTGTTATTCAAGCCAGTTTAGCCTATGTGTGTTAGTTGTTAGTTATGTCCAACTCTTTTTGACACCGTGGACTGTAGCCCACCAGGCTCTCTGTCCATGGGTTTCTCCAGGCAAGAGTACTGGAGTGGGTTGCCAGTTCCTTCTCCAGGGGATCTTCCCAACCCTTGGATTGAATCTAGGTCTCCCACATTGCAGGCAGATTCTTTAGTGTTTGGACTACTAGGGAAGCCCTGAGTCTTACATAATCTTACAGCAGTTTAGCCTGAGTCTTACATCATTTTATATTATCCAAAGAAGGGCATTAAAAGTCTAAGTGGCATATTTATTTCTCAGTCTGGTGTTGAGAAATAGCTCAGAAAATCTTGAACAGATGATTTTTTTTCTCAAAGAGTATTTGAGTGATTTTTAAATTCTAGAACAGTGAGATATTTCTCACTTGGGGATTTTATTAGACATTATATTAGACATCATGTGTTACCACAAGTAATATCTAAACACAATCCTTTGGAAGAGATATATAGACTTCTATACTGATGACTCAGCTTATAAAAACTGTTGGTATAGATAATTCAAACCTGTGAAAAGTATAAGCAATTATAAGATGTGCATTAAATTGCAAATGCTCTTTTATTTATTAGAAAATCAGCCACATTCATGTCAATGTATGGTAAAAACCACCGCAATGTTTTAAAGTAATTAGCCACCAACTAAAATAAATAATTTAATAAAAAAAAGAAAATCAGCTACAGTGTAGCATGGATTCCAGTAGTTGAGAATTTTATGAATAAATATATTTTCACACTTTGAAATATATTCATTTGCTTCTAAGGTTAGAACATTAGTTAACTACTAAAATTCAAAAACTGTTGAAATTAAATTAAAAATTTGGTTTCTTTTATCCAGATTCACATTATTATCCTTTGTGATCTCAGCATCATCTGGAAACCCTATCTAACACCTTCTTTTTCTTTTTCTTTTTACTTTATTTTG
>SJYV01027164.1:254690-271687 GCA_006410875.1 Neotragus pygmaeus
TGCACCAGCCCCAAGCATCCTGCATCCTGCATCGAACATAGACCAGTGCCTCGTTTCTTACATGATGGTATACATGCTTCAATGCCATTCTCCCAAATCATCCCACCCTCTCCCTCTCCCTCAGAGGCCAAAAGTCCATTCTATATGTCTGTGTCTCTTTTGTTGTCTCACATACAGGGTCATCATTACTATCTTTCTAAATTCAGGCATAAAGTTAGGTTGCTTGTAGGTTCCTTGCTTGATATTTTTATTTCTTCTTAAAGTAGGCATTTATTGCTATGAACTTTTGCTTCATTCTACAAGTTCTGGTATGTTGTGTTTCCAATTCTGCTTGTTTCAAGAAAATTTCTTTTTAACTTTTTGATCCATTGATTTTTCAGGAAGGTGTTTAATTTTCACATGTCTGTGATTTTCCAGTTTTCTTCTTATTATTGATTTCTAGTCTTATGCCTTTGTGGTCAGAGAAAATAATTGATATACTTTCCGTTTTACTTAATTTGCTAAGACTTGTTTTGTGGCCTAATGATCTATCCTAGAAATAGTTCATGTGCACTTGAGAAGAACGCATACTCTGCCATTGTTGGACAGAATGTTCTTTATATATCTTTTAGATTCATTTGGTCTGTGGCATTCAAATAAGCAGTTTCCTTATTGATTCTTTGTCTACATGATCTATTTATTATTGAGAGTCTAGTATTAAAATCCTCAACTATTTATTACTGTTGATTTCTCCCTTTAGTTATTAGTTTTTTCTTCATATATTTAGGTGCTCTCATGTCATACATGTAAATATTTACAGTTGTTATATCTTCTTGCTATATTGATTCCTTTATTATTGTAATGAACTTATTCATCTCTTTTTAACATTTTTAGTTTAACATCTATTTTGTTTGCTTAAATAACTATTCTTTTTTTTTTTTTTTAATTGTCTTTTACTTGTTCCTCTTGCTGGGTAATTTCCAGTGTCATAACCTCCAGGTCACTGATTCTTACTTCAGCATATGAGTTTGGTTTTGAGACTCTTGAGATTCTTTTTGTATTCTTCAGTTCAATGATTGTATTTTTCAACTCTTTTATTGACTGTATTTTCAGCTGTAGGATTTTTGTGTTTTAATTATGATTGCTATTTTCCTGTCAAACNTCAGCATATGAGTTTGGTTTTGAGACTCTTGAGATTCTTTTTGTATTCTTCAGTTCAATGATTGTATTTTTCAACTCTTTTATTGACTGTATTTTCAGCTGTAGGATTTTTGTGTTTTAATTATGATTGCTATTTTCCTGTCAAACCTCTCATCTAGTTCATTCATTCTTTTCCTAATTTTGGTTAGTTGTCTATTTGTGTTTTCTTATTGTTTGCTAAACTTAAGAAGATTTCTCTGAATTATTTGTCAGACAGTTCATAGATCTCTATTTCTTAAATGTCAGTTATTGGAGCTTTATTAGTTTCATTAGATGACATTATACTCATCTGATTTTGTGATTGCTTATATTGATATCTGTACATTTGAGTAATTGGACTCCTCTTCCAGACGCTATAAATTTCCTTCAGCAAAGACAGTTCTTCACCAGTTAGCTGTATTTGGGTTTCTGAGTGTGTCTGCTGGTAGTGTCTTTGGGCATGAGGGGCATGCTATGTGTTGGGGCAAGGCAACTGAAGTCTGAGGACAAAGATGAAAGAGGGTATGCCACTGGCTGAGAACAGATGGGCAAGGTTCTTAACTTGGTTTCCTACCCAAGTGAGGATATTGTGTGGACTCTGTGATTTCCCAGATTCTTTGGTCAGACTGACTACATGGTTAGGACTGTGTACTAGGTACTGTATTCAGTAGAAGACCTAGTTGTATATTAGCTTCCCTTCTCTGTCGGGGAAGCAGTATATGTCTCAGGGTTTGTACAGCTCACTGTTTGGGAGCTTAAATCAGGCCTCAGTGTGCACTAAATTCCCTGGTCATGTGAGGCCACTGGTTTTGCTCTGCAGATGGGGGAAGCCATGGGCTCTACTTTTTGTTCAAATATCACTGTATGTAGTTTCCAGTGGTCATGTATGGATGTGAAAGTTGGACTGTGAAGAAAGCTGAGCACTGAAGAATTGTTGCTTTTGAACTGTGGTGTTGGAGAAGACTCTTGAGAGTCCCTTGGACTGCAAGGAGATCCAAGCAGTCCATTTTGAAGGAGATCAGCCCTGGGATTTCTTTGGAAGGAATGATGCTAAGGCTGAAACTCCAGTACTTTGGCAACCTCACGAGAAGAATTGAGCCATTGGAAAAGACTCTGATGCTGGGAGGGATTGGGGACAGGAGGAAAAGGGGATGACAGAGGATGAGATGGCTGGATGGCATCACTGACTTGATGGACCTGAGTCTGAGTGAACTCCAGGAGTTGGTGATGGACAGGGAGGCCTGGCATGCTGTGATTCATGGGGTCGCAAAGAGTCAGACATGACTGAGCGACTGAACTGAACTGAACCGAACTGTAGGGCTGTTGGATGACCTATGCATCTTCCTGTATACTCTTGTTAGGTCTCCTGTTTGGACTGGCTGAAGGCTATATTTAGTAATGCAGGTGGTTATGAAATATCTTCCTTGCTTAGATGCAATGGTAGAATCAGCCCTAAAACTCCTTAAAGCTCCTTGTTTGTTGTCCTAACTCAAGCTGACCCCCACCCGAAGATTCTATACCACTGATTCTGTCTGCCTTTCTCGGCTTGAGTGCCACTGGGCCATGCAGCTTCCAGGAGTTGTCACTAGCCCTGCTGGTTAGATGGCACTAGAATACACTCTCCACAGTGGCATATTTTCTAATTTTCTTTATCTTACAACATACATGATATAGTTTCAGAATTAGAGGACAGTATTATGCCTCTATCCATTTTTCTCCTTCTTCTCATATAAAAAAGTTAGCATATTAAATGAAGTATCCAGCCTATTGCTTTTTCCCATGGTATAAAATGTTTTGGAGATTTCTCCAAATCAGTACAGAGAAATGTTTTTAACACTACATAGTATTAGTATGGATATATCATTATCTATTTCATCAGTGTATGCTACTCCTAGATTATTTTCTCGATATTTCATTACTGAACAGGAATGTGAGAACAATCCATGGATTTTATTTTTTTTATTTTTTGGTGAAGCTGTATTTTCAAGGTTGATTCTGAAGAGCATATTTCTGAGTCAAAAGGTAACACATTTTTCTTTCTATCTTGAAGATTCTTGTAAGAAAAAAAAAGTGTTAAAAGCAGGTTGTAGCAACAAAACTGGCTATTGAGACAAACAAGGCAGCTGCCATTGTTTGCTTAGGTTATTTATACTATGCACAGGAATCTCAGAAAGGATACTGGAGGGCTAAAGACTGCAGAGTTGTAATTTCAAGCCACTTAGAGGGCACGTTCTAAAGGAAGACTGAGCAACTGAATTTAGCCATTGGATGAAATCCTTTGATATCCTGGTGTTTGATGAAATAGACTTTGGGATATGCGTTTGAGGTGCATATAAATACCACTTTAAAGATTTGCCAAGGCAAAGGGAACAAATCTTTCCCAACCACTTGGGACCCAGGAATGGAAAATCTGGGATCTACTTTGGACCTCTATGAGGAGAATGGGGCTGCAGTTGAAAGCATTGGTAAACCCCACCCATCTATAGTTTCTCTCTTACTATACAGTATGTATGGGAGAAAAATATATATAATTTAATGGTGCATTTTCTTCAAACTAAGAACCTGGAAAATCATTTTTTTTTAATCATTTCATACTTGCTGTTGGTTAGAATATTGTGGAAAGACTCTGGAGAACCTGAAAAGGTTATAAACGTAGTATGCTGCTACTGCTGCTAAGTCGCTTCAGTCGTGTCCAACAGGCTCCTCCGTCCCTGGGATTCTCCAGGCAAGAACACTGGAGTGGGTTGCCATTTCCTTCTCCAGTGCATGAAAGTGAAAAGTGAAAATGAAGTCACTCAGTAGTGTCCGACTCCCAGCGACCCCATGGACTGCAGCCCACCAGTCTCTGTCCATGGGATTTTCCAGGCAAGAGTACTGGAGTGGGGTGCCATTGCCTTCTCCGAAGGTAATATGAAACACAAGCAAATTGCAAAGTGGAATTTTAAAGTTCATTGATGTGGTGGCTCAGGAAATAGCTATTCCTAAGTTAAACTGAGTTTTACAATGGATTCCGCTAGCAATGCAAATGCTTTTGTGATACAGTCCTGAGGCTGAACAGCCCAATATGACCGAGGAGACAAAATGCTGGGATTCTTACTTTCCAGGAAGAGTCATAGAGCAGGTTCCTTCTACTTTAACAAGCAAGCAGCCAAAAAAAAAAAAAAAAAAAAAAAATTACATGAAAGAAACCTCAGGAAAACATATTAGAATCAGTTCTATAGCCCTGCCAGCCCATGACCGTAGATGACAGAGCTCTGTTTAAAAGGGGAATGTAAGCTTTATATATCATATGTTTAAGATCATGCAAAGTATGAATATAACCTCTTCTTCAAATTAAGGAATCTTAAGTTTTCTAGACTTGGCAAGGTTTTTCTCTCCTAAGGTTGCCCCCAAACACTTGAACTAAGAAGAGAGTAATTTGCAGGTTTTATGTTTATGAAAATGACACAGTTTCTATTGAAAGATAAAACTAAACAAAAGCCAAGGCAGAAGCTTCTGGAGTAGTATAGGGAAGAAAATATATACAGAAAATGAAGGTAGAAAAATATTTATAAAAATAAAGCTTGATCCTCAAAAAAGGAAAAGATAGGAAAAAGAATAAGTGAAAAACAAGGGAGAAAGGGGTTGTGACATCAATGATCAGGACACAGGGCAACTTCTGAAAGATACAAAAGACTTGAATGTTTGAAAGAGACATAGAATTAGTGAAGGAAAGTAATTGAGAAGAGCTTACTAAGAAGTGGCAAAAGAAAATTCAAGGGAAAAGATGTGAGACCCTCCAGCCTGGGAATTGCTGATTCCGTTTCAGCAGCTGCTTTGCATGAAGGAAAGGAAAGTGCTGCAGGACAATGTGCTAGACCCAGATCTGGTAGACAGCTGAAATTTGTTTTCACTGAAAACCAAAACTTCTCTGAAGATGCGAGTTCTGCCCTGAGAACTGTCACTTCAGACCTATGAGCAATTTTGCACCTGTGACAATTTTGATAAAAATACTAGTCTTTGAAGGGATTTAATTGGAAAGATACAAATCTATTTGAATATAATTAATAAATGTCTGTACTTATTTTAATGGAACACATATGATTAAAGGTATTATTTTTCCTATAAGTGAATTATATCTGTTTTTAATATAAAGACACTGTGCTGTGTGCTAAGTCGCTTCAGTCGTGTCCAACTCTTTGCAACCCTATGGACTGTAGCCTGCCAGGCTCTTCTCTCTATGGCATTCTCCATGGCAAAAATACTGGAATGGGTTGCCATGCCCTTCTCCAGGGGATCTTCCCAACCTAGGGTTCGAACCCATGTCTCTTATGTCTCTTGCATTGGCAGACAGGTTGTTTACCACCTTCGCCACCTGGGAAGCCCATATATACCAATCTGTAATAAATATATATTTTATGAACCATTTTATATGTTTTCTATCAGGAAAGTTCCTCCTGATAACTAATTGTCCTTATTGCTGGAAAGACAGTGTTCTTTCACTTTTCAACCCCCTCCAGCAATCCTTACTGTAATAGTAAAATACTTTAATCCAGATCCCCCAATTTCCATTCCTTTAGGCACTTCTCTTTCTTCACTTACCAAACACATCAGCAACTTTTGACATAGTCAGATGTTCCTTCCTACTTGAAACACTTTCTTTTCTTGGTTTCCAGGACACTGTCATCTCCTGAGTACATTCCTGTCTCCCAGCTCCCCCTTCTATCTTTTTCTTGCTGACTCATTCTCCTGACATATTTTTACAGTTAGAGAACTTTAGGGCTTGGCCTCAGGCTCCCTTTTTATTTTTGTCTTTATTCTTTCCCTTGGGCATCTCTTTTAGCCCCACAACATTAAATGCAACTTTCAATGCTGCTGCTGCTGTCAGTCTGTATATCTTTAGTCCCAATCCCTCCTCTGATCTCCAGACTCATATTCAGCTGCTTAGTTGGCGTTGTTGTTGCTGTTCAGTCACTGAGTCGTGTCTGACTCTTTGTGACCCCATGGACTGCAAGACACCATGACTTCCTGTCCTCACTGTTTCCCAGAGTTTGCTTAGGTTCATGTCCATTGAGTCGGTGATGCTATCTAACCATCTCATCCTCTTCTGCCCTCTTCTGCCTTCAGTCTTTCCCGGCATCAGAGTCTTTTCCAATGAGTTAGCTCAGGTGGCCAAAATATTGGAGCTTCAGCATCAGTTTTTCCAATGAATATTCAGGGTTGATTTCCTTTAAGATTATCCTCCCTTCCAGTGAATATTCAGGGTTGATTTCCTTTAAGATTAACTAGTTTGATCTCTGGAGAAGGCAATGGCTCCCCACTCCAGTACTCTTGCCTGGAAAATCCCATGGACAGAGGAGCCTGGTAAACTACAGTCCATGGGGTTGCTAAGAGTCAGACACGACTGAGTGACTTCACTTTCACTTTTCACTTTCATGCATTGGAGAAGGAAATGGCAACCCACTCCAGTGTTCTTGCCTGGAGAATCCCAGGGACGAGGGAGCCTGGTGGGCTGCCATCTATGGGGTCACACAGATTTGGACACGTCTGACGCGACTTAGCAGGAGCAGCAGTTTGATCTCCTTGCAGTTCAAGGGACTCTCAGGAGTCTTCCCCAGCACTACAATTAAAAAGCATCAATTCTTTGGTGCTCCACCTTTTTTATGAACCATCTCTCACATCCACTTCTCCAGATCTAACTCTAAGACATGTTTTGGATTCTTCCACTTATTTTTATATTCTTAAATCATTTTTCTCTTGACTAAGTTGATAAATATATGGCCTCCTAACTGTTCTCCCTGATTCTACTCTTGCCCTCCACCAGCAGCCAGATAAATATTTTTGAAGTGATAAAGCACTGTCCATTTTTCTCTTCCCTAATACTTCTTGGAGACAACATTTGACACTAAGTTAGGGAGGTGGTGATCCAACAGGGATGGGAGATTACTTGCACATGAGAGAATTGAACAGATATGCATATTGGACATCATGGGGAAAAGGTTTCTTACTGACAACAAAGGAAGTTACAACTATAAAACGGGAAAGTGATAATGAATTGGGATATAGACTGGAATTTGAGATGTTGGAGTGAACTCCTGGTTTTTAATATATAAAGATAAATGTCAAAATAAATAGAGGAGAGAGGGAGGAAAGAAAGGAGGAAAAGAGAGAGAGAAGAATGCGAGTATGTGCTTATTTCTTAACTTTGTGGACTGGAAGGTCTAGGAGAAGCAACACTGCAGGAACAATGAGACTGGGGAGACATGACAACTAGCGCCGGTCCATCATCCTGAACTGAACCCACTTACTGTAGACTGATAAAACTGGAAAAGGGTCTGTGAACTGTAAATTGTGTAAGTGCTAATGTCTTGATTTAAATGGTTGTGCTTTGGTTATGTACTATAGTTATGTAGGAGAATGTTTTTGTGTTGTGGAAATATTTCAAGGGCAATGGAACATCATGCCTACAACCTGTTCTCAAACGGTTTAGGGTAAAAACAAGTTCAATTATAGCATACCAGTTTCCTGCTTTAAATCCTTCAATGCTTTTCTGTTTTACTGAGCATAAAATGCATATTGCCTGGGTACCAACCTAAAGCATTTCCATCCGAAGTTCTTTGCTGGTGCTATTCTCACTCCCTGGAGTCCTTCTTTGATTTCGCTTGGTTAGCTCCTCCAGTTCTTAGATAAAATGTCACTTCTTCAAAGAGGCCTTCCTTAACCACGCCACCAAAAGTGCTAACCCTCGGTCACCATCATGTCACCCTACTCATTTTCTATGTAGCATTTTTCAACATTGGACGTCAACTTGCTTTTTATTTGATTACCTATTTATTATTTACGTTTCCTGTTAAAATGGAAGCTCCAATAGGAGAGACCACATCTGTCTGGTTTACTGCTAAATCTCCAGAGCCTAGGATACTGTTAAGACTGATTGGCTCTGAAAAAAATATTTGTTTCATGAATGAATTTTGTTCAACCCCAAATTTTAATCATTGGAGAGTCAGATTACTGAAAACTTCATGCACCAAAATATTTTTGTCAAATATTCCATTATATGTGACTTAATTAATTTTTAGTGTGGGAAACTACAATATACCCAAACGTATTTCATTCATTATTTTATTGTTCTTCTCTGCTAAGAAGTTCTTATCTGAGGACCTCAGTGTTTATTATGAAGTGATAGGTAAAGTCATTAAAAGTCTTGATTTCACTGTGGAGAATCCTTCCTGCACCTTCAGAGGAGAGGCATCCTTCTACTAGTGACCTTTTCTGTCTCTTATACAACCCTAGCCTCCACTCTGAAAGTAGACTAAGAGTTTTATTATCAATTCTAAGAGCTTTTCATTTAAATAATTATTTTTCAATTTAGTATCATTACAGAAAATCCTCTTTTATTAATGAGTACATCACTTAATGCTAAGAATAGCATATAAGAGAATACAAAATATTCAGTTAAACAAGATAGTATCTAATTCACAGCTGAGCCACCAGGGAAGCCCAAGAATACTAGAGTGGATAGCCTGTCCCTTCTCCAGCAGATCTTCCCAACCCAGGAATCAAACCATGGTCTCTTGCATTGCAGGCAGATTCTTTACCAGCTGAGCTACATGGGAAGCCCAAATATGACATCATTCTATGTCAGTTGGATTCCAACTTCACTGTGGTTTTTCATATTAGTAAGAGACAGTTTTTGGCTTTATTAAGATGTAGTATCCTTTAGTGAGAGTGGATGCTGTGAATGTATAGACCACCAACAATGGGACTGTGGGCTCACTGGGAATGATTAGTTTCCAGCTCTTCTTTTGGTTTATTCTGTTTTCAGGTTGAAATGGAAAGCCTATTGCAGTGAAGTGTAAGTATCTCAGTCATGTCTGACTGTTTGCAACCCCATGGACTGTACAGTCCATGGAATTCTCCAGACTGGAATACTGAAGTGGGTAGCTGTTCCCTTCTCCAGGGGACCTTCCCGACCCAGGGATCAAACCCAGATCTCCTGCATTGCAGGCAGATTCTTTGCCAGCTGAGCCACAAGGAAAGCATTAGAGTATTAATAATGGTTTCTTTTTTCCTTGTATTTTATGATGCTTTGCCATCTTAGAGCCATACTCTTCCTAGAGAGACTGTGCTTCCAAGGAGTAGCTAATTTCTAGAGATAGCCAGCAGCTTGCCTCTGAGCATACCTTTCATATGTAAATCAACCAGTCCAAAGCCCAAATCCCCAGTCACTTCCTTTTTCTAGCTTTCACACACCAAGCCAACATTTGCCTTGCCCTAAATCCAACCAGTCCATTCTGAAGGAGATGAGCCCTGGGATTTCTTTGGAAGGAATGATGCTAAAGCTGAAACTCCAGTACTTTGGCCACCTCATGCGAACAGTTGACTCACTGGAAAAGACTCTGATGCTGGGAGGGATTGGGGGCAGGAGGAGAAGGGGACGACCGAGGATGAGATGGCTGGATGGCATCACGGACTCGATGGATGTGAGTCTGAGTGAACTCCGGGAGTTGGTGATGGACAGGGAGGCCTGGCGTGCTGCGATTCATGGGGTCGCAAAGAGTTGTACACGACTGAGTGACTGAACTGAACTGAACTGAAATCACCCAGGGCCAGGTACCAGACAACTAGAGACCATTGGTATACCCCAGAGCCCACCAAAATTATTCAAACTACCTAATCCTAATTATCCAATCCTTGCTCACATTTGCTTTTCTGCCTTCACCCATTCCTTTCTCTGGAAACCACAACAAAGTCTCTGGCAAAAGCTTTCCTCTCACTTCTGTTTCCTTCTGACCAACCCTGGTGCTGATGTGTCCCCTTGTGGCCCTATAATATGGAAGTGGTCCCCAACCTTTTGGGCGTTAGGGACCGGTTTCCTGGAAGACAATTTTCCCATTGACTAGGGAGCAGGGATGGTTTCAGGGCAATTCAAGCACATTACATTTATCATGCTGCCACTGATCTGACAAGATGCGGAGCTCAGGTGGTAATGCAAGCAGTGGGGAGTGGCTGTAAATACAGATGAAGCATCATTTGCTCACCCTCTGCTCATCTTCTCCTGTGCAGCCCTGTTCCTAACAGGCCACTGATTGGTACCAGTCCAGAGCCCAGGGGTTGGAGACCCCTGCTGTATGGTGTAACATGTTCCTTCTCCCCTTGGAAATGGTAACTGATCAACTCTTAAGAAGGCAGTCATCTCCTTGTCTTTGGAGTAAAATGAATCCTGGGTATATTTTAAAGCAATTGTACAGTATAGAAGAAAAATGTACTTTTCATCTCATCTTTCAGATCCCCAAGAACATCATCTGTTACTGTTCTACACCTTTGGCAACAGACAAAAATCTTTTTTTCTCTCTCTTATTCTTTTTAGTTCTTTTTCTTAAAATTTTTTAAAATTTATTTTTAACTGTGCTGAGTCTTTGTCGCTGCATAGGCTTTTCTCTAGTTGTATTGAGCAGGGGCTACTCTCTAGTTGCAGTGCACAGACTTCTTATTGTTGTGGAGCATATGCTGTAGTGCTCATGAGCTCAGTAGGTGCAGCTCCCAGGCTCTAAAACAGGTTCAGTAATGTTTCCCATTTAATTGTTCCACAGCATGTGGGGCCTTCCCATTCCCAGCCCGGGTACTGAACCCATGTCTCCTGCATTGGCAGGTGGAGTCTTAACCACTGAGTCACCCAGGAAGCCTCTTTTGTTCTTCTTTCCCCTTCTTTTTGTGCACATTTGTGTGAAGCAGTGAGCTTTGGCTGGAAGTAGTGTGTGGTTGTACTGTACCCTCTGGAGGAATGTTATTCTTCAGTTTACATATGCCTGGAGTTCAACAAAGAAGACAGGTGTTTGCACGCAGCCAGCATTTGACTCATATCACAAGGTCATAGCATGTAATTTGTGTCGGAAATGAAGCATAGCCATGGATGTACAGAATACATTTCCTTTCCCAAAACAGCAGGAACAGAGGCCCGGGATGAATATGATGATGCAAAATCGATTATCATAAAGGGTTTGACTGGGAAACATTGTGGAATAGCAGAGAGCAAAAGTGGAGAAGTGAGTTGATTTAGATTTCCTAGGGCATTTTGAATACAGAAGTGGTAAACTTTGAAAAAGAACAACTTGCTTCCATCATGAGAGCTATAGATCAAAATTGATCAGCACTTAGTTAAGCTTTAATGAGGAATTTAGAACTTGGGTGAAGAAATGCATAGGCAGCTGTGGAGCTCTGGGGTGGTGGGACAAAGCAAAGAGTTTTCAGGAAAGATATTTGGGATGAAGAGATTTTTCGTTATCTGAGGCTGTCGCGCTTGGTTGTGGTTTGTTGAGCTCTGTGTTGGATTTGCATTCATTTTCTGCCACTTAGCAAATGCTGGTCCCTGGGTATATTTCTCATCTCTTGTTTCCTAGTTAATGAGAATGGCAACAGCTCAGCAATATTGTTGAAAAGATTAATAAACCTTTCCACTGAAATATTCCAAAGATGGAAAAGAGCACATATTTCTCTCAGAGCTTGAGAGCATACCCATTATAAGTGAGAAATTTCTTAGTAGTCTCATCTTAATATATATACATGAACATTTCACTGTGTAGCATATTTGAAGCAGTGAAGACCTTGAATAAATGTTAGCTCTTTTTAATCTTTTGTCAACAAATGTCACTCCATTGGTTTACTGTAGTAACCAAAAAGCCCTAGTGTTCTTAAGGGTCTTCATGAGAGCCACAGGTGACAAATGAAGTATATTGTGTAGGTTTACTAACATCTATTAACATATTAGTGTGGTTTTATTTGTATGTTTGCTGGGAATTGATGAAAAGATGGATCTGCTAAAAAAGTAAATTGAGTAACAGAATAAAAGCAGATGTTTGAGACAGTAAACAGGGCATGAGTAAAGGGTCTCACCTTTAAGCATGACATTTTACCTCAATATATGTGATGCAGGAGCTTCCCAGGTGGTGCTAGCAGTAAAGAACCTACCTGTCAATGCAGAAGTGGTATGAGACACAGGTTCGATCCCTGGGTCACGAAGATCCCCTGGAGGAGGGGATGGCAACCCACTCCAGTATCCGTGCCTGGAGAATCCCATGGACAGGGAAGCCTGGTGGGCTACAGTCCATGGGGTCGCAAAGAGTCAGACACGACTGACTGAGCAGCTTAGCCTGCACATGGGATGCAGAGGGCAGTGGAAAGTGGATGGGCACATGTATCTCCCTAAACTTACTGTAGGGAGAATAACATAACCATTGAAAAGTAGGCCTGACAGAAAAAGAAACAGGAGCTGCAAAAAGTATGAAATATAAGATGTGCTCCTGTTTAATCTAAGACATTGAAAAAAATACACACAAAATTCATAAAAGTAGAAAACAAAGAAAGGAAGGCAGCTTGACTGTAACTCAGCTGTGCTGTGTTTAGCAATGGCTGGTAGTGCTCCCCTCCCCTGGCACATGCACATGGTTTTTCTGTACAGTTCCTGGATATTAGGCAGCAAGCTGAGATTTATTTGAAAGGGAGCTGAAACCAGGTACATTCAGACAGGAATAGGCTGTGCTCATAAAGGATAGGCATCCAAGTGCCCTGGTGGGTTTCAGTGTATTTGGTATAGGCACCACCTGAAGGGTGACTGTGTAGGTTATATTTCACCTGAGAACTTCATCCTGTGCATGTAAGTGACCTCAGGAACACTATATACAAAATGCACCCAAACCCGCAAAAAAAAAGTGCCGGGTATTCTTACCAGGAGTGGAAGCTTTTTGCCCCATATCTCCCACGGCTGGACTAATGGATTTAGCTAGTTATCTCCTCGGCAGGAGAAGCAAAGAGTGCCATCTAAAATCAGCCAGTATTGACTTCCTGGAATGTGGAAGAAATTTTCTCAAATGTGGACAACCCAAGAATGAGTCAAGGGCCAAGAGGAAGGCTTTGAACTATTTAGAAAAAGTCCTAGGTAGAAAGGAAAAGCTGATAAAAAGTCCAAACTCAGCAGTTGTTGGTTGTTGGGTTTTTCTTTATAATATACATTACTTAAAGTTTACTGTTTTAACCATTTTAAATGTATGATTCAGTGGTATTAAGAACATTCACATTGTTGTGCAACCATCAGCACCATCCATCCATATAACACTTAATACTGCAAAATAAAACTCTATACTCATTAAACAATAGTTTCCCATCCCTCCCTCCCTCTAACCCGTGGCAACCACTGTTCTACTTTCTTTATACTCTAGGTACCTCATATAGGTGGAATTATATGGCATGTATTCTTTTGTATTCAGGGTATTTCACTTAGCATAATGTTTTTAGGGTTCATCCACTGTTGTGACATGTATCAGAATTTCTATCCTTTTTAAGGCTGAATAATAATTCATTGTATATATATGTATCCAAATGAACAGACACACCTAAAGACATGATTTATGTATCCATTCATTCATTGATTTGGACTGTTTCTACCTTTTGGCTGTTGTGAATAACGCGACTAAGAACATGGGTGTATAAATCTGTTGGAGTTCCTGCTTTCCATTCTTTCCATTTAGAAGTGGAATGGCTGGATCATTATAGTGTTTCTGTTGTTATTTTTTGAGGAACTGCTAGATCATTTTCCATAGGGTCATCACCATTTTGCATTCTCCCCAGCAGTGCTCAAGCGTTCCAATTACTCCACATCCTCAAAAACACTGGGTTTTGTTTTTCTTTGTTTATTTTGGATACTAGCCATCCTAATGATTATGAAGTATCCCATTGTGATTTTGATTTGCATTTCCCTAAAGTGATGTTTCGGAGATGGCAATGGCAACCCACTCCAGTACTCTTGCCTGGAAAATCCTGTGGACAGAGGAGCCTGGTGGGCTGCAGTCCATGCGGTTGCTAAGAGTAGGACACGACTGAGCGACGTCACTTTCACTTTTCACTTTCATGCATCGGAGAAGGAAATGGCAACCCTCTCCAGTGTTCTTGCCTGGAGAATCCCAGGGATGGCAGAGCCTGGTGGGCTGCCATCTATGAGGTCACACAGAGTTGGACACGACTGAAGTGACAGCAGCAGCAGCAGCAAAGTGATGTTTAGCACCATTTGTATATCTTCTTTAGAGAAATGTCTATTCAAGTTCTTTGCCCACTTTTTAATGAAGTTGTTTATTTTGTTGTTGTTGTTATTAATCTGTTTATTCATCTACCACTGTTTCCCCAGGATATCAAGCCTCCTATATGAGGTTGTCCTGTGACTGGGTCAATTTCCTATTGCATAATTTGAGATTCCATTGCCTAGAATGAATAGCAAGGCAGCCATTCTCAGGTGCTTTTGTGGGGAGAAGCTGTGTTTACTATAAAAAAAATCCCTGATTTGATGTCCTTGTAGTGCAAGAAACACTACTTAGACCTTTTAGAAAACTAGACAGTATAGTTCCTAGGGCTTGGATCCATCACTCCTGACCACTCTCTGCCCCAAAACAGCCCTAAACACACATCTAGCCTGATTCCACTGCCTGAGGACTCTGAAGGTAGGTGTGGGCAGCTCGGGGATCATGACCCAAAGAGAGAAGATCAGGAAAGGAGAAGTGGGGTATACATACAAGTTATGTATACAGACTTATATATATAACGGCTTTGTAAACTCTAAAGCCATATGTAATCGGTGATAGTTATCCCTGTCCACGGATATGGAACCTTAATGAGGAAGTAGAACCCACAACAGCCTTTGTGATAAATGGAGAGATTGATGGAGCATTACTCCAAGGAAGAAATGAAAGACTGTGAAAACCATACTCACTCTTTTTCTCTTCCCAGTTCCTTGATCTTCTTTTTAAAAATATAGTTACTTTACAATGTTGTATTAGTTTCTCCTGTACAGTGAAATGAATCAGCTCTATTTATACATATGTGCTCAGTTGCTCAGTCATGGCTGACTCTTTGCGACCCCATGGACTGTAGCTTGCCAGGCTCCTCTGTCCATGGAAATTTCCAGGCAAGAATATTAGAGGGATTACCATTTCCTTCTCCAATGTATACATATATCCTCTCTCTCTCTCTCTTTTTTTTTTCCTTCTCATTTAGGTCATCACAGAACATTGAGTAGAGGTTCTCTTATGATCTTCTAATAAATTTATTTGTGGCTTCAGGATTTGTAAGGTGTTTTGTTTTGCTTTTGAGGGAGTGATAAATATGTTGTGGTAGGAAGGCATGAAAGCTTGAAGAGCAATTGCTATGAATGGCTAAACCAAAGGAAGATTTAAGTATAGCCTGACAGCAACTCAACTCGGCTTCCTTTCAGCCTGAGACCACACTCTCTTTGCAGAAAGTGATTGTTCCGTGGCTCAAAGTGGTGCTTTGTTCAGATATTGCTACATTCTCCCTGGCTTCACAAAGCAGTGTTCTTATAGATTATCCTGCTAGGTATATGAAAGTAGCTATGCCTGCATGTGTGGCTTGTGATGGAATTTTGCCTGAGTCTTTGAAAAAGAAAGTTGATAAATTAATGGTTCAGGGAGAGGGACAGGTTGGTATATGTAAAAGCAGTAGAAAACATTTTTCCTACAGTGCTGTTAATTAAACAAGATTTGAATTCTGTTGAAATCTGTTAAAGTGTGTACTAAAATATTTACCTCTGTCCTTCTCCCTTCTACTCTAAATGACTTGACTTGTCTATATTACAAAATTGCATTTCTTTATCCCTTGCCTCAGGACATTATTATGTGTATTTTTTTCAGGACTCCTTCTTGGTAATCAGGGTGGGAAGAGAGTGAATTCTGTGGGAAAACCCCGCAGAAGCTGCACAGTGGATTGAGAGTTGGGAGCAGAGGAACAGGAGAAGACTGGGATGTGTGGGGTCAGGGGATTGGAAGTTTTGAAAGGGAGTAAGAACAGTGGCAGAGATGGAAAGCAGTGAAGAGATAAGCAAGAAAAGGAAGTCCGAAAAGAGAGAGACTAATGAGGGAGACAAAGGGATGGGGAGGGGAGGAGAAGGAAAAGAGGCAAAGAGAATTAGGAAGAAGTAAGAGGGAAAGGGGCCATCTGGGTAGGCATTAGTCATGGTGATCCAAGATATGCTTCTGTTCACTGAATGTCTTTGCATGTCGGTAAGAACCGTGAACTTCCAGATGTTCAAGTTGGTTTTAGAAAAGGCAGAGGAACCAGAGATCAAATTGCCAACATCCTCTGGATCATCAAAAAAGCAAGAGAATTCCAGAAAAACATCTATTTTTGCTTTATTGACTATGCCAAAGCCTTTGACTGTGTGGATCACAATAAACGTGGAAAATTCTGAAAGAGATGGGAATACCAGACCACCTGACCTGCCTGTTGAGAAATCTGTATGCAGGCCAGGAAGCAACAGTTAGAACTGGACATGGAACAACAGACTGGTTCCAAATAGGAAAAGGAATATGTCAATGCTTTATATAGTCACCCTGCTTATTTAACTTATATGCAGAGTGCATCATGAGAAACGCTGGGCTTCAGGAAGCACAAGCTGGGATCAAGATTGCCGGGAGAAATATCAATAACCTCAGATATGCAGATGATACCACCCTTATGGCAGAAAGTGCAGAGGAACTAAAGAGCCTCTTGATGAAAGTGAAAGAGGAGATGAGGTACCATTTCACACCAGTCAGAATGGCTGCAATCCAAAAGTCTACAAGCAATAAATGCTGGAGAGGGTGTGGAGAAAAGGGAACCCTCTTACACTGTTGGTGGGAATGCAAACTAGTACAGCCACTATGGAGAACAGTATGGAGAATCCTTAAAAAAATTGCAAATAGAACTGCATTATGACCCAGCAATCCCACTGCTGGGCATACACACCAAGGAAACTAGAATCGAAAGAGACACGTGTACTCCAGTGTTCATCGCAGCACTGTTTATAATAGCCAGGACAA
>SJYV01027164.1:274760-325114 GCA_006410875.1 Neotragus pygmaeus
TGGGGGCAGGAGAAGGGGACGACCAAGGATGAGATGGCTGGATGGCATCATGGACTCGATGGATGTGAGTCTGAGTGAACTCCGGGAGTTGGTGATGAACAGGGAGGCCTGGCGTGCTGCGATTCATGGGGTCGCACAGAGTCAGACACGACTGAGCGACTGAACTGAACTGAACTGAAAGTTCAGACTTCAAGTACAAAGTCATTATGAACTAATTTTTCTCTAGTTTTAGCATCCCCACTTGAAGCATCTCTACAACTACTGAATCTGTTCATGGGAGCTTTGTAAAACACATGCTTCTCACTGACACCAGCTTCTCTGATGAAAGTCCTATTCTCTGTATCCTTGGTCTTTGGCAGGAGTGACCATCCAAATTAGATATAACCCCAACGAAAGAATTCATGGACTCGATAAAGTCCGTAGTTTGATCACACTGTTTGATCATGACCAGGGGTGCAGCAACCTGTGCTTTTACCATTAACTATTTCATGCCCATCTTGATAAGATCCAAATTAGGTGTGTAATGACCCTATCAGAGATCTCCCCCACTCAGGAGCAATGTAATAATCAAGAAACAGGGAGGAGGAAACATCCCAAGAAACTGTTTTCTCCATAACATCTTTGAAATCTGAGCAATTTAACAAGACTGTAAGCCTATTGCATCAAAATGTGGACAGACTTTTTGACTATGTGGGAGAGGGAGAAGGTGGGATGATTTGGGAGAATGGCATTGAAACATGTATAATATCATATAAGAAACAAATCGCCAGTCTAGGTTTGATGCAGNGTATATGAGACAGCAAAAGAGATGCAGATGTACAGAACAGACTTTTGGACTCTGTGGGAGAGGGAAAGGGCGGGATGATTTGGGGGAATGGCATTGAAACATGTATAATATCATATAAGAAACAAATCGCCAGTCTAGGTTTGATGCAGGATACAGGATGCTTGGGGTTGGTGCACTGGGATAACCCAGAGGGATGGTATGGGGAGGGAGGTGGGAGGGGGGTTCAGGAGTGGGAACTTATGTACACCCATGGTGGATTCATGTTGATGTTTGGCAAAACCAACACAGCACTGTGAATTAAAAAAAAAAAATTAGTAAGCACATTGTTGTATGATTTGAATAAATATATTTTTAAATTGCTAAAATAAAATGACAACAAGACACCTGAGGGTTCTCTGACAAAGAAATGTAACAAAGATTTCTCTAACAAAGGCATAATAAATAGCCTAGTTATTATTTCTTTACAAAAAAAATTTAGCTTAAAGCTCAACATTCAGAAAACAAAGATCATGACACCCAGTCCCATCACTTCATGGCAAATAGATGGGGAAACAGTGGCTCACTGTATTATTTGGGGCTCTAAAATCACTGCAGATGGTGATTGCAGCCATGAAACTAAAAGACGTTTACTCCTTGGAAGGAAAGTTATGACTAATGTAGACAGCATATTAAAAAGCAGAGACATTACTTTGCCAAAAAAGGTCCATCTAGTCAAGGCTATTGTTTTACCAGTAGTCATGTATGGGTATGAGAGTTGGACTATAAAGAAAGCTGAGTGCCGAAGAATTGATGCTTTTGAACTGTGATGTTGGATAAGACTCTTGAGAGTCCCTTGGACTGCAAGGAAATCCAACCAGTTCATCCTAAAGGAGATCAGTCCTGGGTATTCATCGGAAGGACTGATGCTGAAGCTGAAACTCCAATACTCTGGCCACCTGATGCGAAGAGCTGACTCATTGAAAAAGACCCTGATGCTGGGAAAGATTGAGGGCAGGAGAAGAAGGGGACGACAGAGGATGAGATGGTTGGATGGCATCACTGACTCAATGGACATGGGTTCGGGTGGACTCTGGGAGTTGGTGATGGACAGGGAGGCCTGGTGTGCTGTGGTTCATGGGTTCACAAAGAGTCGGACAGGACTGAGCGACTGAACTGAACTGAAGAACTTTCAAAAATTAGTGCTGACTCATTAAGTAGGGAGACTGGTAGCTAGAAGTGTCTTAGCTGAGAAGCATGCTGTTGCCAATGAGACCCCTGTATTGAGTGGCAAATTAAGATTAGAAGCCTTTAAGTTCCATGCCACTCCAACTCCAAGCTTCCCTGAACACACCTTTTTATATCTGTGCGGTGTGTGTGTGTGTGTGTGTGTGTGTGTGTGTGTGTGTGTGTGTTCTTTTTTCAAATAAGAGGAAACTGAACACGGGATGAAAGATAAAATTTGCTTTTTTTTTGCTCAGTTCACTGTTATACCCAAAGTCAACCCTTGCTTTTCTTTACATTTTAATTAGTTTAAAATAAAGATTGTTGAGTTTTGTCAACAATGTTTTTTCTTTTACCTCTAACTGGATAAAATATCAAACTTTACTGTGATCAGGAAGTAATTTATGTAAGAAACATAAAACAGTCTTTACCAACTGACTTTCACTGTAAGTTGAAAGGACTTGGACTTACTTTGATATATTGAAAGATTCAGAGCTTTTTCTCAGCTCGTTAAAAGCAGAGTGTAGAATACAAGGCTTTTGAGGAATAAGCCCTCAACTTTTCAAAGACCAGCTGTCAATTTGTTGTTACTTTTTTGTTTAATTTTATCTATAATGGACATGGGGGCACAGAGAACATGAAAGTATAACATTTTAGCCATTAAATACTGGCTGCTTCTTATGGACTTACATAAAGCAGTCTTGTTCATTCACTAATATTCAAAACACCTTGTTTCTCTTCATGATGAGTATAGAGGAAATCCCTAATTCTGTATTCCAGAAATTATATGTGCATAGAAGAGAAGGTGGGAGGCAACAGAACTGGCCTGCTTAGATGGACAGGGAGGCCTGGTGTGCTTCGGTTCATGGGGTTGCAAACAGTTGGACATGACTGAGCGACTGAACTGAACTGAACTGATACAACTCTTCCATGAAATGGATCACAGTCACATCCCTCTCCTCAGCCTTATAGAGGTAAAGAGAATATTGTATTATACTTCTTTGCCCATCCTCCACAATACAGACCTACAGACTGCAAGTATGAGGTCATTAAGTGCAGAGTTAATTAATTTAGCACTTTTCTGTATGTAGGAAGATGCAACTTTTAGGTTCCATATTCAATTCTATGAATGCTGAGAAAGATGAGGAAATTTCAGAAGAAATGTTTTAAGTTATCAGAGGTTGGTTCATGAACTTCAAGGAAGCAAGATGTCTCTGTAACAGAAGCGCAAGATGAAGCAGCTAGTGCTGATGTAGAAGCTGCAAGAAGTTAGACAGAAGATCTGGCCAAGATAATTAATGAAGGTGGCTATATGAAATGAGATTTTTTGCTTTTCCCCCCAGTTGGATGACATGTCAACCTTTACTGTGATTGGGAAAAAATAATTTATATAAGAAACACAAAGAAATCTTAACAAACTGACTTCAGAAAAAAAAATCTCCAATCACAGTAAGCAGAAAGGACTTGGGCTTACTATGATATATTGAAAGGCATATCAGTGTGGACAAAACAACCTTATATTGGAAGAAGATGCCCTCTAGGAGTGGGGTGCCATTGCCTTCTCCAGGACTTTCATAGTTATAGTGAAAAGTGAAAGTCACTCAGTCATGTCTGACTCTTTGCCATTCCATGGACTATGCAGTCAATGGAATTCTCCAGGTCAGAATACTGGAATGACTAGTGTTTCCCTTCTTCTGGGGATCTTCCCAACCCAGGGATCAAACCCAGGTCTCCTGCATTGCAGGCAGATTCTTCACCAGATGAGCCATAAGGGAACCCTCATATCTATAGAGGAAAGTCAATGCCTGACTTCAGAACTTCAAAAGATAGGCTGATTCTCTTGTTAGAGACAGCCAGTGACTTTAAGTTGAAGCCAGTGCTCATTTATCATTTCAAAAATCCTACGGCCCTTAAGAATTATGTTAAATTACTCTGCCTGTGCTCTATGAATGGAACAACTGAGTCTGGATGATATCAAATCTGTTTACAACATGGTTTACTGAACATTTTAAGTGTACTTTGAAGGTTTCAAGACTTCGTTGAAGGAAGTAACTAGAATTGGAAGTAGAGTCTGAAAGTGTGACTGAATTACTGCAATGGTCAAATTGAGCAGATGGGGAGTTGCTTTTTATGAATGAACAAAGAAAGTGGTTTCTTGGGATGGAATCTACTCCTGGAGAAGAGGCTGTGAAGACTGTTGAAATGACAACAGAGAATTGAGATTATTACATAAACTTAGTTGATTAAGCCATGGCAGTGGTTGAGAAGACTGACTACAATTCTGAAAGAAGTTCTCTGGTGGGTAAAAGATAATGGCCATTGCATGTTACAGAGAGATCACTCATGAAAGGAATAATCAATTGATGTGGCAAACTACACTATTGTCTTAAGAAATTGCTGCAGTCACCCCATTCTTCAGCAACCACCACCCTAATCAGCCAGCAGCCAACATCAAGGCAACAACAAGGCATCAACATCAAGGCAACACCCTCCACCAGCAAAAATATGATGACTCACTGAAAGCTCAGATTAATGGTTAGCACTTTTAGTAATAAAGCATTTTTACTGAAGATATGTGCATTGTTTTTTTAGACATAATGCTATTTTACACTTAATAGACTTCACTATGGTATAAACATAAATTTATAACTGCTGGGAAGCCAAAATATTTGTGGCTCACTTTATTACAATATTTACTTTATTGCAGTGGTCTGGAACCAAGCCTGCAATATCTCTGAGGTGTGACTGTATATAGTGTCTGTCATTCCAAAGTTCCTTCCAGTTTCTTCTATCACCTCTACACTTAGAGCTCTCCTTTATAGCTGTTTGTGTTTTCCTACGTGTGTCTTGGGGATTCCCAGGTGGCACTAGTGGGAAAGAACCCACTTGTCAAGACAGGAGAAGTAACAGACATGGGTTCAATCCCTGGGTGAGGAAGATCCCCTGGAGTAGGAACTGGCAACCCACTCCAATATTCTTGCCTGGAGAATCCCATGGACAGAGGAACGAGGTGAATTACCGTCCTTAGGGTCACACAGAGTCGGATACGATTGAAGAGACTTACCGTGTATGTATGCATATGTGTCTTGGGCTTTGATCTCCTTGATCAATCTAATTTACAATAAATCTTCAAAATTTCTTGTCCATGCATAGTAACTTTTAGTTGTCAAACACTGTTATAGAATTATCACTATCATTATTATATCTGTTCTTCATCTCTAATGATTTAGTATAGCATTGGGAGTAGGTTCTTGTGCTCAGTTAACATGTTGATTCAAACTTGAGTTTTTGTTTTCTATCCTGATATTTTGGAAAAGATGCCTTCTCTACTACATTGTTATCCTTTGTGTTAGCTAATTTTGATCTCTTTAATTTTTTTCCTGTTCAATTTTACAAATAAAAGTTCTTCTGTTATGGGAATCCATGGGAAAGTGTAAAAATAGTAAATAAACAGGGTTATAAAAAACAACAATTACCATTTTTATTTTTTAGCCCTTTCTCCTTATTATTTATTCATCACTTATTCAACAAATGTTTATCGTTTATGTCTGCCATGCATATAGAATTAGGTAAGACTGTAGAACTCAAAGAGCTCAATTTAGTGAAAAAGACCAAAAGATATAAAATTAATGCATGATCAAATAATGAATTTGCATGTCCTTGAAAGGGAAAAAATATAAGCTTTTATGTTACTGTAGAAATAATTTTCATTATTGGTCTGATAAAAAGAGTGAAATTTTCCTAAAAGAGGGACACCCTTAATTAAGTACCATTGGGAGAACTGTAGTAGGCTTTTTTTTTTTTTAAAGGCAGGCTGTGTAGCTGGTGTTTTATCTTTCAGTTCAAGGTGTTCTCAGATGGATAAGATCTTCTGCAATTGTTGTAAAAATTCTGAAGAAAATTGAGAAATTCTGTTCCCTATTGAGGTTATGGCCATTGCAGATCTCTCCTTGTGCTCTTTTGAGTGGAGTAGACATTAAATAAATGTTGCAATATGACTGTACTGTCTTGGTTTTCTAGGCAGTGCATCATTAAACAATAGGAGAAAAAAGTTTTTTCTTAAGTGTTNATAAGATCTTCTGCAATTGTTGTAAAAATTCTGAAGAAAATTGAGAAATTCTGTTCCCTATTGAGGTTATGGCCATTGCAGATCTCTCCTTGTGCTCTTTTGAGTGGAGTAGACATTAAATAAATGTTGCAATATGACTGTACTGTCTTGGTTTTCTAGGCAGTGCATCATTAAACAATAGGAGAAAAAAGTTTTTTCTTAAGTGTTTGGTTTTTCTATCAGGGTAATAGTAACCTCAGAATGTGTTGGGAAGATTTTCCATCTCTTCCATTTTCTGGAAAAATTTTTATGGAATTGATACAGTTTATTTCTAAAATCAATGCAAAGAAATAGAGGAAAACAATAGAATGTGAAAGACTAGAGATCTCTTCAAGAAGATTAGAGATACCAAGGGAACATTTCATGTAAAGATGGTCTCAATAAAGAACAGAAATAGTATGGACCTAACAGAAGCAGAAGATATTAAGAAGAGATGGCAAGAATACACAGAAGAACTCTACAAAAAAGATCTTCATGACCCAGATAATCATGATGGTGTGATCACTCACCTAGAACCAGACATCCTGGAATGTGAAGTCAAGTGGGCNCCCAGCAATCTTGACTCCAGCTTGTGATTCATCCAGCCCAGCATTTCACATGATGTATTCTGCATATAATATAAATAAGCAGGATGACAACATACAGCCTTGACATACTCCTTTCTGAATTTTGAACCAGTTCATTGTTCAATGTCTGGTCCTGACTGTTGCTTCTTGACCTGCATACAGTACCTACTATATAGTTGACATGCTGCTGTCTCTAGGATTCTGAGAAAATGTTTAATTATATTATCTTGACTTAGAGGGTCTTCTGTACTAAATTAACGTGAATATCATTATATTATTTTAAATCTCTAAAAGTTTTTTGTTTCTATTTATAATTATAGAGAAATGAATAAAATGAGGGAAATGTTTAATCTTTATTTCTGTCATAAAATTAGTGGTTTTGAAGGAAAGATTTGTGAGCAAAGGAGAGAATTATTTTTCATGCAGTGAAACACTACACAACTTAAAACTATGCTTTAAAAAAGTATTTAATATAGTAAAACATGATTTTGTACAAAAAGCAGGATGTAAAACTGTATAAAGAATGCTATAAATGTTATCAGATTTCTATATAGATAGATGTAGTATAAGAAAGAACGAGAAGAAAACGTTGATGACAGTTATATCTCAGTGGGACCCTGGGTGATTTATTTTCTTTTTAATATTAAATAGCTAACAGGAAACATTTTGTTATTATATGAATGATGAGTATCATTAAAATATCAAGTAAAGAATTTAAATAATTTTTTAAACCTTCACAAAGGAAAAAAAATTACAAGGTTTACATTTGGATTAGTAGGGTGTATTTATCATGATCCCTTTAATGTTTGAAAATAAACTACTGTAGGCAGGTGGATTTGAATGATGGACATGTATTAAGCAGCATTTAGTAGAGATGAAACTTTGATACATCAAAGTATGGCACCTGGACTGGCAGCATCAACATCCCCATGGGAACTTGTTGTAAATGCATGTTTGTGGGCCCCACCCCAGACCTAATGAATCAAAAACTCTGGAAGTGGGGCTCATCAATGAATGTTTTAATAAGCCCTCCAGGTAATTTAGATGCATGCTTAAGTTTGAGAAATGCTGCTTTGAATTCTGAGTATTGATCTAGATCAGTTTCTTAATTTTATCCTAGAAAACTTCCAGCTCACATTTCTTTTCTCTATTTCTGTCTTATTTCTTCCTGTTCTTCCCTGTTTCTATCTCTCAGCCTTTCTCTAGACCTATTTGCATTTTTTGTTGTATGTTTTGGTTTGTTCATATCTTTACCTTGTTTCCCCAAAATATTTGAGGCAGCTTACAGAGATGTATATTAGTACAATATACTAACAATGGCACTCATTTAGTGCTCTTTATTTTGGGGGCACTGTTCTAAGTACTTACATAAAGCATCTTATTTAATTTAATTTTTAATAACAACTCTATAAGGCAGATGTTGTTATTATTATTATGCCCATTTTACAGACAAAGAATCTAAAGCATAAAAACTAAATACTTGCCCAAGGGCATACAACTATTAAGTGGCAGAATCCAAGCAATGTTTTTCTAAATTTTGAGCCTCAACAAGTTTACAGTGCTGCTTCTTAAAAATAAAATTAGTGAAGATTCAAGGATGAATGCCAAGTAAAGGAGCAAGGATGAATGCATAATCTGTTCTGCAGAATTTTGCAGAGTTGATAAGCTTGGCCCATAGATTTGCCTCTAGATCCCAAACAGTGTGAAAAAGAATGAGCTGCAAGATTTACAGTCACCAAAATGTAGAAATGAACCGATTCTCTTTTAGGAAGGTCACTGAAAGAAATCTCATGTTGCTCTCCATTTGCATGGTGATTTTCATTTCATTCATTCACTCTGTATTTGTTTATACAGTAACTACCTCTTGAGCACCTTCTATTTGTTAGGCTCTTCGCTTTTTGCTTGTAGATGGAAGGAATAAAACAACCCAGGCCCTAGAGATACCCAGAGCATGTGGTTAAAGAACAATGGTATATCTTACTTGTGTTTTCTCCCACTTTATCCCTGAATGTGCAGTAGAACATAATGACAGGCACAAATGGACTTGGAACAGGTTCTTCTGTGAGATGAGACCTGAGCGTGGGTTAGAAAACACTAGAAAGAAACAACCATTTGAACTGATTGTGCCTGGTCAGAGAAACATCATTATTTCCAAACTACATCTTTCTGTGTAATCTGTAACCTGAGGCTACCGCTGAACAAATTGGACACTGTACTTTAGAAGATTCCATGATTCTTTAGAGACCATGTGGTTGCAGAGATGATGGGCAGGAGGGTGGTAGGAGGAAACAGAGCTAGCCGGTTTTACCAAAGATCTGAAATCTACGTGCGTGTGCATGCATATCTGTGCGTATATGTGTCCCACTGCTAAGAGAGTGCTCCTGGCTGCCTGATCAAAGGTCACTCTTGCTCCTTTTGAAAATACTCCCTAGAAGTTATAAATGCAGTTTGCATAGTGGTGATAACAGGGAACAGANTATCTGTGCGTATATGTGTCCCACTGCTAAGAGAGTGCTCCTGGCTGCCTGATCAAAGGTCACTCTTGCTCCTTCTGAAAATACTCCCTAGAAGTTATAAATGCAGTTTGCATAGTGGTGATAACAGGGAACAGAAAATAATCATTGAGCCACCTTGTGTTTCATTTTTAATTTGCAGTAGTGGGGTCTTATAGTCATCTTTTCTGGACTGCTTTTGATTAGAAAGAAAAAGAGCAAATTCATTTGGAAGTCTTGATGTAGCACCTGAATTATTTAATAGATTCTAACATGTTTAGCAAGGGTTTGAAAGCTTTGTTAAGGAATAAGCATAAACGTCTTAGACATTTCACCCAGAGAGTAGTGCTTCTCTGGAAGTAACAAAACTAACTCTTCCCCAAAGGGTTTTGCATGGAACTTTTAAAAAAGCTGTCACAGCCTGAGGTTCCTAAGCCAAAGCGGCTTCCCTTACTTTTCTTTATCTTCTTTCTCTCTTGCAGTCCCAGCAGAAGTGCATCGTGATCTTTGCGCTGGTGTGCTGCTTTGCCATTCTCGTTGCATTGATATTTTCAGCTGTGGATATCATGGGAGAGGATGAAGATGGACTGTCAGAAAAAAATTGTCAAAATAAATGTCGGTAAGAGGTAACAAACAGAAATTTAAAAATTCTCTTTTAGGGAGTGGGTGAGAAAATCAGAGGGGGTCTTGAACAGTGAGAGAAAAATATCATAAACACACATGAGCACCTAACTGCCTATTGGGTTAAGCTGAGGCATGAGTCGCTGTCCACTGGTGATTTTACGTTTATTTAGAATAAGGGAATAAAAATGAGTCATACTTTAATTCACTTTACAGTTTGGGCATATTCTGCACAGAAGTGTGGTTGACAAAATGAAATTTTGCAACAACTTGCATTTCTGGAGACCTCTGTGTATGGGGTTTTGATTTGTTCTATTAAGCTCAGCAGTAATGAAAGCCTCAACAGACTGAGGACGCCGTGCTAGCTGTTGTTGATCAGAAGTTAAACACACATCTCAGGGAAAATTCCAACTTAAAATTAGGGATCAAATAAATAAGCATATCTGTGAGAAGCCATGCGCCGCCTCAGTCTGTCCCAGTTTAGCACAAAGTTAATTTTTTATACAGAAATTACAACAGCTTTAGTGTTACATATCTGTATTATTTTTCTTCAGGTACACTAAATAACACTTCCCTAGGGTCACTTCTGATTGCAGAGCCATCACAGCATGGTTTTATCCTCATAAATCTCCTCATCCACCTCCTCCCTAGGTGCTACTTTGTTTTTTGAGGTTCGTAGGAGGATGTAAAAAAGTACCAAGAAGGGGCAGGGAAACAAGAGGTTTATTTTTATGTTCGTGTGCTGCAGAGTCGAAGCGAGGCCATAAAATTACATGGTTACTACGAATTAGTGCTTATAATGAATTTTAAATATTATTTTTCCTTTGAAAGGCATTAGTCAAAATGCCCCTCTTTTCTAGCTTAAGATCAACCATNTGGATGGCATCACTGACTCAATGGACATGAGTCTGAGTGAACTCCGGGAATTGGTGATGGACAGGGAGGGCTGGCGTGCTGTGGTCCCTGGGGTCGTAGAGTCGGATATGACTGAGTGACTAAACTAACTGACTGACTGGTACATAAATTTTTTAAAATAGTCAACAACTCAAGACCTTGCCTCATAAGGTTTAAAATCAAGCCATTTAGATTAAACTTGATGATATTTTATTACTTTACCCTCTTCGTGTGAAAATTGGTTAAGTTCTCTTGTTGAAAAATTAAAAATGAATACAAGAAAATAGCTTCCTTAACTTATTTAAAATATATGGATGATAATTACTTGGTAATAGCATGCATTTATTACCGTTAATTGTATTATTAAACTTGCATGAAAATAATCTTGAGTTTGTGTTTAGAGGACTGTTACAAGTAACATTTTTTACAACACGTTGACACAGCAAAATATTACTTGCAAATTCTTTAATTTAATTGAAATAATCACAGTAACCGACTCCTTATCAATTTTATTTCAATAGGGCATTGGCCTCAATATGAGAACTCACTAATAAAACCGTTGACTGGAAATGTCACCTTTCTTGATGGAAACTGCCAAAATCTAATAATATTATTTCTCTTTCCTCCACAGTGGAACACCCTGACAAAATGGCTAATGACCAAGGTATGGTGGCTTTCATCTGTCATTTTTCCCTCCTTGAGTCAATGCTGTCTTTTAGAAATGTCAGTCATTATTCCATTTGCTTCTTTCTACCTGGACCATACACCTGATGGAGCAGGCACTAGTGCGATAATTAATCTTGTTAATGAAGTTCTGCTTGGCTGAGGTTTCGGCTCTGATAGGGAGGATGTAAATTTTCTTGAGAGGAAATTGTTTTGTCTCCATTCTGAAGGACCAATTAAAATGTCAAGCTTCTTTGTATGAAATAAATTTTTAGTCTCTGTCTGCACTTTTGAATAATTCACGTTAAGTGTAATTAAGCTCAGCATAATTTTCAAGCTGCTCTTGCACCCTTTCATGAGCTCTGGATTAAAGTTCTGCAGCTCAGCAGAGAAGACCCACAAATCATGTGTGCGTTTCCTCTACAATGAGCTTCTTTTCATACAGGAAAACAAAGTTAGGTCAACTTTTTTTAAGGCAATACTTTTGTTCATTTTGAAGCCAGAAAGTTTTCATTTTAAGAATAAGGTGCCAATTTGACTTGCAGTATTTTGTCCTCCTTCCGTTAATTTGCTAAAAGCTGATTTGTGTAGAGAAACAGAGATGGTTTTACACAAAGGAAAATGGAGATAAATCAAATCCATCAATTCTCAGGAAAATAGAAATTTATTACCATGATTTGTAGACTGATATATTAAGATTCCTTTTTTTTTTTTTTTTTTTGCATGAAGGATAATTAGTAGAATGCCACAGGGGGAAAAAAAGAATCGTTTATGCATTTGATTTTTATATGATGTTATAGTCTTCAAAGTTTGAAAAAGCTCATAACTGGTGACTTTTGGTGCTGTGAGTATTGGTTCAGAGCTCACAGCTTGTATAACTGTTTCCTGCTTGAGACATCACTGACAACATAACCTCCCTACCATCATCCTGTCTCATAAGGCATCATGGTATAGACTGTGGGAAAATATGCTTTTCAACAAGAATACTTTTCAACTGTTGACAAATACTAAGAATCTGAATGTTGTTTCACTAACAGTAGCAGATTGTCTACATGAGCAGTATTTTATTTAATGATCCTGTATTCAGGTTTATCTCCGGGTCCTTATATCATCCCTCTGCTTAAGAGAACATGGCCAACACTTCATACAGACAGTAACTGAAATGATGCAATGCACAAAAATGTCCACCCAGGGTTAAAGTCTCCACTAATCATTCCCTGATAGTTCAGTTGGTAAAGAATCCGCCTGCAGTGGAGGAGACCCCAGTTTGATTCTTGGGTTGGGAAGATACCTGGAGAAGGGAATGGTTACCCATTTCAGTATTCTGGCCTGAAGAATTCCATTGACTGTACAGTTCATGGGGTCGCAAAGAGACACAACTGAGCAACTTTCACTTCATTTAATCACCTATATGTTACTGCTTGCTTACACTTAAAATATTTTTGTAAGATCAACATCTACTAAATAGTAATATTTGTAAAGCCACTAATGATAAGTAATTGGCAGCTAACATGTATTTTATTAGGTAAATTAAACACTATTTATATCTAAATTCAAGCTGGAATAGTTAATTAGCAGAATTTATAATTTCAATTAAAAATGATTAAAACAACTTTGCATAGCATTCTTAAATGAATTTGGAGCTTTCACAGGCAGGCAACTCCTGAATTTTGAAATTATGTTTAGAAAAAGTACATATATATAGAAAGAAAATATGAAAACATTTTTTAAATAACTGAACCAGATGAAAAGTTACATTATTAGCCATTTGAGTGACGGTATGCTCAAGCCTTTCAATGTAGTGGATTTCGTTGTTTCTGTATCCCTTTTAATTTTTTTTTTTTTTTTTGCTGTTATTTGTTCATTAGTTTGGTAATATTTTCAGCTACCAAGAAATATGTTTTGTACAATCTTTTTGTTCACACACTCTCCATGGATTTTACTCAGATCCTCACATTGACAGTGAAATCAAATCAATTACTGGGAACAAAAGGAATTCCCAAGAATTATTGCCAGTGGCTGTGCTCATACATTCGGGCAGTTGTTCTTTTTCTTCATCTAACATTACTTCGATTCTGTCACGTATTATACTGCTTGGTCCCTTACTCAACCACAAGTGATATACAGGTGGTCAAATTGATAGGTCCTGAATTTTACATCAAACTCTAATTACTTGTAAAACTGAGAAGGAGTGGCAGCCTGTCATTTAGTAGTTATAAGCCAGACCTTTAAATTCTTACAAAGAAAGCATATAAAATTTGTTGGCCATCCAAAATCCTTTGAAAACAAAATCAGACTTAGTACTCGAAAAGTAACCCAGTTTAAAGATTCCTCTAAGATTGATGGGAATATTAGCAAAAGGCTGCTTTGAAGATCCCCACTCTCGGCCCACAGCAAATCAGCTGGATATGCATCATCATGCTCTCTGTTAGACCAATTTGTCCCCTTCCCATGGTGAAATGATCCCACAGTTATATTTACGACAAGCACTGAATTTCTGTTGAGAGAAAATTTGCTCAGAGAGAAAATTTAGCACCCTGGGTNGGACTGTAATCTGCCAGGCTCCTCTGTCTATGGGGTTTCCCAGGCAAGAATACTGTAGGGGCTTGCTGTTTCTTTCTCCAGGGCATCTCTTCCACCCAGGGATTGAAACTCCATCTGCATTGGCAGGCAGATTCTTTACTATTGAGCCACCTGGGTAGCTCAAAATGGATCTATAGATTCAGTTAAATCCCAAGCAAATAGTAGCAGATATTTTGGTAGAAACAGGCATGATGGCTCTAAAACTTATGGAAATGCAAAAACATATAGAGTAGCCAAATGATGTTGGAAGAATTGAAAAAAAGAATGGATCCATAATCTAACACTACTTGATTTCATGGCTTATTGTAAGCTATAGTAATTGAGATAGTATAGCCTTTGCATAAAGAGTGACATGTAAGCCAATGAAAGAGAAAAAGAGTCCAGAATGAACCCAAATGTATATGGACAGTTGATCTTTATCTAAAAGATAAAGGCATTTCAGTGGAAAAAGAATAGTATTTTCACTAATGGTGCTAGAACAATGAGATATTCATATACACCACAAAGGAGAAGGCAGTGGCACCCCACTCCAGTACTCTTGCCTGGAAAATCCCGTGGACGGAGGAGCCTGGTGGGCTGCAGTCCATGGAGTCGCTGAGGGTCAGAGACGACTGAGTGACTTCACTTTCACCTTTCACTTTCATGCGTTGGAGAAGGAAATGGCAACTCACTCCAGTGTTCTTGCCTGGAGAATCCCAGGGACGGGGGAGCCTGGTGGGCTGCCGTCTATGGGGTCGCACAGAGTCGGACACGACTGAAGCGGCTTAGCAGCAGCAGCAGACACCACAAAAATTGATCTTGAGCCATATTTCATACCACTGTCTCTTATACACATCTAGATGTGTATAAGAGACAGGTGTATGCCCAGCAGTGGGATCTGGGAGAATGGCATTGAAGCATATATACTATTATGTAAGAAACGAATCACCAGTCTATGTTTGATACAGGATGCAGGAGGCTTGGGGCTGATGTACGGGGATGATCCAGAGAGACGTTGTGGGGTGGGAGGTGGGAGGGGGATTCGGGATTGGGAGCTTGTGTACACACCTGTGGTGGATTCATGTCGATGTATGGCAAACCCAATAGAGTATTGTAAAGTCAAATTAAAAAATAAATAAATTAAAAAAAGAAAGATTATCTGTGAACATACAATAAGTGTTGTAAGTTGATTGTAAAGAACAACAGTAAGTGTTCCTTATATATACTGAATACAAATTCCTTAGATATAAAATTTGCAAATATTCTCTCCCCCAAAAAAAAAAAAAAACACAATAGGCCTTCCAACCACCAGTCCCATCTCTTGCCATCATCATTAGTAACTGTAAAATTTATTTCCAATACCCTAGCTTTACTGTATTTAACCACTTCAAGTCAATCAATTTAGTGTCCACTTTGCCTTGGCACCTGCCAGCAAACTACTCTACCTCCCAAGTAGCCTAATGTACTGAAAGACCATGGACTTTGAAATTTGAAACACTTGGATTCAAATTTACATCCTACCACTTACTGACTATGTAAACTTGGGCAGGATAGGTAATTTATCTTTTCCCCTTTCTGCATAGCAACAAAGGACTGAACAAGGAGTTGCAACATAGTTCATGAGACAGTCGGTATTTGTGGTCAGAAGTGCAGTGGGAAAGTCAGAGGAGGTTTAGGGGAGTGGCCTGGCAGAGGAGAAAGAGGAAACCTGGCTCTGGATGCCACTCCACTCCTGATGGGTTGTGAAAACTGTTTTAGTTTTATTTCCTTTAAAATGGTAGATTAAACAAAATCTCTCACCAGGTTTTATGAGGCTTCAGTAAATTGTGTAAATCTACAACCAAGCCACAGGAAACTCATAACAAGCAATGTATAAATGTCAGCCCCCTCCCTGTTCCTTTCTAAGCATACAGAATCCCCCTTCTCTATTTGCAACTAGCTTCCTATTCCCCCACACCTTCACAGTTATCCTGAATCTACTCTTCTTCTTGATTTTAGTAGTCTTTGATTCTGTGGAGGTAAACAAAGAGAATGAATGTATGAGAATGAGTGAAGTAAACATGAGAACAGAGCTATTGATTCAGAGCTTGCTGTAGCAAGGCAGTTCACCTCGGTCACTTGTGTTTCAGCAGAGACTCAGAGGCAGGCAGCGGAGGGGGAAAGCTTCATAGTGTGTGCCCTGTGGGCCTGGAGGAGCTGGAGGCAGGCTAGCTAGAAGCAGGCATCCTACGTGGTGGGTTAGGAGTACATATTTGTTTTCTCTGGTTGGTTCTAAATTGGAAGTAGGGACAAAAATTAGGGAAGATGGCAGTTATTAATTAAGTTATGGCTATCTTGATTTCAGAAGTTATTGTTTAGTTTCCTGGATTATTATTAGCAATAGAAATCCTCTTTCCTACAAGTCTGACTTAGAGCAGGCTGACTTCCTGGGCTGGTTATTATAGATAAGAAGTTGGGTCAGAGTTCTACCATATATATATATATATATATCCATACACACACACACACACACACACACACACACACACGTGTGCGTGTGTGTGGACTGGCCATTACTGATTTGCATATTCAATCTCCCATTTCCCTAAACCTCCTCCTATTCTACCGGCCCCTTCTGGTTTCGTTTTGCTTTTATCCATTTCTTAGACCATGATCAGTGGGTCTTGGATACTTAACTGTAGCATCCTGTACTCTTACTTGCCTCCTTGGATCTTGTGCCTCAACCATGCTGCCAGTTCTTAAACTGGTTGACTCCTAGTCCCACCCATCCTATTCTCAGGGCATCCTCAGCCGTTGCTCACCCCCGCCAGCAGCTTGCAGAAAGAGTGAGTTCCTTGTTCTTCAGTCCTAGGTTCCTCCAGGCAGGGATGCCCCAGGTAAAAGAAGTAACATTGTTTGGAGATGCACCCACGGAGTCCGCTGGTGCTGATATAGACTAGGAGGGAAAACTGCCAATCTGCAGAAGCCCTAGCATACCAATCTCAATTTAGCCCTTCTCTACAAAGTTATAGTCCTCCTCTCATGATCTTTTCCTGTCATTAACCTTTCCAGCCTCAAGGTGGTGCTGAGGAAGTCACATGATGCTCAGCTTCTAGTTACCTTTTACTCACTCACATAGTTTTCTTTTTATGTTCTTCTCCTTGTATGGGCTTCCCCGATAGCTCAGATGGTAAAGAATCTGCCTGCAATGTGGGAGACCAGGGTTCAATTCCTGGTCAGGAAGATCCCTGGAGAATGGAATGGCAACCCACTCCAGTATTGTTGCCTGGAGAATCCCATGGACAGAGGAGCCTGGTGGGCTATAGTCCATGGAGTCGCAAAGAGTTGGACACGACTGAGCAACTAACGCTTTCACTCGCAAAGTTTTCTTTTTATGTTCTTCTCCTTATGGTGTTATTATCCTAAAGAGTGCTGCTTGCTCAGTGCAACCTTTGCTGAGATCCCATTACCTTTGTAATTAAGCTCCCTCTGTGTTTGTAGCTTCCTCACTCCTGAAAGTTAAAAGAATACAAGACATCCTACAGTCTGTCAGCAGCTTCTCACTGTTTTGACAGCCCCTTTCCAAGGCCTCTTCACCCAGTGTACTCTTTTCTATATATATTACTTTAATTCATTTCATCTCTACTAGCTAGCCTAGACACCTTTCTGTACTCTGAAAGATTCCCGCTCTAAGTCGTACTGCCCACTCAACATGTCTTTCTTTGTTGAGTTTTTATAAATCTCTCTAAAACATGTATCTCCCAATAAATAATATCCAATCTGTGATTTATTATTTCCTGACTTATTTTATTTCTCTTCTTCTTTTTATTACTTAGCTTCTATAATACTGTTCTAATAGTAGAATAATGATACCCTCGATTATAGTTTTCCATATGAGTCAATAAAATAACTGCTCTAAACATATATCCCAAAGTGTATTTCAACCAACTTCAGTTTTTATGCCCAGAAACAAGGTATTTTGACCTCGGTAAATGACTTTGACCTATTTCTCTGTCTCTCTGTACTGAATTTACGTGTACTTTCCATCATTTTCCTGTGTGTTTTTAATTGCTGATTTAGTCCCTAGTAATAGAACCCTCCACGTCACTTGATCACCTGAGAGGGTGAAAGACAGATTTTCTAGTTTTACCAAGAAACTATATTTCAGTAAGCTCTGGGGCATTACTGAGAGTCAAGAATGACTTAAACAGCCAGTTGAGATTGTACACATCCTGTGTTTGGGCTAATTCGTGGTTCACTGCGGCTGCTGCTAAGTCACTTCAGTCATGTCCGACTCTGTGCTGCCCCACAGATGACAGCCCACCAGGCTCCCCCGTCCCTGGGATCCTCCAGGCAAGAACACTGGAGTGGGTTGCCATTTCCTTCTCCAATGCATGAAAGTGAAAAGTGAAAGTGAAGTTGCTTAGTCGTGTCTGACTCTTCTCGACCTCATGGACTGCAGCCTATCAGGCTCCTCCATCCATAGGATTTTCCAGGCAAGAGTACTGGAGTGGGGTGCCATGCACTAGTGGCCCTAATTATTATTTTACACCATTCCTGCAACATGTAACTATGCTCTATGATGTTTCCCACACGTCACATCCCCATGGACCAGAGATGCTGGAACTTACCTCCTATTGCTGCTCACATGCAGAACGCCTGCTCATCTGTGGAACTCACCCATTTGGATGGGAGACCTCCATTTTTCATTTTCCAGTTACATCTCTCTCTCCTGGACGAAGCCTACATCAGTTGTTTTGGATTGTTACTGCCCCACTAGAAACATCATTAGACACTTACTAGAAGACGGACTTTTCTTTACCACATCTCGTGGATAAATGCACACAGAGTCACTTGTCACCTTACTTCTTTTCCATCTCAAGTCCAATTCCCATAAACTATAGTAATGTAAACTCTCAATAAACAAGCTAAATAACATAAATTTCTAGGTGGGCTATCGTTGACTTCTAAACATACTGATGGATGTTTGCCATCATTTCTATCCAGGTAATTATTAATTATATAAATCCCTGCTCCTAGGCTTCCTCACACTTGCCTCTCATCCTTGTGAATCAGTCCTGGGTCTGGGTAACTACTAGCCTGATTGGGCTCACTCACAAATCTGTATATCCATTCTAGCTTATGCCCATTTGGTCTGAAACATAAAGGGAATGGACCAACTCAGTCTCTCTCTCTATATATGTGTGTGTGTGTGTGTGTGTGTGTGTGTGTGTGTGTGTGTGTGTGTGTGTATATAATCTCCCCTATTCCTGAACCCAGTAATTTGTTTTTACCATAAAGTGAATGGACTTGGGTCTGTATAAAATGGGACCCATGTAATATTTTAGGCTGGATAATTAACGTATAAGTTACTATGTGTGTGTTCAGTTGCTCAGTAATGTCCAACTCTCTGCAACCATATGGACTATAGCCCACAAGGCTCATCTGTCCATGGGATTTTCCTTGGCACAAATACTAGAGTGGGTTGCTATTTTCGACTCCAGGAGATCTTCCTGACCAAAGTATCAAACCTGCATCTCCTGCATTGCAGGTGGATTCTTTACCACTGAGCCACCAGGGAAGTAGGGTAAGTTATAATAGTTGTTCTCTAATAAAGGGTGGCCTAGAGCACCAAGGTTTGGCTACAAAAAGTATGGTAAGGGCAGACTCACTTTAATAGGGCACCTCCACCACCAACACACACACACTTTATATAGATTGTATAAATTTTACAATTTCTCTGTTAGAAAGCTGGCTTCCCTATTTTATGTTTTTCATATCTCTGTTTTCTAAATTTCTTTCTCTGATCCATTTTTTACTTACTTTAATATAATATACTATATTCATGAAAGTGCAAAAATGTTAGTTGCTCAGTCATGTCCGACTCTTTGCAACCCCTTGGACTATATAGCCTGCCAGGCTCCTCTGTCCATGGGATTCTCCAGGCAAGAACACTTCAGTGTGTTACCATTTCCTTCTCCAGGGGAATTTTCCCAACCCAAGGGTTGAACCTGGGTCTCTTGCATTGTAGGCAGATTCTTTACCATCTGAGTCACTGAGGTATCTATGTATTAATAACCCAGTTGCATCTCCAAAATAGGACATATATACTTTGGATCATCAATATATAACATTTCTAGAAGATAGTATTGAGAGACCTCTTTGTGCACTGACAATCACCTCCTAGTAGTTTGTACTTTCTCTTTGTATCATGACCTCAGAGCTATTTTAACAGATACGACTTGCTCCAATAAACTATAATTGTTTTCCCTTTTAATGCCCTTTTTATTCTTGGCTAGTAGGAGCTGTCTTTTGTACATTTGGACATTATTCTAGATATCTCTGAGAGCAGCCTTGCCTCCTGGAAGCTACAAGCTGTTCCAGCCCCATTTTGAATTTTCTGATTCTGAGACCTGGTGTTTGAGCCTCCTGTCTAATGAGCCCTGGTTCCTTTCGTGGAGCATTCTATTAAATATCAAAACTTTAAGTTCTAAGAGTGTCATTAAATTATCCCCCAAGGATATTAGTGATGAGGATACAAGGACACCAGAGAAGAGGCTTTTAAAATTGCTTTTGTGACTGAGCAGCATTCCTTCATCCATTTTCCTTTCCTTCCTTTCATATTATGGAAATAAGAACATGGACTATAGGGGCCAAATTCCCTGTGTTTGAATTTGGCTGTACCACTTAGGAGAATTGTAATTTGGGGCAAATTTCTCAATTTTATTATCACACTTTTTTTTCATCTCTATAATGAAGACAATTATGATGTCCTATTTGAAAGGTTTCTGTANGATTCATGGGGTCACAAAGAGTCAGACACGACTGAGCGACTGAACTGAACTGAACTTTATACTTAACTTTTTGAGGAATTGCCTGATTGTCTTCCAAACTGGCTACACTATTTTACATTCCCACTATAATTTAAAAGGGTTTTAATCTCTAAGTTTTTAATTATCATTTGTTATTATTGTTGTTTAGTCACTAAGTCATATCCAACTCTTTGCAACTCCATGGACTGTAGCACACCAGGCTTCTCTGTCCTCCACTGTCTCCCAAAGTTTGCTCAAATTCATGTCCCTTGAATCAGTGATACTAACTAATAGTTATCATCCTCTGTCGCCCCCTTCTCCTCCTGCCTTCAATCTTTCCCAGCATCAGGGTCTTTTCAAATGAATCAGTTCTTCGCATCAGGTGGCCAAAGTATTGGAGCTTCAGCTTCAGCATCAGTCTTTCCAATGAATATTCAGGGTTGATTTCCTTAAGGATTGACTGGTTTCATCTCCTTGCAGTCCAAGGATTCTTAAGAGTCTTCTCCAACATCACAATTCAAAAGCATCAATTCTCCACCGCTCAGTCTTCTTTACGTCTAATTCTCACATCCATACATGACTACTGGAAAAGCCATAGCTTTGACTATATGGACCTTTGCTGGAAGAGTGATGTCTCTGCTTTTTAATACATTGTCCAGGTTTGTCATAGCTTTTCTTCCAAGGAGCAATCATCTTCTAATTTTACGACTGCAGTCACTGTCTGCAGTGATTTTGGAGCCCAAGAAAATGAAATCTGTCACTGCTTCCACTTTTTTCCCTTCTATTTGCCATGAATTGATGGGACTGGATGCCATGATCTTAGTTTTTTGAATACTGAATGTTAAGCCAGGTTTTTCGGTCTCTTCTTTCACCCTCATCAAGAAGCTCTTCAGTGCCTCTTCACTTCTGCCATTAGAGTGGTGTGGTATGATATGATATGGTGTGTGTGCTCAGTCATGTCTGACTGCAACTCCATGGTGTGTAGCCGACCAGGCTCCACTGTCCATGGGATTTTCAAGGCAAGAATACTGGAACGGGTTGTCATTTCCTCATCCAGAGGATCTTGCCACCCAGGGATCAAACCCGTGTCTCTTGCATCTCCTGCATTGACGGGCAAATTCTTTACCACTAGTGCTGCCTGGGAAGCCCCATTAGAATGGCATCATCAGAATATCTGAGGTTGTTGATATTTCTCCCAGCAATCTTGATTCCAGCTTGTGATTCATCCAGCCCAGCATCTCACATGATGTACTATTGTTAGCCATGTGCAATAATATGCTTTTTCAGGTTTTTTTTTTATGTCTATTGACACTATCATTAACATTCATTACAAATTGCATTAAAAATATAGTAACTTGCATTTTTTTCTTAGTAAATTCAAGGACATCAGCTACTCCAAGATATTTCTGTTGTCTTTGTGGCAAGGGTCTTAAAACTAAAACCCATGGGCCAAATCCAGCCTTGGGCCTGTTTTGGTAGGACCCAGATGCTAAGAATGCTTTTTTAAATTTATAAAAATAGTTGAAAAAATTAAAAGAAAAAGTAATATTTTGTGATACAAATAAATTTTACAAAATCCAAATTTCATTGACTAGAAATAAAGTTCTGTTGGAACATAGCCCGGCTCATTCATTATGCATCACCTATGGCAGCTCTCACACAGCAACAGCAGAGCTGGGTAGTTGCGACAGAGACGGTCTGGTCAACAGAGCCTCAAATCTTTACTATCTGGCCCATTACAGAAAAGAGCCAATCATATTATCAATCCAATTCATCTTTATTTTTCAGATCACATGTTGTGATGGGTAGTAATTTAATAGCTGGCAAAAACAAAGCATATGGCAGCTACCCCAAGTGTGGGCCTTAGACAACTGCCAGTTGGTGAACTGTGGTGATTCATAATGAGATCATTGACAGTAAGCATTAGAAACATACAGAAAATTGATTGAGTGATTTTTTTTGTATTTGAGTTGAATACTTAAAAAACAAGCTATGTAATTTGTGTGTACTTGGGGTCTTTTAAATTTTACTTTTCTAGTTATTAATTTTTTCTGTACTTTATTAAAATATCAGTCTACAACATACTGGAAAACTTGAAAGAGAAAAAAAACTGGACTTTAACACAAATAGCACTCAAATAGAGAATCAATAATCTTAAAAAAACAAAGGAGTGAATCTCCTAGGACATGAACCTCCTGAGAGCAGGGCTTTCATCTGCTTTGTGCAGATGTCCCACCAACTGAACAGGGCCTGACACAGTGTAACAGGTACTCAACAAATACTGGACAAATATGCAAATCCAATCCAATCCACTTCCTAACTCTAATATCACTGCCAAGGATTATGGTTTTCTAGGTTTGTTTTGTTTTTAATTTGCTCTCAGAGGCAGTGTTTACATCACAGAGTCTGGAACCAAGCCAGGGTTGAAAACCCAACTTTTCCTTTTACTAGCCAGGCTAGCTGGGGCAAGTTCTCAACCTCTCTGTAATTCTTCATCTTTCAAATGGGGAATAGATGGGGAAACACTGAAAAGAGTGTCAGACTTTATTTTGGGGGGCTCCAAAATCACTGCAGATGGTGACTGCAGCCATGAAATTAAAAGATACTTACTCCTTGGAAGAAAAGTTATGACCAACCTAGATAGTATATTCAAAACCAGAGACATTACTTTGCCAACTAAGATCCATCTAGTCAAGGCTATGGTTTTTCCTGTGGTCATGTATGGATGTGAGAGTTGGACTGTGAAGAAGGCTGAGTGCCGAAGAACTGATGCTTTTGAACTGTGGTGCTGGAGAAGACTCTTGAAAGTCCCTTGGACTGCAAGGAGATCCAACCAGTCNATGTATGGATGTGAGAGTTGGACTGTGAAGAAGGCTGAGTGCCGAAGAACTGATGCTTTTGAACTGTGGTGTTGGAGAAGACTCTTGAGAGTCCCTTGGACTGCAAGGAGATCCAACCAGTCCATTCTGAAGGAGATCAACCCTGGGATTTCTTTGGAAGGAATGAAGCTAAAGCTGAAACTCCAGTACTTTGGCCACCTCATGCGAAGAGTTGACTCACTGGAAAAGATTCTGATGCTGGGAAGGATTGGGGGCAGGAGAAGGGGACGACTGAGGATGAATTGGCTGGATGGCATCACGGACTCGATGGACGTGAGCCTGAGTGAACTCCGGGAGATGGTGATAGACAGGGAAGCCTGGCGTGCTGCGATTCATGGGGTCGCATAGAGTCGGACACAACTGACTGACTGAACTGAACTGCACAGATGAGGGCACTTAGGGTCAGAATATTTGAGTGAGTTGGCCAAGATCACAGGACTAATTAGTGGCCAAATCAGGATTCAGACCCACGTTTACTTCCCTGGTGGCTCAGCTGGTAAAGAAACTGCCTGCAATGTGGGAGACCTGGGTTTGATCCCTCAGTTGGGAAGAACCTCTGGGGAAGGGAACAGCCAACACTCCAGTCAGTATTCTGGCCTGGAGAATTCCACGGCCTCTACAGCCCATGGGGTCACAAAGGAGTCAGACATGACTGACTGACTTTTATTCACTTACATTATTTCAAAGACTGAGATCTTTTTACTCTACAAGGCTGTCCTCAGAGTTCCCAGGGAGCAGAAGGGGTTGGTTGGGATGGTGTTTTGACTACATTGATTTTATGCTCCCTACCTCAGAGAAGGTCATGTTCCTTCCCAGAAGCAACTGACATTTCCTTTGGCTCCTGGAACCAGAGAGAAGCCACTTTATCTGCCATTATCTGCCCTTGGGAGGACCCAGCCAGGCAAAGAGGGCCAGTTCCAAGCCTAGGACCCAGAGAAAGCTTCCACGTTAGCGGGCAGTGGGCTTCCGGCTTCCTGTACTGTGGCTGTAAGGAAGGGCTGAGAAGCCATATAATTATCTTTATTTCTTTGAAAACAGATCTGACCACAGCTGTCTCCTTTGCTAAAAACAAAATAAATAAATGACCCTCCCCCGCCACCACCCCCATTAACAAGAAAAAACTAAACCTACAGTGGTTCTCCAATGAAGCCATAGGGCACAGGCTTGTTTTTTCTTTTTCTGCTTCTTTTTAGAAAGATAAACAACTTAAAAGATAAACAGATAATAACTCTATCTTTTTTCCATAATATAATCATACAGATTCTGCCTCAAATATAAAACATCAAAGTGTAGCTTTAGAGGCACCTGGTCTGTTCAGCCTTCTCCTTGTGTCTGGCATACAGCAGGTGCTGAGTAAGTACTTATGGCTGCAGGGGCATGTGGCTGAAGAATCCCCGTGGTTAAGAGAGGGCCATCAGTTCAGCTGGAGAGTGACACATAGACTGGGTCAGGGCCAGACAGCAGGGAGCAGAGGGCTTCAGGTGGCGTCACAGGTCAGCCTGGGATGTCTCCATCACAGCACCTAGGAGAAGGCTGGAAGACCTTGTCTGTGTGTGGCTGGGTTTTGAAGGTGAACAGGCTGATTCTTCTAAAGGGATGGTTTTCTCCACCCCACCTCACTCCATGTACTGACTGTAACATAAATCTGAAAGAGAAACATAAAAACAAAAAACCCATCTGACTCCAGATCCTAAGAGCTTTCCCGGCGTTCTTCCCTCCCGGCCATTGAGGGCAAGCACAAGAGCATCTCAGATGACGACAATCGCGCTGTCTCCTCAATCCGAGTGCTCAGCATAAAGGGGGACCCGAGGGTGGCCTGGAGACAGGCCCCCATCCTCCCTGGGCTGTGTGCTAGGTACGGCACCTTCTCTGAGCCTCAGCTTCTCGCCTACACGGCAGGATTAAAGGAGTCCATGTAGATCGAGCCTAGCGCCCTAGTGTCCTTTCCCCAAGACAGAGAGCCACAGTGTCCCTCAGGGCAACAGAGGGCCACCGGGGGATGGCTTTTCTAGACCAGCATCTCCTCCTCCCCTGAGCTGGATTCCCCACACAGCCTCCATCTCTTCCAGGACAGAGATGCTGGTCCCCCTAACCTGCGGGGTTCATCCCCATCCTCCCACCTGAAACACTGCATAGCTCTCCCTCACCACAAGGGGGCGTGTCAGGGCATGGTGGAGAGCCTGTCCTGGCATTTCCCCATCACTCAGCTTGGGCTTTCCATGTTAAGATCCCCCTCCACCGGTAGAGTGACCTCCCTTCCACCCCAAACCTGCAGCAGGGCTCCAAAGCACAGTTCCTTCCAGGTCCCTTGTACGTCGTGGGTGCCGAGCTCCTTCTGCTGATGATTAACTTGGCAAGTTTTGTTTTGGCTTTGACGTGATGTCCATAAAACAAACGTGCAAATGAAGTTATGGACAGATATGCACTGAGTGCACGGCACGTTCAGAGAGCAGAACAAGTGAGTAGCCCTCTGCTGGCTCCTGGGCAAGAATGCCTTCTTGGAGCTTGTGATACTGAAGCGGGTTTTAAAGGTGGGAAAGGAGTTCAGATGAGAAGAGAGGCATATGGAGAATTTCTAGGCAGAGTGACCAGCACAGGTAAGTGTGTGTACAGGTGTGGAAAGGCCTGGGTAATGGGGTCGTGCTGCACGTGGTGGAGAGGCAGGGAGATGGGCTGAAGGCACTTGCTGAAGCAAGCCTGTAAAGGGCACAGAAGGTCAATCAGAGAAGTTCAGCCTTCATTACCCTGAGAGCAGGAGGCATTTGGCAGAGAGACAGCACACAAGCTCCAGGGATCAGCATCCCCACTCTGCCTGCAGCAGACAGGAGGAAATCTTTCACCAGCGCACCAGTGACTATCTCATATAGAGTATTTGGGGTCATTTAACAAGACAAACGGAGAAGGCAGTGGCACCCCACTCCAGTACTCTTGCCTGGAAAATCCTATGAACGAAGGAGCTTGATAGGCTGCAGTCCATGGGGTCGCAAAGAGTTGGGCACGACTGAGCGACTTCCCTTTCACTTTTCACTTTCATGCATTGGAGAAGGAAATGGCAACCCACTCCAGTGTTCTTGCCTGGAGAACCGCAGGGATGTGGGAGCCTGGTGGGCTGCCATCTATGGGGTGGCACAGAGTCGGACACGACTGAAGTGACTTAGCAGTAACGAGACTAAAGTGGAAAAACCATCATCTAACACAACAGTTCTCAAACTTTCTAGTCTTGGGACCTCTTCTCCCTCTTAAAAGTTGAGAAACCCAAGAGTTTTTATTTGTGTAGGTTAGATCTACCAATATTTAATTAGAAATTAAAATTGAGAAGTTCTAAAAGTGGATTCTTCCAGTCCAGCATTTCTGATGATGTACTCTGCATAGAAGTTAAATAAGCAGGGTGACAATATACAGCCTTGATATACTCCTTTTCCTATTTGGAACCAGTCTGTTGTTCCATGTCCAGTTCTAACTGTTGCTTCCTGACCTGCATAGATTTCTCAAGAGGCAGGTTAGGTGGTGTGGTATTCCCATCTCTTTCAGAATTTTCCACAGTTTCTTGTGATCCACACAGTCAAAGGCTTTGGCATTGTCAATAAAGCAGAAATAGATGTTTTTCTGGAACTCTATTGCTTTTTCCATGATCCAGCGGAAGTTGGCAATTTGATCTCTGGTTCCTCTGCCTTTTCTAAAACCAGCTTGAACATCAGGGAGTNTTGGAAAAGACTCTGATGCTGGGAGGGATTGGGGGCAGGAGAAGAAAGGGATGACAGAGGATGAGATGGCTGGATGGCATCACGGACTCAATGGACGTGAGTCTGTTGGTGATGGACAGGGAGGCCTGGCGTGCTGTGATTCATGGGGTCGCAAAGAGTCGGACACGACTGAGCGACTGAACTGAACTGAACTGAACTGAACTGAAACAACACTGACTCAACGGACATGAGTTTGAGTGGACTCCAGGAGTTGGTGATGGACAGGGAGGCCTGGCGTGCTGTGATTCATGGGGTCGCAAAAAGTCGGACAGGACTGATTGAACTGAAGTGAAACAATCATGATGAAAGGTGGACTAAGGCAAAAACTGGCTCTAGAGCTTTTGTTCTACATTTTCTCCTAGTTTCTCTATTTTAGCTCACAGGTTCACCTGTTTCCCTTATAAATTTCTTAATGTATTTTTCCTTTTATAATGCCAGTATCAAAAGTGAGCCATTTTACCTATTTCTTTTTTAATTGAAGTATAGTTGTGCTTAGAGGTAAAAGAAAACGCCTGCAATGCAGGAGACTTGGGTTTGATCTCTGGGTTAGGAAGATCTCCTGGAGATGGAACTGGCAAGCCACTCTAGTATTCTTGCCTGGGAAACCCATGGACAGAGGAGCTCGGAGGGCTACAGCCCACAGGGTCACAAGGAGTCAGACATGACTTGGCAACTTAAACAACAACATAGTTGATTTACAAAGTTGATTTACAATACTATATGCATTTTGAGTGTGTGATGATTCAGTGATTGAGTATATGATGATTCAATGCAATATTATTGAATCCAAATAAGGATTCAATAGTTTTATAGATTATACTCCATTTAAAGTTATTATAAAGTATTGTCTATATTTCCCATGTTGTACAATAATATATTCTTGTAACTTATTTATTTGTAACTTATTGTACCTCTTAATGCCTTAACTCTACCTTACCCCTCCCCATTTTCCTTTCTTTACCAATAACCACAAGTTTGGTCTCTGTATTTGTGAGTCTGTTTCTGTTTTGTTGTATTCATTTGTTTTAATTTTTAGATTCCACATACACATGATAACATATAGTATTTGTCTATCTCTGTCTTGGACTTATTCTCCAGGCAGGTCCATCCATATTGTTGTAAATGGCAAAACCCCATTCTTTGTTATGACTAATATTCCATAATATATATTTTTATACACACACACACACACACACACACACACACACACACACACACACACACACACATATATATTGCGTTTAGTGGCTAAGTCATGTCCAACTCTTGGTGACACTATGGCCTGTAGCTTGCCAGGCTCTTCTGTTCCTGAAATTTTCCAGGCAAGCATACTGGAGTGGATTGCCATTTCCTTCCATACATATATGTATCACATCTTCATTATCCATTTGTCTGTTGGTAGTTTCTTAGATTGCTTCCATATCTTGGCTATTTTAAATAATGCTGCTATGAACACGGGGTCCATGTATGTTTTGAATTAATGTGTTTTCTTTGGATATATATACACACAGGAGTAGAATGGCTGGATTAGATGATAGTTCTATTTTTAGATAAACCTCCATACCATTTCCGACAGTGGCTGCTGCGATTCACAGTTCCACCAACAGTGTACAAGGGTTCCCTTTTTTCCACATCCTCTCCAGCCTTTCTTGTTTGTAGATCTTTTTGGTAATGGCCATTCTGACAGGTGTGAGGTGTCTCGTTGAGGCTTTGATTTGCATTTCCTTAGTAACTGGTGATCTTGAGCATCTTTTCATGTGCCTGCTGGAGATTTGCATGTCATCTTTGGAAAAATAAGTTATTCAGGACTTCTGCCCATTTTTTAAATTGAGTTGTTAATTTTTTTTATTTAGAGTTATATGAGTTGTTTATATAGTTCTGATATTAACCCCTTATCAGCCATTTCACATTCAAATATTTTCTTCTGTTTAATAGGCTGTCTTTTTNTGTGCTGCAATTCATGGGGTCGCAAAGAGTCAGACACGACTGAGCGACTGAACTGAAAAGTTGATTCATTTTTAAAAAAGATTTCTTGTGATGTGGGCCATTTTTAAAGTCTTTGTTGAGTTTGTTACAATATTGCTTCTGTTGTTTATGTTTTGGTTTTTTGGCCACAAGACATGTGGGATCCTAACTCCCTGACCAGGGATCAAATCCACACCTCTTCCATTGGAAAGTGAAAGTGAAGTCACCCGGTCGCGTCCAACTCTTTGCAACCCCATGGACTGTAGCCCACCAGGCTCTTTCATCCGTGGAATTTTCTAGGCAAGAGTACTGGAGTGGGTTGCCATTTCTTGCATTGAAAGGCGAAGTCTTAACCACTGGGCTGCCAGGGAAGTCCCCCAAAGTTAGTTCATTTAAAATAAACCTACTACGTTATTTTTAATCTTTTGTGAAAAATAACTTGAAGAAATCAGTGACAGGAATGGTGTTGTGTGATTTTTGCATACCTCTCTGTTATCTGGCTTAGTGGAAGGCAGCTGGCTTCCCACAGCTGCTCCCTCATTCCATCTGCTGTTATGTCACATTCTGTGCAACCTCTGGGAAACTCTGCGATGTACCTGTGTGTGTGGCGGAGGGAGGGGGGTGAAAATAGCAAGCAGAGTCAGTGTTGAAAGCAGTCTTCAAGCCACATTTTAAGAATGGCTAAGCAAATCATCAGAGGAGCATATAGCTGTGGAAAGAGCAAGGAGGAATTTTTTTTTAATCACAGGAAGGAAAGAGACTTAATTCAGGAGATAGAAAGAGGTCAGTTGAAAATAAAGCAACATCAGCAAGGGCGACCTGTGTTTGCCCTCTGGCTCTGCCACTTTGTAACCATGTAGCTTTGGCCTGATTGAAACCTCAGTTAAAGTGAAGTCGCTCAGTTGCGACCGACTCTTTGCGACCCCATGGACTGTAGCCAATCAGGCTCCTCCATCCAAGGAATTTTCCAGGCAAGAGTACTGGAGTGGGTTGCCATTTCCTTCTCCAGGGGATCTTCCTGACCCGGGGATCAAACCCAGGTCTCCTGCATTGCGGGCAGATGCTCTGCCGTCTGAGCCACCAGGGAGGCCCCAAAACCTGTTAATCCATCNTGTATAGTTCTTTTATGTATTCCTGCCACCTCTTCTTAATCTCTTCTGCTTCTGTCAGTTCCTTCCCACTATCATGTCCATCCTTGCATGAAATGTTCCCTTGATATCTCCAATTTTCTTGAATAGATGTCTAGTCTTTGCCGTTCTATTCTTTTCCTCTATTTCTTACATCATTCACTTAAGAAGGCTTTCCTATCTCTCCATGCTATTCTCTGGAACTCGGCATTAAGTTGGGTATATCTTTCCCTTTATCCTTTGCCTTTCACTTCCTCTTCTTTCCTCAACTATTTGTAAAGCCTCCTTAGATAACCCCTTTGTTGTCTTGCATTTATTTTTCTTTGGGATGATTTTGGTCATTGCTTCCTGTACAATGTTATGAATCTCCATCCATAGTTCTTTAGGGTCTCTGTCTATCAGATTTAATATCTTGAATCTATTCATCACCTCCACTATATAACATTAAGGGATTTGATTTGATCTAGGTCATACCTGAATGTCATAGATTAATCAGTCACAAATGTATAGGTTAATTTCTTGGCTTTCTCTTCTGTCCCACTGATCTATGTACCTGTTTTTGGCCAATACCATACTGTTCTGACTATTATAGCTTTAGTCTGAAGTCTGGGAGCATTACACCTCCAGCTTTGTTCTCTGTTCTCAAGATTACTTGGACTATTCATGGCCTTTCTTGATTCCATGTAAATGTGAAGGTTATTTGTTCTTGTTCTGTGAAAAATACTATGGTTATTTTGATAGGGATTGCATTAAATCTGTAGATTGCTCTAGGCATTTTACCCATTTATTATTGGCTCCCTGTTTTCTTTCTCCCGTTCTAAACTCCTTTCACTTTCCTACAGCCCCAACCTTGCCTCTCCTGAATCTCTGTTTAGAGATTACTTTGAGAAATGGCATCTATGTGGTGTAATTTGTTACTTCAGCTTTCTTGCCACCTTAGAATCCCCAAGTATCTTTACTCATCCTTCTCTCCTCCCATTTTTATTCAAAGGAAGAGATTTTTCTTGCCCTTTCCAAAGATAACCATCTCTATGCCAATAATCCTGTGGAAATAAATTGAGAACAAGCAAATAAAAAAATTAAAGACTATTCAGAGGTTGCTATATTAAGGGAGTCAGTCACCATCAGTTGCATTGGGTAGAGGCTCAATGTCAAGCAGAGAAGGGAGAAAACTTTATAGTGGAAAAAGGAAGCCTTCATGTGTGTACTTATTGGAAGCTGTTGGCCTCGGGATGCTGGAGGTACATTAGGTTAGGTTCTAACTTAATTAAAATGAGCCATCCTATATGATGGAGTAAGGGAGCATATTTTTCTCTCTGGTTGTTTCTAAGTTGGAAGTGCGGACAAAAATTACAGAAGATATCAGTTATTAATCAAATGAGAAAATCCTGGTTATTTCGGTTGCAAAAATTATTGTTTGGCTCTGTGGATTGTTACCGGAGATAGTAGTCTGACTTCCTACATGTCTGACCTATATGACCTGGGTTCCTAGGCTAGTTATTGTGGATAAGATGTTGGTTTCTTGGTTAAGTTGCTGCACATGTGGGTCGAATTCTGGTTTTATATATAATCTGAGTTTTGTCCATTTGTGTATTCAATTTCTTATAGCCTTTTCATTGCCCACTTACAAACACAGCCATTATTCAAGTCTTGTTCTTTCTCATTTCCTATTCTGTGCTTTGGCAGAGTCATTCCTGTGATTTCACCACTACTTCTTATCAAGTAACTCCAAAATCCCAAGCTCAGGCTAGTGATTCCTCTCTTGTCGTCTTCTCTCCTTGCGCACCAGTTAGACTATCTCTTTCTGCCCACATGATATTCATGTAGAGCACTTGGCACCTCGCTTGAGTTAGTTACTCACTCTATGTTTTCTTTCTGTTTGGAGCCTCTACTCTGTGAGGGTATTTGCATTCTCCTAGGGACCTAGGCCAACGTACTCCACGTGCATCTCACTTCTTTGCCCCCTTTTCACAAATTCAAGGCCATTTCATTTCTAGAATGGCAGATGTGGCCTTCTACTGGTACTATAAACATTTCTATTTTTATGTTGTCTCATCATCTAAGATCAAAACTTCCTGAGAAGAGTCCCTGTCTCTCTCTCTTGGTGTCTTAGAGTGTTTCACACATCAGGACTGAGCAGCTAATCTTGCTTAAGGGGCAATAATTTCCATGTAAAAACAATGTTGTTTTTAACACTGTTATAATACTATTTAGTATTATTTAACAGTATTCTGTTTGTTTAGATAATATGTATTATCTAGATAAGTTTCTTATCCCTCCATGGTGGAATTCATTTTGGGATTATGAGAGGAGGAGCTGAAGATTATAGATTATATACTTAAAAGCGCTCATATGGAAGTTGGTTAGGAAAAGAAACCTGCTGAGAAATTGCTAATATGTAGTAGAGTAATCTAACACATACTTTTTTATAACTATCACTGAATAAATAACATTTAATATTGAGAATGGAAGAGAAATGCTTAGTTTTAAATGAAAGAAAAGAGAGAGAAGTCTTCAAATGTTTAAATATAGGTATTTTTATGCTTCTGTACTCTAATTCATTTGGGGAAAAATGTGAAAGTGATAGTCATTCAGTGGTGTCCGACTCTTTGTGACCCCATGGAATGTAGCCCACCAAGCTCCTCTGTCCATGGAATTCTCCAGGCAAGAATACTGGAGTGGATAGCCATTCCCTTCTCCAGGGGATCTTTCTGACCCCAAGCTCTGTTTTCATTTGAAATGTCACTCATTAACATTTTAATTTTATCACTGAGTCAAGTAAAATTCGGATTTCCTGAATTGTGAGAGATTNCATGGAATTCTCCAGGCAAGAATACTGGAGTGGATAGCCATTCCCTTCTCCAGGGGATCTTTCTGACCCCAAGCTCTGTTTTCATTTGAAATGTCACTCATTAACATTTTAATTTTATCACTGAGTCAAGTAAAATTCGGATTTCCTGAATTGTGAGAGATTTGCTTAGCCCAGTGCCCAGGAAGTATTGTTTATATTCCCGTAGTTAAAATCTCAAAAATTATTTTTACTATAATGTTTTATATTTAGCATTTAATGTTTAAAGGAGGAAATTCTAGAGTGTGTGATACTTCCTGATGGTCTATAATTACCACTTGGGAAGCAGCAGAAGCTAATTATTTCAAAGTTTTAATTTTAATGAAACTTAATATATGATTAATGATTTTGACATTTCCTGTTGCCAGGTTTATTTTGCAAAAAAGATTATTTGAATGCGGTATATATTTTTTAAAAAGTTCATTGAACCCTTATAAGCACAGTGATATCTGATCATCGAAAGAGCTGTCAGACACAAAAAGCACAGCAGTCTTTTCCCTGGATGGCCTATTTCAGTTGCCTATGCAGAAAGGATATGCATGCGTACTAAGTCGTGTTCAACTCTTTTGTGACCACATGGACTGTATGTAGCCCACCAGGCTTCCCTATTCATGAGATTTCCCAGGCGGGAATACTGCAGTGGGTTGCCATTTCCTTCTCCAGGAAATCTTTCTGACCCAGAGATCAACCCACATCTCCTGCATTGGCAGGTGGGTTCTTTACCACTGAGCCACCAGGGAATCTCATAGCAACAGTGAAGAGCCCAGCCCTTAACCTGAGGAAGAGAAACACTGACAAAAGAAGAGGGGAGGTAAACAAAAAGAAAACGAAGCTGGGTGTGCCTAATGGATATTTTTATGTTTTGTTTATAGACCTGTAGTTAGAAAAACTTTGTAATTGGAACTTCCAATTAAAGTAATTGCCATGATTATAAAGAGTATATTGAGACAAAGTTTTTAAAAGAAAAATCTGCTGAAGAATTCACTGGAACTCAGCTTCCAAAATTGCAAAACTTGAAATTTAGAACAGCTTGCATATTTAGAAAACATCAATGAAGAATGGGCTCACACTAGAGTAGGAACTTTGAATTGTGGGTCTAAAAGACATGACTGTGTACAATCAGAGTCTGCAATTAAACCCCACACACCCAAAGCTAGTTTTCAGATGGTGTTCACCCTTGATGTGGCATTGTGTTTGGACCACTAAATTTAAGTTTAGAAGACCTGGGGTCAGTCCCATTTCTGCCCCTTCAAAGAGAGTAGGTCCCTAAATGAAGCAACAGTATTCTCATTTATAAATTGAGGATGACTATTCTTCTAGGCTGTTGTGACATGAAAGTCAGTTAATGTACATGTAGAAAATGTCTAGCTGCTTTACCGAGTGAAGCATCATATCATTCACTTGTTTTTTGAATCTCATTCACAAAGACAAATAGTACCCACAAATACATTTTTTGGTATAAACCACATCTGGTGAGGCTTTGACTTTTATAAAAATAGAAATTGTAGTTTGCCAAAGCCATATAAGCCATTGAGAGGTTTCCGACCCTTGGTAGCAGAGGTCAAGGTACAGTGTGTGTGTGTGATGCCCAAAAGTGTGTGTGGGTTTGACATCCAAGAAACCTGCATACGTATCTCCATTTGGCCACCCACTGTGCCAGCTTTGTCATTTAACCTGCTTGTGTCAGCTGTAAAATGATGTTGATGGTACATATACCACAGTTTAGGGGGGGGGGTTTAATTAATTTTTTTTTTACTTGAAGGATAATTGCTTTACAGAATTTTGTTGTTTTCTGTCAAACATCAACATGAATCAGCCATAGGTATACATTGTCCCCTCCCTCTTGAACCATAGAATTTTATAAAAAGTAAGTGAATTAAAATGAGTGACTTGGATGACTAACTGGAAGAAACCTCTAGAGTGGGTTGGAGATTACTTCTTTCAAGGTTAATCTACAAAACCAATCATCTTAGATTTACCTCAGGCAATTTTGCTTGCTTTATTACTCCCATATCTCCAAGTGATTCCATTAGAGTCTTGCTTTTATAAGCAACGTTATACAATTGGAAAAATAACGTATACAGATGACAAAAATATACAAATGCGCAGTCTTACAATGAAACATAATTTCCCTCTTATTGCAGACCCTGGATCTCCTTGCCCAGGGGCAAACACTGCTGCCATGATTTTATATATCTTTATGGAATTATGATTTTATATATGCTTGTGTGTATTTGTATATATTTATATACATACATATATTTATAATATTATGTATATCTGTATAACTCTCCCTTTTTATCACATATGGGAGCAGATAGAAGTGGGTTTGCATCTTGTTTCTGTGCCTTAGTTTTTTTCTGGACATCTTTAAATATTCAGATGTGGCTTCCCAAGTGGCCTGGGTGGTAAAGAATCTGCCTGCAATGCAGGAGGCACAGGTTCAATCCCTGGGTCAGAAAGGTGCCCTGGAGGAGGGCATGGTAACCCACTCCAGTATTCTTGCTTGGGAAATCACACAGACAGAGGAGCCACAGGGTCACAAAGAGTCGGACACGACTGAAGCAATTAAGCACACACACATGGATCCGTGGCTGCATAGCCTTCATTATATGGCTCTATAGTTAATTTAATCAGTTCTTTATTGATTTAGTGAACATTTATGTTCTTTGGGGATTTTGTTGTTGCTGTTTTATCAAGCAGTGCCACAATGGATGGAGCTACACACACACACACACACACACACACACACACACACACACACACACATTTAAGCATATGTAAGAGGATATCTTTAAATTCCAAGAAATGGAATTGCTAGGTCACAAGGTACATATATGCATTTTAAATTTGGATTGTTAGTATAAATGGTATTACAAAGGTTCTGTATCATTAAGATGTAAGATTACTTGTTTCACTTACTCTTGCCAACATTGTGTATTATCACATTCTTTATCTTTGCCAATCTGATAAAGCTTAAAAATTGATATTTATTATCTTTTTTAAAATTATGATTTAGGTTGAAAATCTTTACACGTGTTTATAAGCCATGTCTGTTTCTTCGTCTGTGACTCAACTGTTCATGACTTTCGGTATAACATGTGGTTTGGTAGAGGACATGGAAAAGTGTGGTTTGGTAGAGAACCCAGTAGAACACAACAAAATATCTGAGACCAATACAAAAATCATCATCGTAATTGTAATAGTAACAAATAAATGACATAACATATAGAGCAAATATATTTTATTGGAGAAGTATAATGAGCTTTCTGATCCTTTCTTTCAAATTAGAAATAACAAATTGTAGGAGATATTTACAAAAAATTATTGTATTTTATTTTTGTAGAACAATGAAAATTGATCCTGTGTGCACCAATAAGGTGAACTTTCACTGTAGTCTCTTTGCTTCAATAACTGTGACATTTACTACATGAGATGAGCCAGACTTGTCCCTTGTTATAAATGAAGTACTTTATTCTGAGCACTCTTTTAGAAATATTGCAGGCTGGGATATTAAGTTATCTAGCTTTTATGCAGATGCTGTCCTGTCTTTAGCATGCAATTCTCAGTAATGCTATTTACTAGTAACTGAGGGTAGAGTCAACTATTCTATTTTCATTTGATTGTCACATTATCCTGCTAAAGAGTCCTTGTCACAGAAAAGACTTAAAACTACATTCCCAGGTGGCAGTGGTCTGTGACCCTCTACAAATGACCAGTTTTAGATATTATCTGGCTTTGTTATTACAATTATCACTTCTTGTATATCAAAATATGCCAGCTACTATGTAAGGTACTTAATGTTATATCATTGATTCTTACAATAAAGCAGATGTTATTATCCTTCTTTTACCAAAGAAATGACAGGTTCAAAGTTATTAAATAATCTACCCACCTAGTAAGGAGTCAAGCTGGGTGCAAATCCAGATCTTGCTTACTTGTTTTTTGTTTTTCTTATACTTCAAGGGGCTGCTACGGTAAGGGCTGCCCACCCAAGTGGGGAGTAGTCCATGACATTCACATACATCGTCCAACACCCCCAACCTTTCCGCAGTATGGGTGAACTGTGGAACTGTTTCCTCCAGCTAGCTCTCCGCCTCTGCCTCCATACTTCATGTTTGTTTATTCCAATAACATGAATGTCTTTCATCACAAGACTTCAGCTGATGAATAAGACCTACCTTTATTTCCTGTACATACTGGGTTGGGGTGGAAATCTTTAGATTAAAATTTATGACAACAATATGTGGAATCTAAAAAGAGATGATACAAATGAATTTACAAGACAGACAGAGACTCACAGGCTTAGAGAACAAATTTATGGTTGCCAGGGGTGAAGGCAGGAGGAAAGGGATAGCTAGGAAGTTTGGGATGGACAAGTACACACGGCTGTATCTAAAATGGATAACCGAGAGGAACCGCCATAGAGCACAGGGAACCCTGCTCAATGTCACATGGCAGTCTGGATGGGAGGGAAGTTTGGGGGGGGAGGGGTGGATATATGTATATGTATGGCTGAGTCCCTTTGCTGTTCACCTGAAACTATCACAGCATTGTTTATTAGCTGGCAATACCCCAGTACAAAATAAAAAGGGTTTTAAAAAATAAAAGTAAAGTTATTTTCCTCTAAAACAAACAAAAAAAAGAATTATGACAACAGGCAAAATATCTTGTGCCCTAGAAATGAACCCTAAGAGGACACGTAAATTCTGAATCACTGCAATCTCTCACAAAGCTTGTCCGCCTAGTACTGTGTCCCAGCCCATAGCTCTGGGCTTCTCTCTGTCTGGATTTCCCCACCTCAGAACTATCCCCTAGGTGGGCCTTGGCCTCCTCCTGCCCCCTTTCTGCCAGCAGACGCTGTCCTGAGGTCTCAGCCTGCTTCTGCCAGGACTCATAGTAAACTTTGCATAGAGGAGGGGCATTTTCAGGGAACATATTGCTGCCTGCTGAAACCTCCCCTTTGATTTCACTCCTTAAAAAAAAAAATCTGCTTCTGAATTGTGTGGGACTTTGAGGTATAAATCCTTGTACTGAATTTTTTTAGCCCCAAATTCAGACTTGGATCAGAAGATTGTTTTTCCTCACAAAATAAAGACTAACTGTCTTGAGGACCTGAGGGAGTTCTGTATAAAATTCTGATATGCATGAGATTCAAGCCCCCTGGCTGCCATCTCTTGACATCCATCCTTTACCAGCTTCCATGCCGTGAGGTCAGTCTCAATGTCTACCTGGGACCTAAAAGCACCACACTTCCCTGGGCCTCAGGGCTTCTATGTTTTGCTTTCTTTCTTGGACACAGCCTTCTTTCTTGTCTCTATTTCTTGGGTTTCATCTAAGGCCGCCCCTCCTGCAGGTTTGCCCTGGCCTCCTGGGTCTGCTACGTTACATCCTGAGTGGACCTGCAATGCCTGAGCTGACTGCTCCTATATAATACCCATTATCTACTGGTGAATACTAAGTATTAATTTATCTAGTCTCCAAAAGAGGCTTTTTTCTTTTTTTTAACAAAATTGGCATCTCAAAGTCATTGAGAATCCCTATTAGCTATGTGAACTATGAGCATAAATTTAAGTTACTCCGTAGTGTTGTGCTATTTTATATAAAGGCTTTTGTGACTTTATCTTTTCTTTTTTATTGTTATGTTTTTTAAAAGAATTAGGAGCCATAGCTCAGAGAGGGATTGTTTCCCTAACTCCCTTCACACCCAGGCCCACCAGGTGTAAGTATATTGGGACTATGGAACACAGTACATTCCGAAAGTATTTGGAGTTCCAAAAGTATTAACACCAAGTATCATGTATGTCTCTAACTATTCTTACATGAATGAATGTTGACTTTGGACTTTGGTTCAAGGTAGAAAATTAATGAAAGTTGAGTCAAAGGGTGTTTTTAAAAATGTAAGACAGTTTCAATTTATGTGTAAATCAAATCTAGCCTGAGAGTGTGATGTTAAAAGATGATTACATTGCTTCATGTCTATTATGTCTCTTTTCAGATTCAGGCATTGATAACTATAGTCTCAGAAGTCTCAATTTTCACTGTCTCGGGAGTCAGGGAATATGAAAAGGTCTCCTTCAGAGAATACTCTTTTTGGGGGGAATTCTATGATAGATAGGTGAGTTAGGATGAGACCTCTCAAATGTGTGCCTAATTCTTTTTTTTTTCCTAATTGGTGTTTTTGGTCCTTATTACAAGTCTGGTAAGGAAAGGAGCAGTGACATTTGTCTTTTGAATACATAGTCACCAAATTTTCATTCCATGTTTAATCCCAAGCATGTCATGGAATGCCCACTTCAGGAACCATGTCTTAAGTCACTATATACTTGTCTGTTTTCTCTTCTAGACTGTAAGCTTGTTGGAGTGGGAACTATGTCTCCTGAATAGTTACATTTTTGGCAATTGGCACTATGCTGGTACATATCAAACTTTCAAGTTCTGGGGATGGAAGGAGAGAAAAAAAATGCAGAGCTGAGATAACATATCTGGCTCAGTGCCACAGACAGAGTGGTGCTCAAATTAAGTGTCGTTGCTGCTGCTGCTAAGTCACTTCAGTTGTGTCCGACTCTGCAACCCCATAGATGGCAGCCCACCAGGCTCCCCCGTCCCTGGGATTCTCCAGGCAAGAACACTGGAGTGGGTTGCCACTTCCTTCTCCAATGCATGAAAGTGAAAAGTGAAAGTAAAGTTGCTCAGTCATGTCCAACTCCTAGCGACCCTATGGATTTCAGCCCACCAGGCTCCTCTGTTCATGGGATTTGCTGGGTAAGAGTACTAGAGTGGGTTAAGTCCTGGTAAAGTAGAATAATGGAAGGAAAAGAAGAAAAAACAAGCAATATGGCAGAGCAAAAGGAGAACTAGATCAGGGAAAGATAAGCTTTCAGTCTCTACTGAGCTTGCTGAATACACTTGAGAAAGTCACTTAATTCTTTCAGGCTTCTGTTTTTCCATCTGTAAAAGTGGGGATATCACCTAACATGACTTCCAAAATCCCCTCTTCCTCTAGCAATTATATGAGCCTATAAAATGCCAAAAGATTGATATAGTTGACCATATATTTCATTAATGAAATGAAAATTTCATTATGGGTATGAAATTTGGGTACAAAAACTGCCCAAATATAGCTATTAAATTTTTAAACTTTTTGGATTATCTGCCAAAAGTTATTTTTTTAATTGAGCAAATATTTAATGTCCTATTTTGTGTAAAGACTGTGCTAACACTGAAGATACAAAGAATTGTCAGTTTTTATACCAAGAGTATGGTAAAGATTACAAAAGTTAAGAAATAACTGCTTTGAAGCATAAAAATACTAGCATGAGTGATGCCCTTCCTGTTAAGAAGTCATAAAAAGGAGCAGCTAACTGGAGGAATGACAGAGCAGGTAAAACGGAATTTGAACAATTCCCAGGCTTTCCAAATAAGGTGCACATACAGCATGTGCAAAGATTTGGAGATAAAAACCTAAAAGCCCATTGACAAATGAATGAATAAAGAAGATATGGTGTATATATATACACACACATAAAGTGAAATATTATTTAGTCATTAAGATGGATGAAACAATGCCATTTGCAGCAAGATGGATGGACCTGAAGGTTATCATACTAAGTGAAGTAAGAAAAACAAAGACAAATATTATATAGTATCACTCGTATGTGAAATCAAAATGATACAAATGAACTTACAAAGCAGAGGCAACTCACAGAGAGTAAACTTATGTTTACAAAGGGGGAGGAGTGGGAGGAGGGATAGATTGGGAGTCTCAGATTGACACGTACACACTACTATATTAAAGTAGATATCCAACAAGGACCTACTGTATAGCACAGGAAGTGCTGCTCGATATTCTGTAATAAACTAAGTAGGAAAAAAGAATTTGAGGAAGAATAGATATATTATTTATATAACTGAATCACTCTGTTGTATACCTGAAACTAACAACATTGTTAACCAACTATGCTCCAATATAAAATAATTTTTTTTTTAAGACATGACTTTGTCACTGAAGAACAAACATTTGGTTCCATATGACTAGAGTACAGAGAAAGCAAGGGAGAGGTGGAAATGAGACAAACAAGACTGTGACTACCATATGGAGGTCATGAGCACCATGACTAGAAATTTGGATTTATTATGAAACTAATTGGAATCCATTTAATGGTTAACAAGAAAATAGACATGACTTTATTTGCATTCTGGGGAAAAATGTTTAATATGTCTAATGGATTTTACTCAAAGCATGATCTTAGATGCCTATTTTAGAATCTTTTGGTTGCTTATTAAAATGCATATTCCTAGCTTGAAATCTAATCCTATAGAATCAGAATTTCGTGGGTTTGACTTGGAAACTGACATTTAAAGAAAAAAACCCTTTTACAGCTTATATAGCTTTAAGTGTAGAAATCACTGGCCAAATAAATGGAGAGTAAATGGTAGGAAAAGAACACAGATTCTGGAGTCAGGTAAACCCTGAATCTCAGCTCTGTCACTTGATAGCTGTCTTATCACAGCCAAGTTACTTAGCATCTCTAAGGCTGAGATTTTTTTCCTTCCATAAGTGGGTTTAAAAGTACATACCTCGTAGGGTTTCAGCTGAGATAACATATGTTGGAAGGCATATGGAATCACCTGGAGAAGTTGTTCAAACTCTGTGCTCCCTAAGGTTCTGGAATGGGTTATAAAGGATTCAAGAAATTCCACTGATGATTTTGGTTAGTAACTAGTAGGAATCACACAGAATATATCAGCTCTCCTTTCCCTAAGGTGGTAACAGTGAAGGTATAAAAATGGGAAAATTCAAGAGATTTTTAGAAGAGACAATATCCAGGACTCAGGAATTATTTAAGTCATTCTTAAGTTTTTTGTTTGCATGGTTGGTTTGCCCAAACATAGCTGGAGAATGTAGTTCTGTTTTGAATATGGTGGGGTCTATCTATGGGTCATCTAAGTGGAGATCTTTAGAAACCGGTGCTCATTAGTGGACAGAGACCTCAGAGAAAAGCCTGGAAAGGTAATAAAAAGTAGGTATGACCCCCAGGGATGGGATGGAGAATAAAGAGGGGCCTCATCGCCTCCATGTCAACATCCATTTTCAGGAAAATAACGTTAACAAAACTGAAAAGAAATGAGAGGATAAAGAGAAATGGGAGAGGGTTTCATTTTAGAAACAAAAGAGAGACCACCCACAGGGAAATCAAGTAGCACTGAAAGTTTCTTTACAGCAAAAAACTTGTCTTACCAATACCGGGAGCTCAAGTCATGGTAGTTGATCACTTAGTGCATTGATTGAATAGAAACCTTGGTGTCTTTGAGTTTATACTTGAACCTGAAATACCCCATGAAGCTTCAGAGGCAGAAAGTGTTATTACTCCTTGAATGGGACAAATACTCCCAAACACCTCTTGTTCTCAAGAACTATTTTATACAAAGAGTTGATATTGGTAATCTAGAGAAATCTGTGTCCTCTGGAGAATCAAAATTACTGTTTTTACTGCAAAAACAAGACTCTCTCCTAATGATATCCTCTTTAGTTGGTTATTAATCATTGACTATTCACTTAAATCTTTATTCCTTGATAGAGTTTTTACTGAGGGAAGGAATCCTTCTATTGAGTAAAAACGCTTGGGGGTAAAGGAATTCACATTAGGAAAGGTAAAAGCCTGCATATACTGAATTCCATATAGTGGTTTCTAACAGTTATAATGCATGTCAAAACTCATCACTTTGTAATTTTAAGGATGATGCTCTTTTGACTCCTATTAAATTTGAAATGCGTAGTTTTAATGAAGATTTTCAATGAGTCAGCACATTTGAAATTCCCTGTCTTGAGTTTTATTATTCTAAGTTAATACATTTAAAACTGTTAATAAAGACTGAGACTGTTAGAACATTGTGCTGTTCAAATGCTAATACAAAGAATTATAACTCACTATATTTCAAGTTTGAAATAGTAGGTACTAAAGAAGTTTAACTTATATTGTCAAGAGATTATTTGATTCATTCACTTATTTACTTAAGAACTACTTATAAAGCAAATGAGTTATGTGCAGTTATATTAAAAAAACACAAAAAAAACGTCTCCAAAATGTAGAAATAGGTAGCTTATAGAGCTCAATATCCAATAAACAACTTCAGTTTTAAAAATGGGCAGAGGACCTAAATGGACACTTCTCCAAAGAAGATATACAGATGGCCAAAAGTCACATGAAAAGATACTGATCATTGCTAATTGAGAAAGGCAAACCAGAACTACAATGAGGTGTCACCTCATGCTGGTCAGAATGGCCATCATNTAGCTTATAGAGCTCAATATCCAATAAACAACCTCAGTTTTAAAAATGGGCAGAGGACCTAAATGGACACTTCTCCAAAGAAGATATACAGTTGGCCAAAAGTCACATGAAAAGATACTGATCATTGCTAATTGAGAAAGGCAAACCAGAACTACAGTGAGGTGTCACCTCATGCTGGTCAGAATGGCCATCATCAAAGTGTCTACACCAGTAAATGCTGGAGAGGATATGGAGAAAAGAGAACCCTCCTACACTGTTGGTGGGAATGTTAATTGGTGCAGCCACTATGGAGAACAGTATGGAGGTTCCTTTAAAAACTAAAAGTAGAACTACCATATGACCCAGGAATCCGACTTCTGGGCATATATATGGAGAAAATCATAATTTGAAAGATACATGCACCCCAATGTTCACTGCAGCACTGTTTATAATTGCCAAGACATGGAAGCAACCTAAATGTCCCTTGACAGAGGAAAGGATGAAGGAGATCTGGTACATGCATACAGTGGAATATTACTCAGATGTAAAAAGAAACAATGCCATTTGCAGCAATATGTATTGACCTAGAGACTATCACACTTAATGAAGTAAGCCAGACAGAAAAAGACAAATATCATATAATGTCGCATACATGCGGAATCTTAAAAAAAAAAAAGATACAAATGAACTAATAGGGTGTGGGGGAGGGATAAAGTAGGAGGTTGGGATTAACATATATACAATACTGTATATAAAATAGATAACTAACAAGAACCTACTATATAACACAGGAAGTAATACTCAGTATTTTGTAATAACCTATACAAGAAAAGAATCTTAAAAGAAATATATATATATATATTTAAAACTGAATCACTGTGCTGTGCACCTGAAATTAACACAGTGTTGTAAGCCAACTGTATTTCAATAAAAAAGATAAAATGTGGAAAATTCTTCAATAAAAAAATTATATAAAAGATGGAAAGAGATATCTAATAACCAGAAATGAATATAAGTAAATGCCACTTTTAATTGTATGAAATTTTAAGCAAAGGATGAGCCATATTTTTACGTTTGTTATTTTCCCCCCAAGCCAGAATAACAGATGGGGAAGGATCTAACATTAACATTGGTGTATGTCAAGGGCTGTGTATAAACAGGATATTTCATGACTGGATTAGGCTGAAAGAAGTCAAGTAACTTACCCACACACAAACAGGGGATAGCTGCCAAGTAGGAATCCAGTCCCTGACCCTTAGCACCACCCCATGTTTCTACCCTAGGGAAGAACAATTTTGAACTACCACAATCTTATGCCTAGTCTGCAAAGACCAAATAGATGGTTTTGACTTTCAGAAACAACTGAAACCTATTCCAGCAAACACTTTTGAGAAAGCAGGGTATGAACATGAGTTCATGAACATTAGTTCAAATTACATGAGTAATTTGGTTTCTGGTCAAAAACGCTTTATGACTATAATGACTTTTCTGGGTTACGTTTGACTCTTGAGATGATTTCAGAAGAGTTCCCAGAAAGTTCTGAGAGTTACAGGGTGGACAGGTAAGGGGTACAGCTCCCTAGAGTGTAGTTGTGTGCATGTATTCTGCCTGCTGGTCTCTGTGTCATTCTCATTATTCTGTTGCAGGAAGGGGGCCCCCTCCAGGGCCCAAGAGTGAACTTTGGTCTAACACAGAGTTGGAAATAAATTGTCCAAGGAGACAAAGAAAGACATTTTATTGGAAAAGGAAGCCCAGGTAGAGAGCAGCAGAGAAAGGGAACCCAGAGCACTGCTTTGCCACATGGCTTGCAATCTCAGTAATGGAGTAATGGTAATGGAGTTAGTTTCCCAGTTGTCTTTGGCTAATCATTCTGACTCTGGATCCTTCCACACTGCTCAGTTAAGATGTATTCCAGCAAGATGGATTGTAGGAGATTGGTAGGACATATGGACTATAGCCTCCTCTCTCCTTTTGATCTTTTCCCAGTTCTTCCTGCTGGTGGTAGCTTGTTAGTTCCACATTCCTTAGCAGGATAACTCATGAGTTGTAAGATAGCTCATGCGAACAGTTACTACTGTGCCTGACCAGGGCAGGCAATTTTAGTCAGTCATTCCCCTGACAATTCCAGGTCATAGGAGCCTCAAGTCATGGCCTGAGGAAATGTGTAAATGCTAAAAAGGAGTGGGGTTAGTGTAGAACCAGAGTCCATACTTGCCAGCAGGAAAGGATTCAAATGTGCTATTAAAAAAACAACAACAAAAAAAACACATTCTACTCTTCAGTATGGAGTCAGCCCCATAGACCATTCATTCCTTGGATTCCTGCTTCCAGTTATAGCAAGCTGGAATGTAAAGGAAGTCAGTTCAGAATGTAGATGGGGTTGGCAAATAATAGAGTTTGTGCTTGTCTTATGAAGAATTTAGGAGGGCCTAACTTTAGATGTATAAGATGTTTTTTAGCTTTATGCTCAATAAATGTTTTATTACCACTAAAGATGTATTCCACAAATGCACTTAAATTTGGCTCTCCATATCTAAGATTTCTGCACCTGCAGATTTAACCAACGGAGGGTTGAAAATATTCATAAAGGGGAAAAAAAGTTCCAGAAAGTTCCAAAAATTGAAACTGGACTTTGCAGCACAATGGCAACTATTTACATATCATTTACAAGTATTTATAGCTATTTACATAACATTTCTATTGTAGTAAGTGTTTATTTAGACTATATGGGGGGGATATATGTAGGTTATATGCACGTACTACACCATTTTATATGAGACTTGAGCATCTACAGAGTTTGGTTCCAGACAGGACCTGGAAGGACTGTGCTTTGTTTTAAGCAAAGAATCATTGAATCCTTTTGGCTTAGCACGCAAGTTAGTTGGCTTAGCATGGAAATGTAGTACTGGATTGTGGATTGTGGTGTGTGTGTGTGTGTGTGTGTGTGTGTGTGAAACCACAATCTGGTACTACATTTCCATTAAAAAACTACATTTCCATTTCGGGAATTGGTGATGGACAGGGAGGCCTGGCATGCTGCAGTTCATGGAGTCACAGAGTTGGACACAACTGAGCGACTGAACTGAACTGAACAGTAGAAATATTCAAAGAGCTGACGCATTTGAAAAGACCCTGATGCTGGGAAAGATTGAAGGCAGGAGGAGAAGGGGATGACAGAGGATGAGATGGTTGGATGGCATCACCAAATCAATAGACATGAGTTTGGGTGGACTCCGGGAGTTGGTGAGGGACAGGGAGGCCTGGCATGCTGTGGTTCATGGGGTTGCAAAGAGTCGGACATGACTGAGCCACTGAATTGAACTGAGTACTGGATTTGATCATTGTAATGAAACCATCTTGCTTTTTACTCATCTGATCTGACATTATCTAGATTTATTCCCACATGTTGGTTTTGGACTGAGAGCTCTTTTTATGTTTTAACTGGTTCTCATTTGCCTGATAGTAATGGTGAGGGCTGCTGCTTCAAATGCATCTACAATGAATTGCTTTGTTGAGAAGGAGAGGGCGGAATTGAAATTGGTCATGGTTCCTTCTCTCTCTTTCAGATTTTATTTTTCATTTTATGCATCTGGTGAAAATAAAGATTTTAATGCTTGAGTGCAAAGATCTGACTCTGCAGGGGTGTACTTACTCTCTTTGTTGAAATATAATGATTTCACAGTATCCTGCCTTGAGTACCACACTTGTCAACTTCTTTTCAAATCCTCTGGCTTTTGTGCCTCCTCCTCACCTGCCATCATCAGTTTCTGACATCTGGGAAGCCTCTCATCCTATGTGTAGAGTCCATTTAAATATTTCAGTGCTAGAAGAATAGAAACCTTGTAAAAATGTAAAATTTTTGTACTATTACAGTAGGAGCAAAGAGAAATGTTTTAAAGTGTTTCCCTGCTGAGTTAGGATTTTAGAGTTAACAGACTTGCATAGAGAATTCTGAATGGAGATTGCAGCACCAATACACCTAGGAGGAATTCCAGAAAGGCTGCCAGCGTTTTCAGCAAAAGGGTCAAGAACACCCTGTGTGTTCCCTTACCCTTCATTATCCAACAGCTCTGGTGGAGATCAGGAAGGCACTGTAACCCTCCCAGGGAGCAGAAAGCCCTGCTGGTGTTTGTTCAGCAACCCTTGGAGTGGGTTTCTGTTTTAAAGGTGTGTCATTAGCCTTGAGAAGTCAGAGCCCATGGGTAAATTGGGGGAGGTGACTTTATCAGGTGCCAATTTTGAAAACTGCAAAAGAACACTAAATTAAAGGGAGAGTAATGAAGATAACTGAAAGTATAAATCAACCAGCTTCAGCTTTGTAAGTTGAATATATTTTATACTTTAAAGAATTGAAAAACCCATCATTTTGTGAAGGTACCAGTGTCATCAACAGCCAACTAAAGTTTTTTTCCTTCCTTCTTTTTTCAGTTTCCTCCTTTATCAAAAGTTTTCTCTTTATTAAATGAAGAATAAAGTATTTTTAGCAGACAAGTAATATTTTGTTAATCAAAATAATAATATTAATTCACTATAATATCAAATCTTTTACTTATTCAACAATTCTATATTGAATGTCAGGGATGGTTAGGCATTGTTCAGTGGGAGAGACAGAGGGAAAGGCTTGCCCTAGTGGAGCTTAGATTCTAGAAGGACGACAGCTACACAGATAGATAGATACAATAGATAATTGTTAGAAAGTGATGAAAGCGTGGCAAGAAAAGAACACAGCAGGATAAGAGCAATAGGGAACAGGGAGAGGAAGGTGCTAGTGACAGCTTTTCTCAAGCAGCCCCCATGGAGTTGGTGAATGTTGGACAAAGACCTGCAAGGTAGATACCTGGAGGAAGAGAGTTCCAGGTGGAAGGAGAGGGTGGAAACACACCTGACATGTTTGAGGAATAGTAGCAGGATTGCGTGGCCAGAACTGGGTGAAGAAACACGTCCATTAAATGAGATCATTTACACTAAGCTTGTGGCAGTCCCTGGCACATAATCAAGGTTCCAGGGCTGTGAAAACTCCACTGTGCCTTCAGCCAGCTCTCACCCTGCTCCCACTCAAAGTGTAGGCACTTCCAAAGGTAATCCAGGTGCTTTGTTGATTTTCTAGGTGGTTCCTGCCCTCTTTGTGACACTAGCGTTTTTCATGACAGTGTCTTTGTTCTGTCACTTTTCACTGCACAGACGATCTCAATGAAATTGTGATGAGAAGAGTATCTTTCTGCCTGTTAACCACAGTGAGACTTTATAGTGACAAAGCAGAGCCCCTAAATATCTGATTGTGGGATATTTTGTCATACTCCAAGCACTGAAAATGAATCAGTTTGAGAATCTCTAATGAGAGAGAATTGTTCCTGCTGCCTTTTACCAGCCTTCTAAGCAGTGGTTCTCAACTTAGCTTCGTTCTCAACACTGGAATCACCTGGAAAACATAAATAAATAACCATTACTCAGACTCCACCCCAAGCCAATTAAATCCCAGAGGAATTTTTATTTTAAGCTCCCCAGGTGACTCTCATGGGCTACTCAGGGCAGGAACTCTTGCTCTGGTACCAAGTATATTTATTTTTGTCTTATGATATGCTGGCTTTTGCCTCCTTGTATTATCCTGCCTCCCAAGGTCAGAAGACCTTGAAAACTTTCTACCCACAACTCTCCTCAGCCTTCTCATCCCAGCTTAATTTATGACTGGGTTGTAGACTTCTGGTTCAGAGCCAGAGCTGGTTCATGACCAAGCTGTTATCTGTCTGTAGCATCTTTTTCTCAGATTCTCAGGTTGGGAGCCAGCCTTTGAGATGTCAGTGTGACTGGCCGCTGAGCAAGGAGTGTGTCTGTCAGCAGTCTCACTCCTGAAGTCTCCGCCAGCTCAACCTCACTGCCTCCACCTCGTCCTTCACTTTAGTTAGGCGTAATGCTTCCATTTTCATTCAGCAAGTCTATGTATAAGTATACATTTAGAACATGCTCTGAAATTGTCCACAAGTTATCTATTAGAGCTTTATTTCAAGTAACACTGATCAACATGAACCCCCGAGTTGGCCCACTTGAAAAAAATTATCACCTACCATATAATACCGTGAATAAAGGGTGTATTAAATTTTTTGTATTTACATTTCAAGCATATCTATGTATATCAGTGTGTACATATGCATGTTTGTAACTATATATCACATAGACATATATATACCACATAGACATATGTATAACACACACATATATACATACACCCATATATATACATTTATTGGCATTAGTGTATATTAATAGAAATTATATATAATCATTACAGATAGAAATGAGTCTGAGCTTTCCTGAGAAAGACTATTTTTGACCTGGGATGGTGTTTTTTATTGGGGAGGTGGGATGTTAAAAATGATGTTAGATTGACATTGTAAGCTTTAGTTTTTTCCTTGACAAAATAAAAACGGGCAATTCAGTACTGTCCTGGGGCTATTTTTCTTTAATTTCACTATGCATGCTCTTAAAACTTGATAACTCCAAATTAGTGCTGAAGACATCTGTATTCCAGAAGTGTTTCTTTGGATCCTCTCCCCCCGCCTCTATCCAGGGACTCAGCTCAACAAAATAGACTCATTTGATTTCACGTCCACCCCCAATGATGTCCTAAGACTAGGTGATTTTACTTTTTAATCTCTCCTAACGCTGTGCAGAAAACATTACTTTTCTCTATCATTTCCTTCCCTTTTCTCTTTTTGATACCTTTCCCCCCATTTTCTAATTAAAACCAGTATTTCTGCTGTTCCAAAAAAAAAAAAAGAGAGAGAGAGAGAAACTCCTTTTTCTGTACCAGTGAATTTAACACTTCCATAGGGCAGG
>SJYV01027164.1:325187-373294 GCA_006410875.1 Neotragus pygmaeus
AAAAAAAAAAAAGAGAGAGAGAGAGAAACTCCTTTTTCTGTACCAGTGAATTTAACACTTCCATAGGGCAGGTACCCCACAATCCTACTTAGGGATATTTCAGTGTACAAAAGTAGTTCCTTTTAAATTAAATGCAAAAATAAACAGCTTGCCTAGTAAAGCATAAGGGCCATCTGGTCACTGAGCTGTCTTTCTTTCTGCCCCTCTGCATACTTTGTTTGGGAACAGGACCAAGAGTGTCCAGGTCTTGGCAGCGCTCACTGGCAGCATTTGGCAGGACAACGGAGGCATCTGAATAACACCTTGCAAACCTCTTCTCCCCACAAAGGAACACTCGAGGTCCCAGTATTGCAGTGAAAACGCTCCTTATGAGTCACCTTCCCTGACCTCTTCTTTATCTGGCACAGAAGGGGGTTTGGACCCAGCCTTCCTTTGTCACACTTTTCTTCATATCTGCAAGGCACATCCTTTTATCCTAGATGGTGCCATTATTATTCCTTTCTAAGTGTTTCTTCTTCTTAGTTAAGTCACACTTCAAGAATATACTGATACCCATATCCCCAAACCACCCTTTTCAAGCTACAGATAAAAGCATCAGTCAAAGCAAGCTTTTAAATCTTTCCTTGACCAGGTACCCAGGACCCCCTTCCCAGTAACAGCTTACCCAGAGGTATTGAGAAACAAGTGGAAAGTGATCTGTCAATTATCCTCTATCAAAGGGGATGGCATAACAGTCAGGTGGTCAGGCCTTTGACTCTTACTCTCTCCATGGTGCTTTTCCTCGGCTAGTATTCATGGTGCCACTATTCTCAGAGATACCTCATGATTGCCCCAGAATAGAGGGAAAAGTTTATTTTGAACACAAAACATGGCCAAGTTATTTTTTCATTTTTTGATATGAGAGTCTTAGCTGTGGACACATTTTTTTTTAACTAACTTCTGACCTAGTTCATAATATCATCACCAGAATCAGAGCTAACCAAGAACATGATTCTTATGTCACAAAATTGAAAAATGAACAGGACACAAAAATATTTAAAGAAAAAAATCACAGTATATCCTGAAATGAGGCAACTGACTTCATTTTGAGCTCTTCTTTATAACTGTTAAGAGAAGCAGAAAGGAGGGTGGACTTACATTTTTCTGGAAGAAAAACTAGATAAATTGTTGAGTATTTCCCAATTATAGGCTCTTTGTAAAAATAAAGTTTTTAATGTTACTTAAGACTTCCCTAGTGGCTCAGACAGTAAAGCGTCTATCTACAATGTGGGAGACCCAGGTTTGATCCCTGGGTTGGGAAGATCCCCTGGAGAAGGAAATGGCAATCCATTCCAGGACTGCTGCCTGGAAAATCTCATGGACAGAGGAGCCATGGGGTCGCAAAAAGTCGGACTAGACTGAGTGACTTCACTTCACTTCACTTCAATGTTACTTCAGTGCTATTAACAATAGCATTTCTAATCAAAGACAAACATAAGTCATAGAATGAGGAAAACTAAGGCTGAGCGCTGAAGAATTGATGCTTTTGAACTGTGGTGTTGGAGAAGACTCTTGAGAGTCCCTTGGACTACAAGGAGATCCAACCAGTCCATTCTGAAGGAGATCAACCCTGGGATTTCTTTGGAAGGACTGATGCTAAAGCTGAAACTCCAGTACTTTGGCCACCTCATGCGAAGAGTTGACTCATTGGAAAAGACTCTGATGCTGGGAGGGATTGGGGGCAAGAGGGGAAGGGGACAACCGAGGATGAGATGGCTGGATGGCATCATGGACTCGATGGACGTGAGTCTGAGTGAACTCCAGGAGATGGTGATGGACAGGGAGGCCTGGCATGCTGCGATTCATGGGGTTGCAAAGAGTCGGACATGACTGAGCGACTGAACTGAACTGAGAAGAAGCTTAAAAATCATCGCATGCAGGATCTTTCCAGTACAAGAGACCCTTCTTCCCAGCTTTAACTGAAAACCATGAACATCTTTTTAGCTGTTTATAGTGACAGAACACACTGTTTCCTGAGGTAGGCAGCTCTACTGATGGATGCCTCTGTTATAAACTATATTGAAAACAAAATGCTATCTTTGGAATTTGCTTCCCTAAAATAAATGTGCTAAGTGCTTGAAAATGTAGTAAGTCATTTAATGATCAAATAATAATTATAACTGGTATTTATTGTGTGAGTCCTATATACTAGACATTGTATAAACACTTTACATGCATTATGTTATTTACTCCTTGCATGGGTCCTATGAAAGATGATTCTTTCCCCTTTTCACACGTAAGGAAATAATCATAGACATGGAGGAGGTAAATACTTTACCAAAATAACCCAAGTGGAAAGTGACTGTGACTTAGCCATTGGTTGTACTTCTCACTTCAGACCTATTAGCCATGTGTTGAATTCCAGTTTGCAAAGAAGAACTGAGGCTCACTTGTCTAAGTAATTTTCCTGGGGTAAGTAGAATTTTAAAGCAGGTCTTTCTGATTCTAAAGCTTACACTTTAAAATACCAGAGTAATTCAACATGAAATCAGCAGAGAGAATCAAAGAGAATGAAAAGTTGAATAATACATGCAAAAAATTGTCAGTGCAGCTGGAGCTGAATACCTGAGTACCTCAGTACCCATTAGAAATGCATTATTTCAAATTAGAAGTATAAATCCTAGAGCTGCAAGGAATGTTGAAGACTGTCCGTACTAGGTAGGTGAGTCAGCCCGAAGAGCAGAACTGCAGTTTCATCTGCATTTCCTCAGTCTAATATAGTTCTCGACCCATTGTAGGTACTTACTAAATGTTTGTTGACTCAACAAATATATCTACCAAAAAATGTACAACTTATTAGGCAATTGTTTTTTCCAATATTATTTCTTAAGTTCCATCTATTTCCAAAAGGAACTTAAAGTGCCATCCTTTCCAATATGATTTTTATTTGAGTCACTGGTTTCAACTAGTTATTTAAGCTTTGGTGCCTACCTTACAGTCTTTTGTTTTTTCTTTAAGAAAACCATGGCAGCATAGAGTCCAGATTAAAGTTGTTGACTGTGAGCAGGAGAAAAGCACCATCCCATGGGATTTTCATTCGCAGCNAGTCACTGGTTTCAACTAGTTATTTAAGCTTTGGTGCCTACCTTACAGTCTTTTGTTTTTTCTTTAAGAAAACCATGGCAGCATAGAGTCCAGATTAAAGTTGTTGACTGTGAGCAGGAGAAAAGCACCATCCCATGGGATTTTTATTCGCAGCAGTCATAGCAATGCTAGCTGCTTATTTGAATATGTAAAGCCTCAAGTAGATAACTAAATGCCTGACCAAATCACACATAACATAATAAGGAGAATTCTCAGCTTGTCTATGTGTTGTTTGGGGTTGCATTTAATTTGGAGAAATTATGCAGTATTTCTGCAGAGAAATCTCGATGTTTTAATTTTTTAAATGATTAGACTTTATAATGTGGTTTTTGTATCTGTTGGCATGCGAGAGGGCTTAATGAAGTTACTCTCTCAACTTCCAAAAAATGTTTGTGAAGATAAGATAAATTAGTAAAGCAATCAAAATTAGGGGCCATCTGTTGGAGGGTGTCAAGAGACCTATCTGCAAATATTACATTACTGAATAGTTATAAGTTATATATAGCTATAGGACTAAACATCCAAAACCTCCAATCAAGGTGATCTGGATGTATTTTCAGCAGAGCAGACCTATTGTGTGATTAGAATTTCAAGTAGGAAATTGTATTTTTTTTGAAGGAAAAGTAAGAGAAGGAATAGGAAGGAAGTCAATCTGCAATGGAAACAGAAAGGGCACAAAGGGAAGCCCTGGATAGGAGGGAGCAGATTTCTTTGTCCAGGAAACTAGAAACTTCTTTGGCAAATTAGTTCCTGTACTGGGTGAGATGATTCAAGAAATGAGAGATATTTCTGAAAACTAATGATCTTTCCAATTGGGCTTTTGAATTGTGGTGCTGGAGAAGACTCTTGAAAGTCCCTTGGACATCAAGGAGATCAAGCCAGTCGATCCTAAAGGAAGTTAATCTTGAATATTCATTGGAAGGACTGATGCTGAAGCTGAAGATCCAGTTCTTTGGCCACCTGATGCAAAGAGCATTGAAAAAGACCCTGATGCTGGGAAAGATTGAGAGCAAAAGAAAAAGGGGGCAGCAGAGGATGAGGTGGTTTGATAGCATCATCAACTGAATCGACCTGAATTTGAGCAAACTTCAGGAGATAGTGAAGGACAGGGGAGCCTGGTGTGCTGCAGTCCATAGGGATCACAAAGAGTCGGACACAACTAAGAGATTGAACAACAATGATCTTTACTTTTTATTGACTCCATTCCCTGATGGCTCAGATGGTAAAGAATCTGCCTGCAAAGCAGAAGCCCTGGGTTTGTTCCTTGAGTCAAGAAGATCCCCTGGAGAAGGGAATGGCTATCCACTCCAGTATTCTTGCCTGGAGAATTCCATGGATAGAGGGGCCTGGCGGGCTACAGTCCATGGGGTTGCAAAGAGTCAGACATGACTGAGCAACTAACAACCTTTCACACTCTTACAAAAGATGTTCACCCTTTGAACTTCTCTGTAGCTTGTCACCAGTGAGGATATAAATTTGCCAGAACAACCTGTTTGTTCCAGGCTATGGGAGATTAACACAAGGTTATCTGACTTGAATCTCTTTGAGCTTAGCTAATGCAGTTCCATATTGGAAAGCATCCAAATTTCAATGTGCTGACCAAATCAGGTTTCTGGGATGCACATCCCAAAACCAGTCCCTTGAGGCAGTGAGTTCAGTAATTCTTGTGATACTGATTGGGCTACTTCAACAGTCAGTTGACTTCCTCTGAAGTGTGGGTCTCCTTTGAGCAACTGCAGCAGCCTAGGCCAAAAAGCTCATCTTCCTTGTTCTCCTGCTGGTTGCTTCTTGACTACCAGATTATTACTAATTCTTTGAAATAAGCTTTTCACGTTTAACTTGGACAATTTCTCCAAGTTACACATCTTACCATCCTGTCCTGCCCCAAGGTTATATTATCCCAAGGTGATTTTCAAAGATAGCTTGGCAATCCACTTGCTTAGCAATGTCTTCACAGTATAAGACCAGTATGAAGTGGTGTTCTCTAGAAAGAACTTCTGCTGGTTTTTTTTTGTTGTTGTTGTTTTAATGCATGTCTGTATTAAAATTAAAACTGTTGGTGCATGTGTGTGCTTAGTTGCTCAATCATGTCTGACTCTTTGTGACCCTATGGACTGTAGCCCACCAGGATCCTCTGTCCATGGGATTCTCCAGGCAAGAATACTGGAGTGGGTTGGCATTTCCTCCTCCAAGGGATTTTCCTTACCCAAAGATTGAACTCATAATGTCCTTGCACTGGCAGACAGGTTCTTTACCACTGAGAATATATAAGTTTCATGTTTAAAGTGTAAAACTGACCAGACCCATGTTAAAAATGAAACTTATGTCTACATGCAGTTTTCTCACATCGTCACTAGAGAAAATTCTCTAGATAGGTAATGGGAATGAAAACTTCTGTTAAAAGTCATGAATAAGCAAGATGTAGAAAACCTGAAACATGAGAATGAAAAAAATCTGCTTTAGATATTCATTGACATCTACTTTCAATGGATAATGGATACCAAATAGCATTATAGAAGATAGGCATGACTTAGGCAACTTATGTTTATCAGACTGCTGGCGAGGTTCATGTTGTACAAAGCACAACACTCTGTCACTCACCTTGAAGTCTTTCAACAATGTAGATAAGGAATGTAGTCTGTGATTATACTGTTTTTTTATGACAATGATAGTGGGTCAAAATTTATTGAACTTTTACTATATGTAGAGTTTTGTGCTAAATATTTCTGTACATCATCTCTTTTAATCATTTTAACAACCTTCGTGGAGTAGTCTCTATAAGGAACTGGGGCTTAAGGAATTATGTAATAAGGACATCAGCAAAGTGACAGACTAGGCAACTTCATCCACGCCCTCCAGTTTGCATAGGAAGCTCTCATGGAAACATCAAACAAATAACTAGAGACTGACTAAAATAATTTTATGGGAATTCTCAAAATCAAAAATCTATAGCAGACAAGTGAATGCTTAATCAAGAATTACCGACATGCAGAATAGTTGCGTGCTTGTGGTATTTTTAAGTCACCCTTGTCCCACCTTGCCCCCAGTGGTCTAGTTTTGGGGGAGTAATAGCCCAGTTACCATTCCCTTCCACAAACTAGAGAGGGTGCAGTGGACTGAATTTGCAATGTTCTAAGCTATCTGAGGGCTGCCTGAAGGACTGGTTTGTTTTGCTTAACTAGAAGCTCAGCAAGCTAAAATATGGTACCACTTAGATTTTCAGGTTAGAGAAAACCATAGGAAACAGCAGATGTGGCTCTTGGGAACCACAAGGAAACTGCAGAGGCCTGAGGCAAGAGATTATTGTTGAGAGACCTTTAGGGAAATGAGACATTTAAAACCAGCCATTGATTAAGGGGAAACAGAAAAAAAAGGGGAGTGGGGGTGGGGATGGGGAGGGTGTATACACAGGCCCAGAGAAGATGCATTCCAGAAAAGCTCTGAGAAAGTGTATCTTAATCCTGGACTCATTTGTAAAATCATTCCCTTCCTGGAGCCAATCTTCAAAGATTGGCAGAGGTAACTGTTTTTTCAAACGTCCAGTTTTCAGCAAAATATCTCAAGGCATACAAAGAAACAGGACAACATTGTTTAATTAAAGGATCAGATGAGACCATCCCTGAAGAAAAACAGTCATTAGACAAAGACATTAAAAAAAAAACTATTAAATATGCTCAAAGAACTGATGGAAATCAGAAAAATGATACATGAACAAATTGAGAATATCAACAAAGAGAAAAAATATAAAAGAGAAACAAATTCTGGAGCTGAAAAATACAATAACTGAGTTGAAAAATTCACTAGAGGGGTTCAGCAGCAGGCTTCATCAGGCAGAAGAAACAATCAGTGAACTTAAAGACAGGTCATTGCAAATTATTAAGTCTGAGGAGCAGAAAAGAAGAATGAGGATAAGTGAAAAGAACCAGAAAGACTTGTGGGACACCATCAAATGGACCAATGTGTGCATTAGGGGCATCTCAGAAGGAGAAGAGAGAAAGACAGGGACTTGAAGATTATTTGAGATTATCTGAAGAAATAGTGACTGAAAATGTCTCAAATTTGAGGGAAGATGTGGATATACAGATACAAGATGCCCAGTGAACTCTAAGCAGGATAAAATAAACTCAGACTCAAAACATCTGAGGGCTTCCCTGGTGGCTCAATGTGAAGGAATTTGCCTCCCAACGCAGGAGACACAGGTTCATTCCCTGATCTGGGAAGATTCTGCATGCCATGGAGCAGCTGAGCTTGAGTGCCACAATTGTTGAGCCTGTTCTTTGGAGCCTGTGAGCCACAACTACTGAGCTCATGAGCTACCACTACTGAAGTCCACGTGCCCAAGAGCCTGTGCTCCACAACAAGAGAAGCCACTACAATGAGAGACTCATGCGTCACAACTGGAGTTAGCCCCCACTCACTGCAGCTAGATAAAGCCCACACAGAAACAAAGACCCAGCACAACCAGAAATCAGTAAATGATTAAATAAATAGAATTATTTTTAAAAAAACAACCGAAAGCCAAGGACACATAATCTTGAAAGTAACAAGAGAAAAGTAACTTATCACATACAAAGGATCCTCCATAAGATCATCAGTGGATTTCTCAGCAGGCATTATATAATTTGTCTATAAGTGGCTACGAGATGGTAGATTTGAACACAGGTCCATCAGTATAAGTCTTGTTCTCTTAACCAGTGGTTCTGAAAGTGTGATCCTGGGCCAAAAGTATCAGCATCACTCAGAAAAGGCCCAAGGAACAAAACAAATCTTTGTAAACTGGTTAGAAGTGAAAATTCTTTGCCTCACCCCAGACTTCCTGAATTAGAAACTATGGGAGTAGAATGCAGCAATCTCTTTTAATTAGACCTCTAGATGTTTGAACTGCTGTTAACCATTGTGTTATAATGGATGTGCTGGTTTAAAATGCTTGAAGAATTTTCCCTCTCCTTATAATGGAAGCATAGTTGTACAGGACCTCTCCTTATAATGGAAGCATAGTTGTATGATGTAATGTCATCTGCAATTCAGACACTAAAAAAGGGCTATAAATGAACTTATCTGTAAAACAGAAATAGAGTTACAGATGTAGAAAATAAATTTAAAGGTTCCTGGGGAGAAATAGGGGAGAATAAACTGAAGATTGGGATTGACACATACATGCTGCTGCTGCTTAGTCGCTTCAGTTGTGTCCGACTCTGTGCGACCCTATGGACTGTAGCCCGCTGGGCTCCTTTGTCCATGGAATTATCCAGCCAAGAGTACTGAAGTGGGTTGCCATGCCCTCCTCCAGGGTATCTTTCTAACCCAGGGATCAAACCTGGGTCTCCTGCATTGGCAGGCAGATTCTTTATCCCTGAGCCACCTGGGTAGCCCAGGTCATTTTTAGTTATCTATTTTATTTATGGTAATATGTATGTGTCAGTGTGAGCTTCCCTGGTGGCTCAGGGATAAAGAAGCAGCCTGCAATGCAGGAGACCCGGGTTTGATCCCTGGGTCGGGAAGATCCCCTGGAGGAGGGAATGGCACCCCACTCCATATTCTTGCCTGGAAAGTCCCGTGGACAGAGGGCCTGGTGGGCTACAGTCCATGGGGTCACCAAGTTAGATGTGACTTAGCGACTGAGCATGCCTGCAGTAATGACCTAACATATAGTAAGGGAACTCTAAATACCCTGTAATGGCCTACATGGGAGAAGAATATAAAGAAGAGTGGATATATGTTTATGTATAACAGATACACTTGTCTGTACACCTGAAACTAACAAAACATTATAAATCAACTATGCCTCCAATAAAAATTTTTTAAATAAAAAAGTAAAATCTCAAAAAAAAAAAGGAAAGGAAAAAACCTTAAATATAAAAATAAAATTTCCTTAATAACTTGTGGTGGCAAAATCTTACCTAAGCTAGCATTTGGCTACTGAAAGTCTTTATCCTGCTGAGAGTGAATATTCATATTTTCACTGTAAAGATATGAGTGTGTTTGATTATTTGTTTATAGTAAGTGCATTATAGACAGACTTGGATGTAAGAGTTTGAAATAAAGGTTATGGACCAGTTTGGTGAATAAAGACTTGGCACCAGTTCTGGAAGCCTGAGTTCAAACCAGCCCCAGGTCTGCCTCAGGCTTGCCCAGCTACCTTGAAAAGCAATGCGATCTCTCTCTACCTCAGTTTCTTTCCTCTTAAACTAAGGATCAAAGTACTGAATCTCACAATCTCTTCCATCACTAACTCTCCGTGGGGGCAATAGACACTGAACACAGATTTGTGATGTTCTCTTCATCCTGGTATTTCAGTTGCAAATTACTCTTTATTTGATACCAAAAGACTAGCCACCTGCCTCTTGGTGCACAGAAGCTAAGTGTTCTGACCACATCTATTCCTGTGAGTTGAAAAAAGGAAACTTTTTGCTTCCCTAGAGAAGCAGTCATCATTGTTTATGCTATGGGGGAGGAAGGGCTAAGAAACAGATGTGACTTTATTTTTTTTAATGCACTGTTCAGTTCAGTTCAGTCACTCAGTCGTGTCCGACTCTTTGCAACCCCATGAATTGCAGCACGCCAGGCCTCCCTGTCCATCACCAACTCCTGGAGTTCACTCAAACTCGTGTCCATTGAGTCCATGATGCCATCCAGCCATCTCATCCTTGATCGTCCCCTTCTCCTCCTGCTCCCAATCCTTCCCAGCATCAGAGTCTTTTCCAATGAGTCAACTCTTCGCATGAGGTGGCCAAAGTACTGGAGTTTCAGCTTCAGCATCATTCCTTCCAAAGAAATCCCAGGACTGATCTCCTTCAGAATGGACTGGTTGGATCTCCTTGCAGTCCAATGGACTCTCAAGAGTCTGCTCCAACACCACAGTTCAAAAGCATCAATTCTTCGGCGCTCAGCTTTCTTCACAGTCCAACTCTCACATCCATACCATGACTACTGGAAAAACCCTAGCCTTGACTAGACAGACCTTAGTCAGCGAAGTAATGTCTCTGCTTTTGAATATGCTATCTAGGTTGGTCATAGCTTTCCTTCCAAGGAGTAAGCGTCTTTTAATTTAATGGCTGCAATCACCATCTGCAGTGATTTTGGAGCCCCAAAAGTAAAGTCTGACACTGTTTCCCCATCTATTTCCCATGAAGTGATGGGACCAGATGCCATGATCTTCGTTTTCTGAATGTTGAGCTTTAAGCCAACTTTTTCACTCTCCTCTTTCACTTTCATCAAGAGGCTTTTTAGTTCCTCTTCACTTTCTGCCATAAGGGTGGTGTCATCTGCATATCTGAGGTTATTGATATTTCTCCCGGCAATCTTGATTCCAGCTTGTGTTTCTTCCAGTCCAGCGTTTCTCATGATGTACTCTGCATAGAAGTTAAATAAGCAGGGTGACAATGTGCAGCCTTTACATACTCCTTTTCCTATTTGGAACCAGTCTGTTGTTCCATGTCCAGTTCTAACTGTTGCTTCCTGACCTGCATATAGGTTTCTCAAGAGGCAGGTCAGGTGGTCTGGTATTCCCGTCTCTTTCAGAATTTTCCATGTTTATTGTGATCCACACAGTCAAAGGCTTTGGCATAGTCAAGAAAGCAGAAATAGATGTTTTTCTGGAACTCTCTTGCTTTTTCGATGATCCAGCAGATGTTGGCAATTTGATCTCTGGTTCCTCTGCCTTTTCTAAAACCAGCTTGAACATCTGGAAGTTTACAGTTCAGTTCAGTTCAGTGCAGTCGCTCAGTCGTGTCCGACTCTTTGCGAGCCCATGAATCGCAGCACGCCAGGCCTCCCTGTCCATTGCCAACTCCCGGAGTTCACTCAGACTCACGTCCATAGAGTCAGTGATGCCATCCAGCCATCTCATCCTCTATCGTCCCCTTCTCCTCCTGCCCCCAATCCCTCCCAGCATCAAAGTCTTTTTGTATTGCTGAAACCTGGCTTGGAGAATTTTGTGCATTACAATGCACTGTTAACAACCATTAAATGCAGGAGGATTTGGTTTTATTAAGTATGTTAGAAGAGACGTGAAAGAATCTCATTGGTCTCTCATTGGAAGATTTCAAGAGATAGGTGTCACATATGTCTGTGCACCACTTCTAAAAAAAAGAGGATGAGACAAGTAGCAAAATTATGGACTATTTGTTCACAGCACATATTTAGGGGACATGAGATGGGGATGACAATCTTGCTGCAATAGAGACTCTAATACTTGACAACATTTTGCTATCATTATTGCTGCTGACTTATGCCCCAGCCACATACGAATGCTTTGGGTTTAGAGCCCCTGCTGAGGGTGACTTTTTGCAGAAAAAAAATCAAATCAATCCTATAACCAAGTAAGCTTTGACATTTAAGTGTGAACACTAAAAGAACTATTGAGACTGCTATTATCCTGATTCAGATTTTGCATAGCAAGATGTTCTCTTTGACCTTCTCCAGGTAAAATATTTTTCCATACTATAAGAATAAAAAAAACCCAATAAATTATTTATTCCACTCAGAGAGGACCTTGCTTAAAATACCATATTAAATAATAATAAAAGCCTTGGAAACTTCCATTTTCATTCTTAAACTTGACCAGTGTCAGAGAGGAAGAAATTTATCCTCTACCTTTTAGGTTTTTCTGACTGGTCTTAAGAATTAAGTTGACATACAGATTAACAAGAAGAGTCAAACAAAAGTTTAATAACATGGATACATAGAAGAAACCCAGAAAAACTGAGTAACTGGCCAAAAATGGCTGAAGTCTTCCCCTTAAATTCCATCTGTGTGTGTATGCTCAGTCGTGTCCAACCCTTTGTGACCTCATGGACTGTGGCCCACCAGGATCCTCTGCCCACGAGATTTCCTAGCCAAGAATACCAGAGTGGGTTGCCATTTTCTACTCCAAGGACAAAAGAGGATGTTGGGATTTGAAACTTCAAAATGGAGGAAGTCATTAAACATGGAGATGGAAGAGCAAATGTTTGGTAAATAATATTTGTTGTGCCGTGCAGACACAATGGGGTAACAGAGTGGACTCTGATCTCTGGGTCCTGGCAAGTTTTGCCCACCACACCTGCCCCATATTCTTTGCAGATTTCTCTAGGGATAGCTCTATTTTGATAAGCCGTCTATCTAAAATATTTTAGGTAGTTTGAAGGAAAGTCAAAGCTTCTTTTATTTTTCTGAACTTGAGTGATTAGGCTATTACTATTTTCCTACAAGATAAAGATTAGTAAGTATGTTGAAAGGCTTTAAATAATCAAAAATAAATAATTGCTTAAGTTATTTCTAATAATAATAGTTTGAAAACATTAAGATATTTAGCATTTCATTTTTTCCCCTCTCATTTGACATGCTGTAAACTGAAAGTATATTGCTTACATTTGACTGTAATTTTATTATAATAGCAAATTATTTCTGATATTACATATAATTTTATGTATATACATACCTACATACCTTATTACAACTTGTAATAAGATTAGTGAGTTTAAATGGTTTTCTGAGTTTTAAGATGTATAATTTAGAATTTTAACTTGGGAAGGGACCTTACATTTATCTCTAAAATCCTTTTCAGTTTGTTGGTGAGTGAAGTTGTTTTCAGAGAAACAATTTGAGTAGAAACAGACTCTGGCCTACAACCAAGTTCCTGTGACTCTTAGTTCAGCATTATTTTTCTTAAACACTAATGTCTCCTGTGCAGATTCTAGTTATACCTTATAAACTAAATTTCCGATATTAGAGAATTTCAAGATCGAAGTTTTTCATAGACTAGTTGTAATGAGAACAAATATAAAATATAAGGTGATTGGAACCCAAAGTTATAGCTTCTAAGATACTACTTAAATTAAAAAGTTAATTATAATGTGGATATTAGTGAAAGGTTTATTTCTCATTATTTAAATGCTTACATATTAATAAGAAAAAAGCACTTTGATGTTCATTTTCTTTGTGTCTATAACTCCTAGTAACTCTATCATACTTTATAATAGAGCTCATATGTTTTAAAATATATCTAAATTCATCAGAAGTTCAAGTAGAGATATTATACACCTTGGAGCATTGAACACTCTTACAGGATTGATAACAGCTGCTGGAGAAAAGATAGATTTGGCTAATTAGAGTGACCATTTCAGGATCGAAAATCCATCAGAGTATTTATTGATGGAGTATAGACAATCATCAGTAGAAGTAGTAAATATATGTTTATTTAGTAAAGAAAGATGGAGGAGAAACCCAGTTCACCAGTGTTCATTGGTGATGGTACCTCACTCTTATCCTTACCCAGTCAGCACCAAGGCTGGATTTACACTATTGTCCTTGCAAGGTCATATGCATAACACAAGAGAGGGGCTTCCAAGTGGTACATGTTGAGGGGGGCAGATTTTGGCACCAGAGGAAACAAGATTTGAAAACTGCTTCTTCTACTATTGTTTGGGCTTCTTACACTGTTCCCCTAATCCTCATTGTCTTCATCTTAAAATATAGGAATAGTAATACCTGTCTCACAAGGTAGTATGATATGATCAAGTCTGCACAGTACTTATAGCACGTGGACATAATAAATGGAAGTTTTACTATCATCATCATCATTTTTGCCATTTTTCAACATACAGATATATTAGGAAAGAAAACAGTCCCTCCAATATGTCTCCTATCATACAGAACACTTCACTTTGGGTCACCAATTTTGTGGGGGTTTTCCACACCCAGCAATTCTGTTCAACACCAGGTGAGTGTCCCACTATTTAACTCAATTCTGACACTGTCTACCTGGATATGGCATCAGGTCCCACAGGTGAAGAACTCTGTCCTGCAAGACTGCTCCTTATTTAAGATGCCAGTAACAAGTAGTAGGTGCCCAGGCTTAGCCACAACTTTTGTCCAACTTGACTGCAAATCAGAGGTTCCCATGACCTCTTCCTCTTGGATTCTGTTACTTGCTAGAGCAGCCCACAATAGTCATGGAAACACTTATGTTTACCAGTTTATTAAAGCATATGGTAAGCATACAGATGAACAGCCAAGTAAAAAGATACATAGAGTGAAGTCTGGAGGGGTCGCAAGTACCGGAGCTTCTGTCCAAGTGTGGTTGAGTTGGGCTACTCTCCCCATACACCCACCCGAAAACTCAAACTCCACACTATTGGTATTTTTATTAGAGGTTTCATCACACAGACTTGACCAATCATTAGCTCTATTTTCAGTCCTTATTCCTTCTCAAAAAAACAGAGGGCAAGGGTGAAAATTCCAAGCTTCTGCTTATGCCTTAGTCTTTCTAGTGACCAAACCTTGTCCAGACACTCACCAAGAGTCACCTAGAACAAAAAACACTACTGTCACTCATCTTATCACCTTCCAAGGGTTTCAGGAGCTCTGTGTCAAAAACTGGGGGCAGTGCTCTCTCTATGCAGGTATTTTTTCTGTGATTTTATGATAGATATGTGGATGTTCATGTGTATATTAGAAGAGTTTCTAATGTTTATGATTTTGCCCATTTCCTAATTTCACATTTTTCTGAGTTGACCACATCTTTTTGGCAGATAGAGATCAGCTACACAAAGAAGTTCATTCAGGCCCACATGGTGCTGTGTACTGCTAAAATAATTAAAACATAGGAAGGTTTGGCTTAATATTCTGTCTCCAGAGCACATGCACTGTTAGCACCTGGGGTATCCTTTTAGTGACATTTTAATCTCTCACCAAGAGTAAATCAGCCATGGAACTCAAACTTTGTCCTATGAACTGATAATGGTGAAAGTTAGTCAAGAGCCCACATCTCATAACTCCTTGATTCCTCCTCTGAAAAGCTTGATATGATTTCTCTATCAAAAATTAATGGAAGATACCATTTCCTGACCAAGGAGTGGATATGTGTAGATGTCATAAAAAGATTTCATGGGATGAGTTAAGTTTTACTGAAACTTGATGTTTTCAGTCTGTACCTTTAGGTATTCATGTTTGTGTACATACATTTATGTATGTTAACAAACTTGTATGTCCCTTGGTATGACTAAGGTTTCCTTTTTGTTACATAGTGGGTGAGTTTAAAGAACATATTTGAATTTTAATTTGTATGTTCTTTTTTAGGGGTAAATGCTTGCTTATGCAGGCAGTGAGGCATAGGCTCCATTCAAACTAACACTGCACAGACTGCCACTTCTTGCTTCCAGAGCAGTTTCACAGCTTGGCCCCTGACCCCTGCCAGAATGAGCCAGTTGTAGCAAAAGGATGTTCCATAGGAACTACATGGAATTCCTTGAATGTAAGCTTTGTGGAATGGACATGGTTCAGGATAGTAGTTATCTGTCTGGTCCGTTGTAAGATCAAATGCCACATTTGTGTGGGGGTACTATCTAACCATCTCAAATTTCTACCACCCTCTTCTCCTAATGCCTTCAATCTTTCCCAGCATCAGGGTCTTTTCCAGTAAGTCAGCTCTTTGCATCAGGTGGCCAAAGTATTGAAGCTTCAGCTTTAGCAACAGTCCTTTCAATGAATATTCAGGGTTGATTTCCTTTAGGATTGACTCATTTGATCTCCTTGCTGTCCAAGGAATTCTCAAGAGTCTTCTCTAACATCACAGTTCAAAAGGAACAATTCTTTGGCACTCAGCTTTCTTATGGTCCAACTCTCACATCCATACATGACTACTGAAAAAACCATAGCTTTGATTATATGGACCTTTGCCAGCAAAGTGATGTCTCTGTTTTTGAATATGTTATCTAGGTTTGTCATAGCTTTTCTTCCAAGGAGCAAGCATCTTTTAATTTCATGGGTACAGTCACTGTCTGTAGTGTGTTTGGAGCCCAAGAAAATAAAATCTGCCACTGTTTGCATTTTTTCCCATCTATTTTCCATGAAGTGATAGGAACAGATGCCATGGTCTTAGATTTTTGAATGTTGAGTTTTGAGCCAGCTTTTTTATTCTTCTCTTTCACTTTCATCAAAAGGCTCTTTAGTTCCTCTTCATCTTCTGCCATTAGAGTGGTGTCATCTGCATATCTGAGGTTATTGGTGTTTATCCCAACAATCTTGATTCCAGCTTGTGTTTCATACAGCCTGGCATTTCTCATGGTATATTCTGCATATAAGTTAAATAAGCAAGGTGACATATACAGCCTTGACAATACTCCTTTCTAGTCCATTGTTCCATGTCTGATTCTGACTGTTGCATCTTGACCTGCATACAGGTTTCTCTGGTACAACATTAAATGTACCAACTTTCTCATTATTGGAGTCCCAGAAGGATGAAAGAAAAAGGATCTGAGCAACTATTTGAAGAGATACTACCTCAAAACTTTCCTAACATCGGAAAGGAAAAAGTAACCCAAATCCAGGAAGCACAGAGAGGCCCTGGCAGGATAAACCCAAGGAGAAGCATGCTGAGACACGTAGTAACCATACTGACAAAAATTAAACAGAGAAAATATTAAAAGCAACAAGAGCAAAGCAACAAATAATATACTAGGGAATTCCCATAAGATTATCAGCAGATTTTTTTCAGTCAGAATGCAGTAACAGGATATATCTTAAATGATGAAAGGGAAAATCCTCAACCAAGAATACAGCAAGGCTCTTGTTCAGATTCAATGCGGAAATCAAAAGTTTTACAGACAAGCAAAAGCTAAAAGAATTCAGCACTACCAAACCAGCTTTACAAGAAATGCTAAGGGAACTTCTCTAGGCAGGGAAGAAAAAAAGGTCACAACTAGAAAGAAAATTACAAATGGGATAGCTCACAGATAAAGGCGAACATACAATAAATGTAGGAAATTATCCATACACAAACATAATCACAAAACCAGCAATCATGAAAAGAGGAGATTGCAAATACAGAATATTGGAAATGCATTTAAAATTAAGAGACCAGCAACTAAAACAATCTTGTCTGTATATTGACTGCATTATCAAAACCTCATGGTAACCACAACCCAAAAAGCTACAATAGATACACACACACATGAAAGCAAAACAGGAATGCAAACACAACACTAAAGTTAGTCATCAAATCACAAGAGAAGAGATCAAAAGAGGAAGAGAAGAAAAGCTCCAAAAGCAAACCCCAAACAATGAACAAAATGGAAATAGAACATACATATCAATAATCCTTAAACAAAAGCAGATCAAATGCTCCAAACAAAAGACATAGATTGGCTGCATGGATACAAAAACAAGACCCATCTATATGTTGTCTACAAGAGACCCACTTCAGATCTAGGGACACATACAGACTGAAAATGTGGGAATGGAAAAAGGTATTCCATGCAAATGGAAATCAAAAGAAAGCTGTAGTAACAATACTCATATCTGACAAAATCGACTTTAAAATAAAGACTGTTACAAGAGATAAGGTAGGACAGTATGTAATGATCACAGATCAATCCAAAAAGAAGATATAACAATTGTAAATATTTATGTACCCAACATTGGTGCACCTTAATACATAAGGCAAATATTAACAGCCATAAAAGGAAAATCAACAGTTAGACAATAGTAGGGGACTTTAACACCCCACTTTCTTCAATGGACAGAACTTCCAGACAGAAAATCAATAAGGAAACATGGGCCTTAAATAATACATTAGACAGATGGATTAAATTGAGATTTGTAGAGAAAAAAGCAGCAGAATACACATTCTTTTCAAGTGCACATTGAATATTCTCCAGAACTGACCACATGAGGGGCCACAAAGTGAGCCTTAATAAATTTTTAAAAATTGAAATTACATCAAGCATCTTTTCCAACCACAATGCTGAGACTAGAAATCAACTACAAGAAAAAAACTGTAAGAAACCCAAACACATGTAGGCTAAACAATATGCTACTAATTAACCAATGGATCACTGAAGAAATAAAAAAAAAAAAAACAACCTAGAGATAAATGAAGATGAAAGCATAATGATCCAAAACCTATGGGAAGCAGCAGAAACAGTTATGAAAGGGAAGTTGTTAGCAATAGAGTCTTGTTACCTCAGGTAACAAGAAAAATCTCAAACAACCTAACCTTACCACTAAAGCAACTACACTGTTGGTGAGCATGTAAACTGGTGCAACCACTATGGTTCCTTAAAAAACTAAAAATGGGGCTACCATTTCATCCCACAATCCCACTTCTGGGCTGCTCCCAGTGTTCATTGCAGAAGCATATATACTATTATGTAAGAAACGAGGCACCGGTCTATGTTCGATGCAGGATGCAGGATGCTTGGGGCTGGTGCACGGGGATGATCCAGAGAAACGTTGTGGGGTGGGAGGTGGGAGGGGGATTCAGGATTGGGAGCTTGTGTACACCTGTGGTGGATTCATGTCGATGTATGGCAGAGCCAATAGAGTATTGTAAAGTAAAATTAAAAAAAAAAATAGCCAGGACATGGAAGCAACTTAAATCCAATCGACAGAGGAATAGATAATGGAGATATGGTACATATATATGATGGACTATTACTCAGATATTAAAATCATGAAACAATGCCCTTTGCACCAACATGGATATACCTAGAGATTATGATATTAAGTTTGAAGTAAGTCAGACAGAGAAAGATAAATATCATATGATTTTGCTTAGATGTGGAATCTAAAACATGATATAAAGGAACATATTTACAGAACAGAAATAGACTCAGAGACTTAGAAAACAAAGTTATGGTTACCATAGGGAAAAGATGTGGGGGAGGGATAAATTAGGATTAACATATTTACACTACTATTTTAAAAATGATGACCAACAAAGGTTTACTGTATAGCACAGGGAACTCTGCTCAATATTCTGTAATATCTTAAATGGAAAAGAATTTGGAAAATAATAGATATATGAATACATGTAACTGAATCATTTTGCTGTAATAGTTTCATTTTCAAACTAACACAGCATTGTAAGTCAATTATTATTGTTCTTGTTCAGTTGCTAAGTCATGTCTGACTCTGCGACACCATGTACTGCAGCACACCAGGCTTCCCTGTCCTTCACCATATCTTGGAGTTTGCTCAAACTCATATCTATGAGTTGCTAATACCAACTATATCAACTATACTCCAATATAAAATAAAGAATTTTAAAAATTACAGTTGAACAGTGTGTCTTTTGTAAAATAAACAAAAGAAAACAAAACCACAGAAATTAAAAAGCAGACTGTGAGAGAATAAATCCTAACAGAAAAGGACTCTGCTTATCTCTCTAGCATTTACTGTCACAAATTCATCCCCCAGGGTATTTATGGATGTGATTCACTGAGGATACATTGAGAATGTGAGAACTAAATTGCATTTTGTACCTCTGCCTGGGTTTTTTGTTTTTGTTTTTGTTTTTTGCTTTGAAAATTGGAAGTGACAGTGGAACATAATGGTTAAGAGGATATAGTCAGCAATCATACTATCCAGGCCCCATCAGTCACTAACCTTTGGACACATTACTTAAACTTCTTTATGTCTCAGTTTCTTCATCCCCCAGATGGGAATAATTACAGTACCTGCTTCTACAAATTCTTGTGAACATTAATTAATGTAGTAAATCTTAACCTAGCACTTGACACAAAATAAGCCCTCAATTGAATATTGTTCAGTTAAAGTATTAATGGTAGTAGTATAATTACTCTATTGACAGATGTCAAAGGGTAATAACTGATTTGAATGCAAATCTATTTTTCCATTAGGCCTTTTGAATTTTAGCCATTTCATTTTTAATCATCTGGCTTCCTACCGTGTGTTTCTGAGGACAGTGTCAGGGTCTTTTCATCCTTGAGCTCCCTACTTCTTCGTTCAAATCTTGTATTTTTCCTTTTTGTCTTCATGCACTCTGGCTCCTTCCTTCTCTGATAGTTTCTTCCTTTCTAGGCCAGTATCAAGATGTATTGAGCCATGGGCAAGTGTGCCTTTCTGTCACTGCAGGTGTCCTTGCTGACATGGCGAGAGTGGAGTAGAGTGAAGAGCATCTTCACCTCTTCTCCAGACAAAGTTCAGATCTCAAGCCAAGCTGACCTTCCCTCTAGTGCAGCAGCTTTTGTTTTTAGCATCACTTTACTTGTTGCTTCCATAGACCCAAAGGCTGTGGAGAACCTTCTCAGATAAGATCAGGACCTAACCTAGTGCTGTGCAATGCAATGAGCTGAGACAGACTTGAGTTTAAATCCCTTCTGTGTAGCATTCTGTCCACCTGGGTGACATCTGGCCACTAGGAACCTGGCTCTCTTCATCTCCAAAATTCGAATCATGCCTTAGTGTCTCTTTGTGATAATGATGCATAATATTATCTGTGAATGTACTTTTAAACTTTAATATACAAAGAAAGGATAATTGCTACAATAATAACCTTTCTAATGCTATACTGCCACTCTCCATAAAGAAAAGCATAGTTGTTCATTGTTTAATACAATTATATACCAGGAATTAATGAGGCTTTAATCTGAACTTTCTAGATTTACACAAACAGGGATCTGCTATTGTCAACTCAAACTCATCATTATAGTCTCTGCAGTTGTTGTCTTGTAAAGTTGATTGAAAAGTTAATATAGGGCTTTCCTGGTGGTCCAGTGGTTAAGAATCCACCTGCCAGGGCAGGGGACACAGGTTAGATCCCTGGTCCAGGAAGATCTCACATGCTGAGGGGCAACTAAGCACTTGCACCTCCTCTACTGAAGCCCACGTGATCTAGGGCCCATGTGCCACAAATACCGAAGCCCACAGCTAGAGCCATATTCCACAACAAGCAAAGCCACTGCAATAAGTCCTCACTCACTGCAACTAGACAAAGCCTGTGTGCAGCAGTGAAGACCCAGTGCAACCAAAAATAAATAGATTAAATAAATGAATAATTAAAATAAAATAAATTTTAAAAAAATTAGTGTAATTGAAACACCTGGTGGCAAAAAATAAGAAAGTATTCAAAAACTGAAAGCAACATCAAAAAGACAAAAGAGACATCTTCCAGGGGCCTCCACTGGCAATATATACAACAATTTGAGCATCTCAATGAGTAAGGGCAGTAATAGACTATAACACGTTGAATTTAAAGAAAATAATCCATAATTGTATACTGATAAAGTGAATAACTTTTTAAAATGTAAAAAGATGTGATGGGACATGAAAAAATTTTCCTTACAAAATACTTCCAAATATAATACTTCCATATATAAAAAATGATAGACAATTATTAACAGAAAACCTACAAGACCTTTTAGAACTAACACCCAAAAAAGATGTCCTTTTCATTATAGGGGACTGGAATACAAAAGTAGGAAGTAAAAAATACATGGAGTAACACGCAAATTTGGCCATGAAGTACCGAATGAAGCAGGGCAAAGGCTAATTAATAGAGTTTTGCCAAGNCAACTTGTTAAAGAGGTTGTCTTTTCTCCGTTGTATATTTTTGTCTCCTTTGTCAAAGATAAGGTGTCTATAGGTGCATGGACTTATCTCTGGGCTTTCTTAAAGAGATGTATTTATAGGAAATCAATTAGTTACTGGCCTACAGTGAACCATGATATTTAATTTTGAAAAACTATGATTTTAAAAATATAGCAGTATTTGCTCAATTTAGGAAGTAGCATGTTTGAAAGTTTGATGATCCAGGAGGTTGTTTTGAAATGCATAAGTCAGAATTCTGTCTCTAGACAATGAGTGATAGGCAGTTATCAGTGGTAGACAGATTGTAGAGTCAGGAGTACAGCTTATAGTTCTTTTTATCCAGTTATTAGCTATGTGGCTTTGAGTTAGATGCTGAACTCTCTGTGCCTCAGTTTTCTCATCAGCAAAATCAAAGTGATAACAGAACCTACCTCATAGGTCATTGTGTAGGTTAAATTAATATGCATAAAGGACATAGAATAGCCTTTGACCATTTATTTCCTATGTTAGTGTTTATTACTAAATTCATGAATCTTGTTCACAATGACTTATTTGGGTACACACTACAAATCTGGTTCAAGTCAGTTTAATTATAGTAACAAATAATGAGTTCTCACTGGGTGCTTTATACTATGCTAGAATCCAACATGATTACCATGTAAAATTAAAAGAGGAATTTAATTTCTACAAATGTGGGATTCATTCTGGTCCTCTTTGTTTCTTAGTGAATTCCTGCTGCTTCTCTGTGCTTTTGCTTCCCCATCTGTTAAATAATTCTAATTATATTCTTGCTTGCTTTCCAGTATATTTCCAAGGGAAATCATCATTCAGATATAAACTCATAAACACTATGATTAGCAAGAGTTTAACCTCTTTGATTCTTTCAGAATCCAATCAAAGAGAGATGAATAAATCATGAATCCAAAGAGATTCTTCTCAATTATTAATGTTTTCATTAAATAATAAGTTTTCTTTTAAATTGTCTTATCTTAGTTTTGTTTGCCTATATGCTGCTTTCTCTCTAGACTTTCACTTTCCTAAGGTCAATTTATGTTTTTGGAAATTTCTTTTAAAACATAGGTTAGATTTTTTTTTTCCCATTAGAATATTAATTTTGTTGTTGTTCAGTCACTCAGTCGTGTCCAACTCTTTGTGACCCTGTGGAATACTAATAGTTCCTTACTATTAAAAAAAAAACCTGGAAATTACAGAGAAATGAAAGAGAACAAAATCATCCATGTGATCATCAGCAAACATTTTGTAATGGTTATTTTATGCATAATCATATACATGGGCTCATATAAAGAAACTTGTATCTTAATTTTGATCTTAATGTCACACCATAAATATCTTTCCATGCTATTAGAAACCCTGGTAAACATCATTTTAAATTAGCTGCCTAATATACAAATGTAGTATACATACCAGATTAAACATATATAACTATTTCTCTATTATTGAACATTTAAGCTATTTCTTTTTTTGGAAATGAATCCTCCTGCAGTTAACATTTCTGTGCAAACCATTGTTTAGTTTTTGCTCATTCACTCGGTATTCATTCTTAGAAATAGGGTTAGAGGGCTAAAGAGTCTGAACTGGTTTCTTAAAACAATGGGGTTTTGAGGGAACATGTAGAAAACTCTCATGGTTGCTACCTAGTTAAGCTGGGACCACTGGGAGAGAGGACTTGAAGGAATTTTGCTTCCATTCTCTGCAGGGCTCTCTGCTGGCTGAGGAGCAGTGCTTGTGGAAGAACTGCAGTATTGGGCACATCCTGATAGTCCTCCCTTGCCCCAGTCACATCACAGGCCACCATCTCCTGAAGTGCCATCCACATGCTTGGCCATACTGCTGAATGCTCTGCCAAGATTTCACGTTGTCCACCCACCTTTTGCAGCCAGACTGGACTCTGGAGCAGCCTTAAAGCTACTTCCTAGTACTGTAGGAATCCATCTGCTCAGGTCCCTGTAATAAGTATTATTCTCCTGATACTAATTCCTTGCAATTTCCTGGCCCTTTACTGGTATGATGAGCCTATTCATCTCTCTTCATCTGTCCCTGACGGGGATGGCTTTGTTCATATCTAAGGGATGCATAATTGTGAATAACCATCATTAGGCAAGGTCTTGATGATTAACTCTTCTGAATAATTAAATCTCTTAATGGGATGGATCCTGGACTGGCAGCCAGCATGCCTACATAGCAGATACTCTTTGCTGTTATCAAGCAGGTAATCGTTGTTGCTCATCACCCGAAAAGTGGGCATTCTCAGCTAAATTGTTGGGTGTGTGACACTGAGTTCCCAAAACTATCATTGATCCATGACCACAAGACGTTTGTGAACTGATGTAGTGGCCAACATCTTGTGGCTTCACATAGGAATTCATATTCCATTGGCATGTTCTGAGAGTAGCCAAAGTCTCTGGCTCCCATCCCCAACTCTGCTCTTTTCTTCAGCCCACACCTAACCATCCAGTTTATTGCTGTGCTGGCTCATAATACCTGAGATCATTCCCTCCCCTTTTTTTTGACTTTGATTGACTCTGCTGTAGCTCAGATCACATTATCTCACGCTAATCTAATTTCTCTTTCAGCCTTCAGGCTTGCCCTGTACTAGTCCTTCTCCAGTTTATAGTCAAGACTTTTTTTTTTCAGAACAAAAATTTGACTATGCCCTTCTCTAGGTAAAATCTTTCAGGGGTCCACACTTCTTTTCAGATGATGTGTAGACACTTTGCCTAGGCTTACAAGACCCTTTGCCCAGGCTTACAAGACCCTTCATGATGTGCTCCTACTTAGGGCCCTGCCACAGACTTCCACCCAGAATATTTTTTCTTTCTTCCTCCTTTTGAGGGAACTTTCCTTGCATGTCTTGGACTGGGTTATTAGTGTTCTTGCTGTATTTTCTCTAGGCCTGTACCTTGTCCACCTACCATCTGACACATCGGGCTGTATTTTCTTTTTATCATGTATCTCCAACATGTATTAAGGTCCCTGGTACATAGCATACATCCAGTAAATGAATTTGCTCAAGAGACATTTCTTTGTCTTGAGAGTATTTGAGAGTAAAACTTGACACTAACAAATATATGTCAGTCACATATCTGTGTTCAGACCTCTGGCAGACTTTGTATATTTCGGTAAATATAATAGATAAATAAGAAAATTTAGTAAGTGTTCTAAACTGTAAACAACTTTTTTTCAGTAAAGGTAGTACCAGAAGTCTTTGATTGCACCGGGTCTTCGTTGGGCTGCATGTGGGCTTTTTCTAGTTGCAATGAGTGGGGCTACTCTCTAGTTGGGCTGAACAGGCTTCTCCCTGTGGCTTCTCTTGCTGTGGAGCGTAGACTCTAGGGCACATGGGCTTCAGTAGTTGCAAAACACGGCTCCAGGGCTTGGTTCAGTAATTGTGATGCATGGGCTTTCTCGCTCCAAGGCATACAGAATCTCCCTGGACTAGGGCTCAAACCTGTGTCCCCTGTATTGGCAGGCAGACTCTTTAGCACTGGACCACCAGGAAAGTCCTGATTTAAACTTTTTTATCCCGTGTGTGTTTGTACTTATGTAATCATAAGTACACATACACATTTTGGTGCCTTTGTTTCTTTGGGATGGGCCTCTAGATATGAGATTCCTGAGTGGAAGAAAAGCAGTGTGTTAGAGCACTCTTTCCCAAAATTGTTGACAAGAGAATATGCTGCCCCTCATAAATTATTTGTCAATCTCTTTGAGTACAAAAAGAGATCTCTTTATTGTTTTGCATTGTGCTTTGCTTATTGACGTAAAGCATCTCTTTATGTTTGCTAGCCATGTAGGCTTGTTCTTCTTAGACATTTTTTTTCCTAATCCTTCCCACCAAGAAATTTAACACCACAGATATATTACATATTTACTGTATGTGTATCTGTGTTTTATTAATAAAAAAGTGTAACTTTAATTTTCACATACATCTCTACTCTCACACAGGGAAGAATCGATTGTTAGTCCCTTTAGGGTAATAACACCCCTACAGGGAATGCATGTAATAGATTCTCAGTAGGCCTTCTCCTATAATGTGTCTCTTCTAAGAATCTTAATTAGCAAATACATCAAACACATATCCATATCACACTGCTAACCAATTATTTCTTCCCATCATCTTCCTTCTTGGCTTTTAGTGTTATTTACTATTTGGTTAGAGCCCTTCATTGCATATGTTCCTCATATGGGTTATATAGTAATACAGTCTCTAAATCTGTATATATCTGAAAGTATTTTTTTCCTTCATGCTGGCAGTAAAATTCTTGACTAGGTAAAACACTCCTGGGTGTCACTCTTTTTCTTCCATAGTTTCTCACCACCAAATGCTGGTTTAGCGTTGCCAACATTTAGCTCCATGCTAATCTGATCCATTTTCCTTAATAGTTACCCTTTTGTTTTGTTTTGTTTTTGGCCAGGAGTTTGTAAGAATTCCTCTCTTTCCTTGGTGTTGATTAATTTTACAGAATGTGCCTAGATGTGACTTTCCACATTATATTTGAGTCTTCAGTTATCTTTTTGACACATAAATCTATTTCTTTTCTCAAGTTAGACACATTTCTTTTCTTTTATTGCAAATCCCTCCTTTTTGTCTCTTTTTCTCTTCCAATACACCTATTAGCCACATGATACATGTGTGTGAGCTAAGTCACTTCAGTTGTGTTTGACTCTTTGTGACCCCATGGACTGTAGCCCACCAGGCTCCTCTGTCCATAGGATTCTCCAGGCAAGAATATTGGAGTGGGTTGCCATGCCCTCCTCCAAGGGATCTTCCCGACCCAGGGATTGAACCCATGCCTCTCATGCCTCCTGCATTGGCAGGTGGGTTCTTTACCACTAGCACCACCTGGGAAGCCCTAGCCACATGGTATATATCTTCGATTTATCCATCTCCCTTTTCTCCCCTTGTCACCGTATGTTTCCATGTATATGTGTGTGCCTGCTTGTCTGGGCTTTGATATATTTCTTCCATTTCATCTTTGGGCCACTGATTTGGGTCTCAACAGTATTCTTTAATTACTTTTCTAATTTAGCTCTAAAGTTGTAGAGTGTTAGTCCAGCCATGTCTGACTGTCCTTGAGTGCTCATATTGTGTCTTAGCTCTGCCTCCTGTCTTGAGTGGCCAGTGCCCATTGTGTCCAAGCATCTCTCTTGATGGATCCTGTTAAGTGTGTTGGTGTTTGATTTTATCAGCTTATTAATGGCTTTCTTTCAGGTAAAGGAGGGGCTGTATTAGATGGTTAACCTGTCTATCACAGGTCAATTGAAGAACATCTTCCCTCCCTGCCGCCACCCCCTGTAATACTTTACATTCCCAGCCCCAGGCCTTGAGATTTGCCCTAGCTCCTGGGGAGTCTCCTGGAGAACAGGAGCATTTGGTCACTCATGTTAGACAGGGACTGACTCTGCAGGTATGTTGGTGTCCAGAACCTGACTCTGCTTGTTGTTAAATGTTCCAGCCCCAGAACTGCTTAGTTCAAAGGAGTTAGATATACTGGAGCTGGGAGGGAAAGGAGAGGAAAAGACTTGGATGTAACTTTCTTTCAGAATACCCCTTCCGAAAGAAAGAATACCCCTTTAACATAAACTTGTCATATAGAGAAAATTATAGTAAATCAGCATATAGAAAATCAGCATATCACTTAATTTTCTTGGGCCTGATTATCTTATCTATGAAGTGGGGAGATTGGTAGATCATTGATCGCAAAGGTATCTTCCAGCTCTGACATTCTCAATTTCAGTATTCTAAAGATTCTGCATCATACCTCACTATGATAAAGGGGTAAAGTTCAGTGGTTTTACAGTTGTTTCCTGTGGAGCCCTGGGGAAATGCACATGAGGACAGAGATGGATTGATGGAGATGCTTGGCTTAAGTTTTCATTTAAATGAAGAGTTTAACTGTTAAAACAATTTTGAAAACCATCACCATATTCTATATCATCTCCAGAATTAATCTTACAGAGTATGACTTTATTCTGATTTCTCTTTGGTATTTTTATTTTTCCCTCTTCACATTTTATTGTGGAATTTTATCCTGTCCATGAGTTGTTTGGGGTCAACAGAAATTGGCAGGATTTATAACCTCTATTCTCTTGGGTTAAGCAGTCTCTTCAGAGACACAGAGGGGCTGAACTGGATCTCTGTCCTTGGGGTACCACCCCCTCCCTCTCCAGTACAGTACTGTCTATCATAAGGTTTTAGCAGATTTTTAAAAAAAGGCTTAAAGTAGGTCAATGTGCCTGAGCCACTAGCTATCTTCAAGATGATTTATTTGAGTTTAAAATGTTGGCTGATGTTTCTCACCAGAAAGAGTGAGTTTAAAATACTGATGTTTAAAAGCCAAAAGGGCTTTTGTTATTTCTTTATGAAAACATGATGAGTAAATTTAACTCAGAAAATAGTCCTTACTGCAGATCTCATCATAGAATAAGTGTTTCATACCTTTTGAAGTAATTATATTTTGAATGTCTTAGCAAAAATGTGTGGACTGGAAGGTAAGACACTGAAAACAGGAGAAATTTAATAGGAGTTCTGCCTCAAGCCCAGGTACAGAAATTCTATCCCAGCACAAGTTCATTACAAGTGAGCACTCTAATTAAAAATTTTAAGAATCCTTGGTGTAAGTAATCAGCACATATTATAGGCTACCCATTCCAGTATTCTTGGGCTTCCTCGGTGGCTCATATGATAATGGGTTCAATCCCTGGGTTGGGAAGATCCCCTGGAGAAGGGAAAGGCTACCCAGTCCAGTATTCTGGCCTGGAGACTTCCGTGGACTGCATAGTCCACGGGGTCGCAAAAAGTCAGACGCGGCTTAGGGAAAAGGGCTTCCCTGAGCTACCAGGGAAGTAAAAATAAGGTTTATTTAATGATAGTCTGTCACTATCTGTAGCTTTTGGAGTTTCCATTTTCATTCGTGTTTGAGAGTTCTGGTTTTCATTTGAAATCTCACAAAAATCACACAGTGGGAATCANTTCCCTGAGCTACCAGGGAAGTAAAAATAAGGTTTATTTAATGATAGTCTGTCACTATCTGTAGCTTTTGGAGTTTCCATTTTCATTCGTGTTTGAGAGTTCTGGTTTTCATTTGAAATCTCACAAAAATCACACAGTGGGAATCACTTTAAGGCACACAGCCAGAAATACAGATATGTTAGAAGATCTGTGTTTCTTTTTTGCTAAATATATTGTTAACTAAGAACAACAACAACAAAAAGTTTGTTTAAAAATACTGGCTCACTAACCATGGGGACTCACAGAACACACAAAGTGCATATGCCCTTTCCCTGTGTGAAAGTGAAAAATACAGACATTTATGTGACTATGAGATGACCATGCAGCTAGGCTCTAGAAATCTAGGCTATGTAGGCATCAGCCAGCCTTCAAGGGTGTGTGACAAGAGTATAGCAACTTGGCAGAGTGACAAAGCTAACAGAGAGGAGGTTGTGCTGGTGGCAGGCAGCTTGGCAGAAAGCCCCACAAAGTCCCACCAAGGGCATCTTCCCTTAGATCCAGTGTTGGAGCCTCTCACTGCCAAGGCCTCACTTCTCCATAGTAAATTTGAAATTTATATGGACCTTGAAATCAGCAAATCAGCCACTGTTTCTTCCCTATCCGTCTCCCTCTGCCTCCTTATATCTCCTTCTCTCTCTCTCTCCCTCTCCCTTCTCACTTCTTTATTTAAAAAGCAATTTTCAGCTACCTAATGCCCTCATTCGACATCCCTTATAGGAAGACCTGCTTTGTGGGGAGGCTGCCTCCAGGTTCTGCATGTGGAGTAATTTGGTCACTTTTTTTCAGGCTTATTTGTTTCTCATAATAATTTATTTGGTTTTGGCTGTGCTGAGCCTTCATTGCTGCATGCAGGCTTTTCTCTACTTGGAAATGGAGGCTACTTTCTAGTTGCTGTGTGCAGGCTTCTGATTGCAGTATCTTCTCTTGTTGAAGAGGATGGGCTCTAGGGCATGCAAGCTTCAGTAGCTGTGGCACGTGGGTTCGATAGTTGTGGTTCCCAGGCTCTCAAACAAGGCTCACTCTGTGGTGATCTTTTCCGACCAGGGATCAAAGTCGTGGGATCTTCCCCAACCAGGGATCAAAGTCATGTCTCCTACATGGCAGGTGGATTCTTTACCACTGAGCTACCAGGGAAGCCCAAATTGGGTCACTTTTGATGAGTTCCCTTTGGGGCAACCTTTACCAGCATGGTTAGACAAAAAGGAAACTTCCATGCCTGGTATGGGGTGCAACTCCTCCATCCTCTAACATCTGGGGATCTTGGATCTTAGGCTGTACTGCACCAGCTCCAGGCAGGAGATGGCTGGATTATGCCAGACACTCCTCCCTGCAGTCAGCTGGCACCCTAGCACAGGCATACCAGCCCTTTGCTCCTTCACATTCCAAAGCTTTAGGGTTTTGATCTTCGGTCTCTTTCTTTTCTAAGGCCCAATTGCAAGAATCACTGCTCTGCATCTACATTCCATCCATTTACTTTCTTAGTCTTCAAATTCTTTCTCCATAATCATTATCAATACTCTATTCTAATCAAAGTAAGATAAAACTCTACCACTTGGGGGCCATTAAGACCAAAACCTTATTGCCTGTTTAGCCTATGAGGATGTCTGAGTTTGTGGCTGAGTAACACAAACCTGAAAAAGCAATAAAGGAAGACCAGTTCCCTCTTATGATAAGGAGAAGGAGTCTATGAAAACACTATGGAAAAGAGAAAACAAACAGGATAATATTGCAATTCACTCACTTGTGATGATGTAATAAACTCATCACTATGCAGAGTCTCCCTGAGATTGATTTTAAAAAATTATTTTTTACTATAAAAATTATGTTTGTGAAAACTAATAAAAAAAAAAACCTTTATTTTTTTTTTCAGTTTTTTTAGGCTAGGGTAATAATTGTAGATTTCTAGTTGAATTCAATAAAACATAAATTTGAAATGAGAAAGTGAATTTAGGTAAATCCCTCATAAGTAGTGAAAGTCGCTCAGTTGTATCCAACTTTTTGTGACCCCAGAGACTATATAGTCCATGGAATTCTCCAGGCCAGAATACTGGAATGGGTAGCCTTTCCCTTCTCCAGGGAATCTTCCCAACCCAGGGATTGAACCCAGGTCTCCCACATTACAGGCAGATTCTTTACCAGCTGAGCCACAAGGGAAACCTGGCGGGCTCCAGTCCATGGAGTCACAGAGTCGAACATGACTGAGTGACTAACACTGGATAAGTAGTCATGATTCCCCCCGTAATGGCTAACACTTAAAGGATACTCACCTACTACTAACCCTTAATCCTCACAAAAACACTTTAAAGTAAATATTAATATTATTGACATTTCACTGAGGAAGAAAGTGAATTAAGAAACAATTTGTAAATTGGAAAATCAGCTGGAATCTGGGTCTTTCTGGGCCCAGTCACAACTGTTTAATATTCTCTGCCTCTTCATGTGTAGATACTTAAGAGTTCATGAAAAAGTAAAAAAAGAAAAAAAGAGTAGATTTGCATTGTAGCACTGAAATGATTATTGCAATAATTGTTGAGTTGCACAGTACTCAAAAAAACAATGTAATCTGTGTTTGTACTACTACTCTCTTTCTATAAACTTTTTTTTTACATCAAAAATCATTTATATGGAAATTAGAACCATTTAAAGTGTTTGTACAAATTTGCAAATAACAAAATACACGAGCTCCCAATCCTGAATCCCCTTCCCACCTCCCATCCCACAACATCTCTCTTTCCATGGATACCAACTGTTGAAGTGCTTGCCTTNTGCTTGTGATTGGTGGTCCTCGTCATCTTGATTTCATAACCATTAGGCCTTTACAGGCTTAAGTTTTCCTTGCTTCTGGAGCCAGCACAGCATTAAAGCTGCCGTGGTCTAATAGCCTCCTTGTTTAATCATTTTAACAGAATGATGCTCCTAAAAGTCAGCAAACTCCCCCACCCCTTCCTTGCTTAACATTTATCAGCACTAGCCATCACCATTTGTAACATGTTCCAACATAGGACTTGTATGCCGCTGATGGTATGTTAGATGAGTTTAGGTCTTCCTGGACTTTTTTTAATATACTTTTTAAATGTGTGTTAGGATAAAAAATGAGTAGATTAGTCTCATTATTTTCTGCATATCATTGCTTAAGACAAAGCTGTTAAAAAATAATAACTTGAAATTTGATTTAAATATAATTAAGTTATATAAGTAAGACCGACTTGTTTTTTTTAAGTAAAACTAAAAAAAATTAATTAATTAATTTAAAAATAAAAAAATAAAAAACAAACAAACAAACAGAACAGTCTGGAAATCAAATGGCAGCTTAGAAGAGAAATCCCCCATCTGAGTTCCCTCTACATCCCTTCAACCTGAGCCATGCCTTCTTTCTTGAGCCCTCAGGGCTTGCTGCTCTTCCAGCATTCACCACACTGTAATGCATGTTTTTACTTACAGACTTTAATCTCAGTAAAGACAAGGCAGAGACTTGATGCCTGACACATGTAGGGCATAAATAAATGTTTGTTGAATAAATACCACTTGCTTTGGGTGTGTGAGGCATCATATAGAGCAGCTTAAAGATTTTTCAGATTTCAGATTGAGTCTTGATTTTTGTAATATTAAGTATTCTAATTTTCTATGGAAAAACTAGGCGATGTGGCAAGTTACTAAATTCAAAATTAGAAGATTTAGAAGAGCTGACAATTTTGTCTCACATGATTAAAACCTGCCAGGAGGTGAAGGGATAACTCTCACTGTCACTACTGGAACTATATTAAAAAAGGAATTTCCCTGTATTGAAAGCTTATGATGATTCTCAAATGTTATGCTAACTAGTAAATAATGGTACAAACATTTTGAAAATACAAATGCTAGGTAAATGTTACTTTTTATAGAAATTTGCATAGTACCTTTCTTATGATAGAAAATAGTAAAAATTTTCTATCATTTGAAGACTGATACATTTGAAGGATTGATAAAATTCAAGTTACTTCGACTTCATGTCTGTTCCTTTAATAAGCTTGTGTGGAAATCAGAGATAGTAACACTATTTTGAACGTTCTTTACTATTTGATCAGTTGGAGGATAGGGTAGGGACACAGAAGAGCACGTGTGTTTGCTGCGATGTTCTGAGTTCTTCTTTTATTCCATAATACATAGAGAGAAGCATTAAGTGATTTCCTTCTCAACAAAAGTTGGCTATTAATGTTTGATGTCCCTGCTCATAGTTTTTCACTGTTTTTCATCTCTTTTGGAAAAGGGCTTGAAGGAGTGTGGAGATACTTGATATTCTATAATTATCAAGGAGAAACTAGAAATGCAAAAAGGTAAAATAGTTGTCTGAGGAGGCCTTACAAATAGCTGAGAAAAGAAAAGACCCAAAGGCAAAGAAGAAAAGGAAAGATACATCCATTTAAATACAGAGTTCCAAAGAATAACAAGGAGAGATAAGAACACCTTCCTAAGTGGTCAGTGCAGAAAAATAGAGGCAAACAATAGAATGGGAAAGACTAGAGATCTCTTCAAGAAAGTTAGAGATACCAAGGGAACATCTCATGCAAAGATGGGCACAATAAATGACAGAAATGGTATGGACCTAACAGAAGCTGAAGATATTAAGAAGTGGTGGCATGAATACGCAGAAGAACTATACAAAAAAGATCTTCATGACCCAGATAATCACAATGGTGTGATCACTCACCTAGAACGAGACATTGTGGAATAACGAAGTCAAGTGGGCTTTAGGAAGCATCACGATGAACAAAGCTAGTGGAGGTGATGGAATTCCAGTTGAGCTATTTCAAATCCTGAAAGATGCTGTGAAAGTGCTGCACTCCCCAATATGCCACAAATTTGGAAAACTCAGCAGTGGCCACAAGACTGGAAAAGTTCAGATTTCATTCCATTCCCAAAGAAGGGCAATGCCAAAGAATGCTCAAACTACTGCACAATTGCACTCATCTCACATGCTAGCAAAGTAATGCTCAAAATTCTTCAAGCCAGGCTTCAACAGTACGTGAACCGTGAACTTCCAGATGTTCAAGCTGGATTTAGAAAAGGCAGAGAGAGGAACCAGAGATCAAATTGCCAAAATCCAATGGATCTTCTAAAAAGCAAGAGAGTTCCAGAAAAACATCTACTTCTGCTTTATTGACTATGCCAAAGCCTTTGACTATGTGGATCACAAAAAACTGGAAAATTCTGAAAGAGATGGGAATACCAGACCACCTGACCTGCCTCCTGAGAAATCTGTATGCAGGTCAAGAAACAACAGTTAGAACTGGACATGGAACAGACTGGTTCCGAATAGGGAAAGGAGTATGTCAAGGCTGTATATTGTCACCCTGATTATTTAACTTATATGCAGAGTACATCATGAGAAATGCTGGGCTGGATGAAGCACAAACCAGAATAAAGATTGCTGGGAGAAATATCAGTAACCTCAGATATGCAGATGACACAACCCTTATGGTAGAAAGCGAAGAACTAAAGAGCCTCTTGATGAAAGTGAAAGAGGAGAGTGAAAAAGTTGCCTTAAAGCTCAGCATTCTGAAAACTAAGATCATGGCATCCAGTCCCATCACTTTATGGCAAATAGATGGGGAAACAGTAGAAACAATGTCAGACTTTTTTTGTTGTTGTTCCAAAATCACTGCAGATGGTGACTGTAGCCATAAAATTAAAAGACACTTGCTCCTTGGAAGAAAAGCTATGATCAACCTAGACAGCATATTAAAAAGCAGAGACATTATTTTGCCAACAAAGGTCCATCTGCTCAAAGCTATGGTTTTTCCAGTAGTCATGTATGGATGTGAGAGTTGAACCATAAAGAAAGCTGAGTGCTGAAGAATTGATGCTTTGGAACTGTGGTGTTGGAGAAGACTCTTGAGAGTCCCTTGGACTGCAAGGAGTTCCAAGTAGTCCATCCTAAAGGAAATCAGTCTTGAATATTCATTGGAAGGACTGATATTGAAGCTAAAACTCTAATACTTTGGCCACCTGATGCAAAGAACTGACTCATTGGGAAAGACCCTGATGCTGGGAAGGACTGATCCATAGCTTCTCTGGAGGAAAGGGTACATGCAAAGTTAACTATAGTGTCGACTGAAAAAATGTAGCTATAATGTCCACTGAAAAAATGTACAATGTGAGAGTTGTGAGTTAAGTTTTACTTGAGACAGAATGAGAACTATAGCTAGGAAACAGTATCTCAGATAACTCTGAGGAAATGCTCCAAAGAGATATGGGGAAGGTCAGTCTATAGATGATTTTAGTGAAGGGGGGTACGTGCAGCCAAGCAAACATTTTTGCAGAGACTTGTTGCTAGTCATGGAGAGCAGATGTCACTGTTAATAATTTTAGAGTTTTTATAGGTATGAGGAGATGCAAGAATTTGGGCTTATATAAAATCTTCTCCTGAAAATAACTATCTGAAGGCTTGTTCTGCTAGCAAACTCTTTTCTTCTCTTTTCAAGATCCCCAAAGTACTTTGAGATTCCTGCACCTGTTAGGAGGTGGCTTCCCTAATTTATCTGATAAAGTTGCTGAGAACCTAAAAGTTTCCAATCTCTAGAGCTATCAAGTAGAGAGAAAAGATAAATGTTTCAATTCTGCTTTCATAATTAGCTTCAGGGGAGGAGTTTTATTATATCTGGAAAATATAGATTAGAAGCCTGTATTGTTTCAGACAGAAATCATAAAAATTACAACCATTTTAACCAGTTCATTCAGTCCTATGTAAATAATCCTTTTTATTAACAGTTTTATAAAGCCATCAGGTTTCCCATTAGAATTCTGTAATGTCTTACCCAGCTCTGCAGTATAATATGAAAGTTATCAGAAATCTGTGCTTGTGAAAAAGCCCTTCCTTAAATCTTCCTGATGAGAAGACATTTTTTCAAAAGCATCAGAGTAAAACCATAGCTTTATATGAATGACAGAAAACTTACGAACGCACAGTTAAAGACCTGATTACAAGGCAGTTAAAGAGACTTGGTTTCTGCTGTGATGCACACAATTTAACTACTAACTAACTGGGAAAAAAAATATTAACTAGAATTATGACTGATAATATTTACCAGGGCCTTCCAAATTTTAAGAATTCCACATAATTTCTAGAATATCAGCATTAAGAACATTTACCCACATAATATAACCTAAGAAGATTTATTACTCATGTGACAATACTTCCTGTGTAATTTTGCATACCAAATGGACCTAGTTAGCTTAGAATCTTTCCTTGGGATGTTTCAGGGAGCCTCTGATACATCCCAAAGTTATCCAGAGATCAAAGAAACTTCATTAGAATTTAATATGGAAATTTTGCAAAAAATATAAAAAAGGTTTTAAAACAGTTGGTCAAATAGTATCATAGATCACAGTGAAATAATGCTTATTCACTTAACCAAGGTGACAATAAGTAAAGAAAGTGAAAGTTGCTCAGTTGTGTCCAGCTCTTTGTGACTCCATGGAATTCTCCAGGCCAGAATATTGGAGTGGGTAGCCGTTCCCTTCTCTAGGGGATCTTCCCAATCCAGGGATTGAACCCAGGTCTTGCACATTGCGGGCAGATTTTTTTTTTTTTCCAAAATGNGTTGTGTCCAGCTCTTTGTGACTCCATGGAATTCTCCAGGCCAGAATATTGGAGTGGGTAGCCGTTCCCTTCTCTAGGGGATCTTCCCAATCCAGGGATTGAACCCAGGTCTTGCACATTGCGGGCAGATTTTTTTTTTTTTCCAAAATGTAACCACATTTTATTTATCCATCCATTTGTTGATAGGTATTTGGGTTGCTTTCACCTTTTGCCTATTGTGAATTTTTTTTTCATTTTCATTTTATTTTTTTACTTTACAATATTGTATTGGTTTTGCCATACATCAACATGAATCCGCCACAGGTATACATCTGTTCCGCATCCTGAACCCCTACCTCCTCCCTCCCCGTACCATCCCTCTGGGTCGTCTCAGTGCACCAGCCCCAAGCATCCAGTATCATGCATTGAACCTGGACTGGCGATTCGTTTCATATATAATATTATACATGTTTCAATGCCATTCTCCCAAATCATCCCACCCTCTCCCTCTCCCACAGAGTCCAAAAGACTGTTCTATACATCTATCTCACATACAGGGTTATCGTTACCATCTTTCTAAATTCATGTATATGCATTAGTATACTGTATTGGTGTTTTTGTTTCTGGCTTACTTCACTCTATATAATAGGCTCCAGTTTCATCCACCTCATTAGAACTGACTCAAATGTATTCTTTTTAATGGCTGAGTAATACTCCATTGTATATATGTACCACAGCTTTCTTATCCAATCATCTGCTGGCCACCAGGGAAGCTCAAGGTGACAATAAAATATTTCAAAGGCAAATACTTAACAGATTGCTTAAAAGGTAAATAAGCTAAAAATCTGTTATAAAAGCAGCCCAATGTTTTAAGAAATCTTGTCCTCTTAACAGAGAGAAAAATTAAATTCAAGTTTTTCATCATTTACTTTTAAAATTTGCTTAACTAAATTTATTCTAAATTTACCCAATCCTGACCATGCACATAATGCTTTTCTCAGGATTTCTTTTCCACAATCCTTCATCACTTTTGGTATCCATGTTGGTTTGTCCCTTATTTTTTCCATGTAGAAACCATCAGTTCTAGGACAAAAATTGCTTTCTTTTCCCTTAACAAAATACAACTTCATTCCTCTTACCATCTTTTACTGAAAACACACATCCCACTTTCCTACTATATAATGAAATGCTTCCCTTATTATTTCTAGTAGCTTTAATTATATTTTTAAGTTAGACTCCTCAACTCTTAATTTCTATTGAAGACTAAGAATTAGCCAATTATTAATTAACTTTTATATTTCCATTCTGTAGACAGGCATCATAAATACCAACAATTTCTAAAATATGTGCTTTCATTTAGAAAATAACTCAGTATAGCACCAAACATATTTACTGATAGTTCTAAATACCTTTATTTTTTTTCTGTAAAGGGACACTAATGTTCAATTAGTTTCAATATTTCATTTTGTTCTGGAATGACACAGCTATTCAATCAACTTTCATTATATAACTTAATTTAGTACAACTCTAAAATTTTAAGTTACTAAGTATCTGGAGAAATTATTCTTAAGTAGACATTCCTAAAATAGTTATCCCCAAAGAGTTCACTCAAAAGCTCTTCTTTCATTTACATTTAATTTAGTTATAAAAATTTCATCATTCCAAGTCATTTTTCTTGCTTACAAATTTGCAACAAACATAAGATCTTATTTGACTTCTATTAAACCTAGGTACAATAAAGATGTTATACTTAATGTTGACTCTAAAGACATGTCTATATTAATTGAATCAATAAACTTTAACTCCAGGTATTAATTTAATACTGACTATTTCCCAGTTCACATGAACCTGAAACTCATCCTGGCCAGTTTTTCTTTTCTATTTCTGAGAATTTATATAAGCACTTGATTTCCTTTAAGCCAATTAAATGGAGCTTATTTACAAATTGGGGCTTCCTAAGTGATTCAGTGGTAAAGAATCTACCTGCTAATGCAGAAGCCCCAGAAGACCAGGATTTGATTCCAGGGTTGGAAAGATCCCTAGAGGAGGAAATGGCAACCCACTCCAATGGACAGAGGAGCTGGGGTGGCTACAGTCCATAGGGTCACAGAGTTGGACACAGCCAAAGCGACTTAGCATAGCACAGCACATTTACAAATTAAATTTGATTATAGGACCCAAAGGTAAAGACATATAGTTACACATGTAAATAATAGACAGACACAACCAGAGATTTCATAGGTTCATTTTCTAAACTTAGTCATAAATCAGGTATTACAAAATAAAGCTCACTAGTTTATAACAGTTGGAATAAGTTAACTTTAAAAGATCTTTCTCTCCCCCCACCCCATTCTCAGGAATTAGAGAAGGTATGGATAAGTGTTCCTGAGGGCACTGGTCTCAAGGCACAGGGAGAAAAAGGAAAGTTTTCCTAGAAAGATCTATTCCCTCAATTTCAGAATTCTGAGAAGATTCCTTTTTTTCAAGCTAACTTTCTCTAACAACTGTGTATGCAATAAAAATGCCCATTTTGGCTATTTTGAGGGCAAAGTTTTTCCTTTAATTCTGTATTATGTAGACACTAGCAAGTATGCTTTGTAGATACATAAAGTGGAAGCAGTGGCAGATTTTATTTTCTTGGGTTCTAAAATCACTGTGGTTGGTAACTGTAGCCAGGAAATTAAAAGACACTTGTTCCTTGGAAGGAAAGCTATGACAAATCTAGACAGCATATTAAAAAGCAGAGACATCACTTTGCCAACAAAGATCCATATAGTCAAAGCTGTGGTTTTTCCAGTAGTCATATATGGATGTGAGAGTTGAACCATAAAGCAGGCCAAACACCAAAGAATTGATGCTTTCAAATTGTAGTGCTGGAGAAAACTCTTGAGAATCCCTTGTACTTCAAGGAGATCAAACCAGTCAGTCCTAAAGGAAATCAACTCTGAATATTCATTGGAAGGACTGTTGCTCAAGCTGAAGCTCCAATACTTTGGCTACCTGATGCGGAGAGCCAGCTTGTTGGAAAAGACCCTGATGCTGGGAAAGATTGAAGAAGAAAGAATGGAGAAGGGGGTGGCAGAGGATAAGATGGTTAGGTAGCATCACCGACTCAATGGACATGAATTTGAGCAAACTCCAGGAGATAATAGAGTACAGAGGAGTCTGGTGTGCTACAGTCCATGGGGTCACAAGGAGTCGGACATGACTTAGCAATTGAACAACAACAAAGGTACATAAAATCGGTGACAGTGTTAGAGACTGACTTTCCAATGCCCCTGACTTCTCTATTTCCCATTCTAAAGTTGAATTTGTCAGAGATAAAATTCTGTTGATGAAACTGTATGATTGGCCAGCGTGCTTCTTGTGCGCTTACCTCCTCTAAGTATCTCCCTGGAGTCATTTTGGCCTCTTATGTGGCTTGGTTCTCCTGGTCGAAGACTACCATGGGTATTTGGATCACTGAATGACCAATTCTTGGACATGATCCCCCGATGAGCAAGTCTTTTAATTAATAAATAGGTTTTCCTATGGGACCACTGCATGGTATTCGGGCTCCACCACTCCCATAAATTTCTCAGTTGCCTTAAAACTCATAACCAACCTAGAGAAGTCTTGTCCCTCTTGTTCAGAGCAAAGCTCTCAAGTAATATCTTTTTTAATCCCCACAAATTCTGCTGAGGCAGCCAAATAAAGGGAAAGTGTCAGATCAGCCACTTACCTACCCACTCAGCCCAGATCTCTCAGTCTCTTCAACTGAGAAAACCATGGCATCTTTCAACCTGTCCTCCCAGTATCTTAGTTTCCTAAGAGCTTTTTGTTATATAGCTGTTGAGAGCTATTGTTAAATGGCTCTAACAACTTGATACAAAGCAGCAAGACCGGAGGTACTCTGTATCACAGTGGGATTTGTGCTAGTGGGTGACCACAGCCTCAGTAGAGATGGGACTCACTTGGGGATGGGTTCGGCTAGAAACTTCTGCTCTCCAGCCCTGCCACCTCAGGTTACCCTAGTGGCTGCTCAGAGGTAGATTCATAAAACTATGTACAAATATGCATACTGCAGTACAGTTCCTAAAATTAGAAAAAATATTGGGGTAAGTAAACAACATGACACCCACATGATAGAATGCCAGTCATCCTCCAAAAATCAGGTTGAGGAAGACTAGCCACCGACATGTGAAAAATGTTCAGATTATATTGCTCAGAAAAAAGTAGCAGTGTACAAAACAGAAGTTGCTCAATTATTCTATTTCTCTTCAAGAGTCACCTAATTTTATATTTGTGAAAAGATTTTGAATTCTAAGATATTGAATGAAGAGATTATGGGTGGTTTTGTTCTTTGTGTGTGTGTGTGTGTGTGTGTGTGTGTGTGTGTGTGTGTGTGTTGTGTCTTTCTCACATAACTATAAGGTATGGGCTAAAAGCTTAGATTTTAGACTTCTAATTTATCCCTGGCTTTGCCACTGGATGATTTCTCTGAATTACTTAACCTCTCAAGCATCATTCTCCTGACTTCTATAATGTGCCAATAACAATAACGACAGCATAGAATTATTCCAAATGTTCATGAGGTATTGTGTATCTGGCACACAATAAGTATTTTAAAATATTTTTCAAAAAAATTGATCATATTTTATGCAGGAGGAAATGCTATCAAAGGAGGGAGAGGGAGAAGGAAGGAGGGGGAAAGGAAGGAGAGGAGAAGCTGTTCACTCTGTAAAGCTGTCCTAAGACCCTAGTCAACAGAGGGGCCTTGTTGGGGGGGCCTCAGAGTTGGACCCCCACAGGGCCAGAGCAGACCTCTCTCAGCAGATTTCTGCTTGGGATATGTGGCCTAAAGAGCTAATCCCCCTTCTCCATCCCCTAGTCCCCCCGGGAAACTGCTTCATTTATATCCTAAAGAGCTTCTCAGATGAAGATGTCAGTGCTTATAAATACTGGTTGAGAATGAGTTAAAACTACCAGGAGGGGCTACATCTCTCCTGTGGTTCTGAGAAGGAGGTGTTCAGAGACACGATTTAACTAACTCATCCTGACAGGCTTGAAAATGGGCCTGTGTTTCCACATGAAGCCAGACTATGCTTTCCCCAAGGAGCCCACACCAGTGAGTCCCCACACACTGTACTGAGCAGCAGCCCTTGATGTGAAGCTGCTACATTCAACAAAGAGGCTGAGGACTGAATCTAATTATTCACAAAGTAAAGCTGATGAGAAGGCACGCGCCAACCCGTGAGAGTGGAGAGCCTATACAACTTCATTCCTTGAACTGTGTTTCCTGTGTTACCTAAATAAGATGGCTCACACCTTAGTTTGGGAACAGAGTTTATTGAAAAAGCTTCTGTAGCACTTTTACTCTGGTTTTTATTTTTCCTTGAATTCAAATTATGTTTATCTTTGAAATTAGCCTTCTCTAAAAAGACTACTTTTTTTTTTTGCTTATCGAGACAAGTCAACATTATTATGGCTCAGTTTTGAAAAACAGACTGTCCTATATACTATTGGGAAAACCACAGCAAGTTCCAAGGAAACTTACTTGGAACAATTTTTGAGGCTTCTAGCATAGTTAGTAATGACAAAACTTATTCATAAATTGAGTAGAATTTTACATGATCAGTCTTAAGATTATAAAATAACTCAATAACATTTTGAAAGTAATATGGGGTTAATTAAGTTTCTGAGCTTCATTTGAATTTCTGAGTTTTGATATTCATCTTATTTGAAGACTCAGCTAGAAATTTATTTTCTGATTGGCTGTTACTGAGACCACACTTGGGAAAAAATATCTTTCTTTGGAACTGCTCATAGCTCAAAAGTTATATGCAGTCAATACACAGTGGTTGACCACTACTAAGGAATCAACAGAAGTTGAGGTCTTGACCCTTGAAATCTCAGGACAGTGTTGAGCTATGATGAATTTTCTGGAGAAGAAAATGGCAAACTACTCTAGCTTTCTTGCCTGTGAAATTCTATGGCTAGAGAAGCCTGACAGGCCACAGTCCATGGAGTCACAAAAGAATTAGACACAACTTATAGACTAAACAACAACCTGCTGAGTTTTCAGAAGCCCATTCTGCAGAAGGAAGTGACACTCCCTGCCAATACTTTAATCCCTACTAGCATGTGGAAATCACACCCTGGTTTTACTTATCCTCTCAATGTTCCTTAAACCCATGATTCTGTAAGAGATGTGTGTATCTGCAATCATTTAAAGCCAACACTTGACAGGGGGAATCTGTTCTAGCTAGCAAAAGTATCCAGTAAGTTTTTCCCATGTTTGCATTTTCATCAGTGTCTAATCCATGTCACTTCCTCTGCAACTTAATTAGATGCTGCTGTTCTACCTCCTAGTTGTTCCCATGTATGTCTCCTGTTTCCATGATCAGGAATCAAACTTTCCCAGATCACCTCTGCTACGTTCTGAGTATTCTGGAGTAGCTTAAGTGACTAGTGATGGACTTCCTCTGCCAGGTATATCACCATGTTAAACTCCAGATTAGGGGTGTTGAGTGTATCCCTTATTTCTCCTGCTGTTATAAAGAATAGCTTCAGTGAGCATTTTCTCTCTCCCAAGACATTCCATGCCCAACCAGAGGCTGACACAGACACACCATATCAAGTAAAATGTGCATATATTTAATCTCAAATGGAAAACATACTCATCTAAATAAGTCGTGAAACTAGGAAAATGATCTAGAAAATTTGAAAGCTTTAAGGAACAGAGAAAAGCTCCTCTTGTGCCTCCTCAATTACATTATGATCAGAAAATGGAAAGAGCAGCTGATGTCCAAAAAAATTATGGTTTTGGAAGAACTTATATATTAGCTTTACAATCCAGGAAGTACACGGTTTATGAATAGATATTTCAGTGTTTCAATTAAAAAAGCAAAAACTCTATTGAATCTTTAATAGAGGAGTTTTAGGATACTTTTTTAGTCAGCGATGCCTTGGGCAGAGAGAAACCAAAGAACTGTGGCACGTGCACCTGCCTTTTGATTTTGGGGGTGGCGGAGAGGCCTCTGAAGAAGACGCAGAATGGATAGAAGGGAACCCGCCCACAGTTCCTACAACTCCATGCCCTTCCTCTGTCATCCTTTCCACTGTGCCGTGACCTGGAAGGCACAGGATTGGTGAACTGAGTTGAATTCCCTGGTATCTACATAGAACTGCCAGTGCTCAGTAAATGTTTACTGACTTGAATATACAGACAAGACTGGATTTTAGCTCTCCTAAACTGAGAGTGGGCTTCTGTGATAATAAACATCTCTTCCTGAATTATGCGTTTCTTTGCACTCTAATTCAGCTCTAAACTCTACATCCTAGTGTCTTCATGGCTGCAGTTAAAATCCACCTCATTTTATTTGCCCTTTAGGAGAAACAGAATGTCATCCATTTCTGGATTCCAGACAAAAGTTGTATACACTCTAGGTCCCCACTTCTCTAACTGATTTGGTCACAAACTCTTTAAACTGCCTTCTCCCACCTTTATCTGCCTGAGCCTAACCAAGCCCTTCAATCCTTCCCCAATCTTGACAGTCTCGTAACTCACCAGTGGGCACCTGGCATTTGTGTTCAGTGTGTGCAATTCTANTGCATCCAAGTACTGTATTTCGGACTCTTTTGTTGACCATGATGGCTACTTCATCAGTGATAAAAGATATTATTTAGAGTGCTCTTTCTTGGCAGAAAGCTCCAAGCACATGATTTTAGTTAATATTATTGGATCTTTATAAATTACATATATGGCAGAGACCTAAAAAATTACAAAAACATCTATCTTCTTCTGTTTATTAGCTCCTATGCCTCCTAAATTAAATACAATGAAGTTAAATGGAAAAAATGACCTAATAAATCTGATTGCAGTACTATAATGCATAAAATGTAGCTATTTTATAATATCTATAATCTTTTGAAATTTGACAAAGCATGGTTGTTTGTTCTTAACAAGAGAAGCTGAAGCATGACGGCTGGTACCATTCCTGGATCCCAGGTAAAAGTGCTTGTCATAGGGAAAAAAGACAGACACAGATTTTAATCTACCTCTAGGGCTTTCAGAAAGTTGCTTTCTCCATCATCCATTTATTTATTTTTTCTTCTTTTAACAAATATTTATCGTGCTCTTATAGTATACCACTGATGAAACAGTGATGGATGTGATTTGATCTGATTTGGATTTTTAAAAATATCATTTTGGCTGTTGTTGAGGCAGGGAAACAAGTTAGTGGGGCTGTTGGATTACCCACAGCAAGAGATAAAGATGGTCTGGACTAATGAAGGTAGAAAGAAATAAACATATTCAACATATTATTTTGTCTATACAACTGGAAGACCTTGATTAGGCATTGGCTGTGGGAATGGATGAGATGGTTGGATGGCATCACTGACTCAATGGACATGAGTTTGAGCAAGCTTCAGGAGTTGATGATGGACAGGGAAGCCTGGTGTGCTGCAGTCCATGGAGTCACAAAGATTCAGACATGAGTGAGCGACTGAACTGAACTGTGGGAATGGAGTTGAGGGAAAGAGAGAAATGAAGAATGACCCTGAGGATTTTAGTCTGAGAAATTTAATGGAAGGTATTATTGTTTAATGAGATGAGAAAGCTAATAGAAGAAATAAGTGTGGCATTTAGGGAACATAAAGAGCTCTGTTTGAGGCATAGCAAACTGTTTTATGCTTATTAAAATGCAAGTAGAGACATTAGTTTAGCTCTGACCTCTCCTATGAGTCTAAAGCTCAAAGAAGAGTCAAACCTACACATATGATTTGAGGAATTATCATATAAAGATAATATCTGTAGCCACAGAGCTGGAAAAGGTTGTTTTTGTTTTTGTTTTTACAAGAGTGACTATAGCTATACAGTGGGGCCAAGGAACAAGTAGGAGGAATGAGTGAGGTAGGAGAAAGGAGAGAAAGGTTTTGCCCAACCTTGCTGAGAACCCAAGTTAACTAAAAATACAGAGGGGCTGTTGGATTTGGCATCATACAGTTCTTTGGTGAATTTAACAAGGGCAAGATAACCCAGATTGGAGGGGATTTAAAAAATGAGTGGTCAGGCAAAGAGGTAGAGCAAGTATTGGTAACTTGTTCCAAACATTTTGCTATAGGAGGAGATAGAAACCAAACTTTTCAGAGAAACTGAAAGAGTTGTCTGGTAGCATTCAATGTCTGTTAGATGTTTGTCATCATAATTTTAAATGGCTCACTATGATTGTGAGATTTTTTTTTTTCCCCAGCAACCTTTAGCTGTTCCGATGAAAGCTTAAGGAGGGTAAACAGTTGAATTCATCTTAGTCTGAGATTTTACCAGGGAAATGTTACAAAAAGAGAGGTGATCATGAAAGATAAGCTTGATAAAGAGGGAAGTAACACAGGAGTTGTGTGATGGAGAGTGAAAAAATGGAAAGGTCACTGACTTGTCAGGCTTCCCTGATGGCTCAGCAGTAAAGAATCTGCCTGCAATGCAAGAGACGCATTTTCCATCCCTGGGTCAGGAAGATCCCCTGAAGGAGGAAATGGCAACCCACTCTAGTATTCTCGCCTGGAAAATCCCATGGACAAAGAGCCTGGCTGTAGGGTTATGAAGAGTCAGACACGAGTGAGTGACAGCATGCACGCATGCAATGACTTGTACATCTGGATGAGGGCAAAGCAGTGGCAGGAAGTGGGGAGGGTGGGCTATGCAAATGAGCTGAAAAGAAGAAGAGGGATTTAGAAACTGAGTCTGAAAATCATTTTAAATGCACAGTTACTGGTAATAATAAGGTCTAGGGGAATGTGTTATTAGAGGGGAAAAAAAAAGGAAAAGATCAATGGAGGTATGAGGGCAAAGTAGCTGAATACTGAATGAGTTAACCTTGTGATTGTTGAAATATGTGACAATGAGAAAACAACTAACTAGAGCCTTTAATGAATGACAGAAGCAGGCAGTTGAGAAAGGAAAATAGCAAACAGTGGAAATGGGGGATATAGCCAAATACCATGAATTTCGGTATAGCTTGGATATTGAAATATGAAAGAAAAATAGCTTGGAGGTAACAAAGGAAAGTAAGGAGCACACCTGCTTCACTTTCTAGTCCTGAGGTACTGGAAATGTAAGAGATAAAACAGCTTTCCAATAATGGGACTGCAAAAGAATTAATTGCCTTAGAATCGCTGAGAAGGACTTTGAGAGATTGGCTTGTTTCAGACTTATCTTACTGCAGAGAATTATAAAATATGGATAAAAATGCAATCACAGAAAATAAAGCTATTTGAATGTATCATAGAGCAATTAAGAGAACTTTTAAATACCCTGAGACAAACAAAAATGGAAATGTAACACACCAAAATTTATAAAATGCTGCAAAAGCAGTTCCAAGAGGGAAGTTTATAGCGCTAAATGCCTACCTCAAGAAAAAAGATGTCTCAAGTAACTTAACTGTACATCTCAAGGAACTAGAAGAAGAACTAATGAAGACCAAAGTTAGTAGAAGAAAGGGAATAAATACTAGACCAGAAATAAATTAAATAGAGGGTTAAAGACAATAGAAAACAATGAAACTAAAAGATGGTTCTTCAAAAAGATATGCAAAGGTGACAAATATTTAGCTCGACTCACCAAAAAAGAGAGCGAGGGGAGATTCAAATAAAATCAGAGATGAAAGAAGAGCTATTATAACCAATACCACATTTTATTGGCCTAAAAACTACCATGTAGATCAATGGAACAGAGCAGAGGACTCAAAACTAAGCCCACACGTAGGTGGTCAGTTCATTTATGACAAGGAGGCCAAGAATATACAGTGGGGAAGAAAGCCTTTTCAATGAATGGTGTTGGTAAAATTGGACAGCCACATGCAAAAGATAAGGGCTTCCCTGGTGGCTCAGTGGTAAAGAATCCACTTGCAATACAGGAAACGCAGGAGACTCGAGTTCGATCCCTGAGTTGGGAAGATCACCTGGAGGAGGGAAGGACAACCCACTCCAGTATTCTCGCCTGGAAAATCCGACGTCAAAGGAGCCGGGTGGGCTACAGTCCACAGGGTTGAAAAGAGTCAGACACAACTGAAGTAACTTAGCATGCACACACTCGTGTACAGCAATCACATTTCCTTTTGCAGAGCCAGTTTTTCTCTTCTAGTTAATGATTCTATTCACTTTCTCTTAAATCATCTCAAAACTCTACAACTTACAACCTTAAGATAGTCTGGCACTTCAGTCTACCCATCTAATTTACTTTTTCTTGACAATACCCTTTCTGGATCTCTCTTTCACATTTCAAGTCTACAGACCATTCCACAAGCTCTCTGGGCCTGTTACAGAGGGACTTGTCTTCACCATCATGCTAAGAATTCAGTTTACTTCTGCCTTATGTAGATTCTTCTACATTTTTTCCCTTTTTTTTCCCCCTCATTATGATGGAGCCCTTTCTTCAGAAACTTCCTGAGAAATGCTCCACTTAAAACCTTTTCATATCTGAAAACGTTTTTCTCTTCAGGTTTTGTTAGATATACAATTTGTTTCTCCTTAGACTATTTCCTAGTTTTCTTTGTTCCTTTGTTACCTGGTATAATTGAGATTTACTAATCTTTTGCATGTTGTCATTTTTGTAAGTTTGTTTTCTCTCTGAAAGCTTTTAGAATCTTATTTATTTCCACTGTTCTGAAAGCTTATCATGATATGTGTGTGGGTCTTTTTTAATTTCTTTTTTTTTGGAATAACATTTAATTTTTTTCTCTTTTTAGCTTTTGATTTTTTTAATTAATTAACATTTATTTTAATTGGAGGCTAATTACTTTACAACATGGTAGTGGGTTTTGCCATACATTCACATGAATCCACCACGGGTGTACATGTGTCCCCCATCCCGAACCCCCTTCCCACCTCCCTCCCTGTCCCATCCCTCAGGGTTGTCCCAGTGCACCAGCTTTGAGTGTCCTTTCTCATGCATTGAACTTGGACTGGTCATCTATTTTACATATGATAATATACATGTTTTAATGCTGTTCTCTCAAATCATCCCACTCTCGCCTTCTCCCACAGAGTCCAAAAGTCTGTTCTTTATATCTGTGTCTCTTTTGCTGTCTTGCATATAGGGTC
>SJYV01027164.1:389139-528826 GCA_006410875.1 Neotragus pygmaeus
TTTCTGTATTCTGAAATGTAGCCATGTGTGTGTTTTGGTGGGGGTGGGGGAGGAGACCTTCCCTGATAGCTCCTACAATGCAAGAGGCCCCAGTTTGATTCCTGGATTGGGAAGATCTGCTGGAGAAGGGATAGGCTACCCACTCTGGTATTCTTGGGCTTCCCTTGTGGCTCAGCTGGTAAAGAATCCACCTGTAATGTGGGAGACCTGGGTTCAATCCCTGGGTCAGGAAGATCTCCTGGAGAAGGAAAAGGCTACCCACTCCAGTATTCTGGCCTGGAGAATTCCATGGACTATGTATCCCATGGGGTTGCAAAAAGTCAGATACAACTGTGTGTGTGTGTGTGTGTGTGTGTGTGTAACTGGATCACTTTGCTGTACACCTGAAACTAATGCAATATTATTAATCAATAAAGAAAATGAAGGCCAGTTCCTTGTTGAGGAAAGCTATATTATTAAGAAAGACCAACCTTTTTACTGATTGCAAAACTGTATGAAAAGTAACCCAAAAGTAAAAGAGCATGGCACACCTATCTCACCATCTGAATGATAAATCAAGGGGCAGGGGTCTGAGTCAGATCTGACTTCAGAAGCCATGATCTTGTCACATCGTAGGGAAAACTTATTCTCTTTTATTCCTTTGTATCCTTTTTGGGAATAAAGTAGCTCCTCAGGGGTCCTCTGTGAACTAAACTAATGTAAATATGTGGCTTCCCTGAGTGCCAGCTGTGGTGGACACAGACCATGAGGATTGCTGCGGGTAGGTGACTGCATGTTCAGGGCCTTGACACAGAGGCTGACTGGGATTTCCTTAAACTCCTAGGAGCTGAGGTGACCTACATGAACATGACTGCCTACAACAAGGGCCGACTGCAGTCCTCCTTCTGGATTGTGGACAAACAGCATGTTTACATCGGCAGTGCCGGTTTGGACTGGCGGTCTCTGGGACAGGTAATCTTTTCATTATATAGTTTTGTCAGCATCAAAACTACCACCTCCATCAAACCCTCAGCCACCTCTACTGTGATTGAGAGAATTTAAACCTACAGCATTTATTATTTTTAACTGCACAGTTTTAGTAGTTTTACCCTCAATTAAAGCAAAATAATAAACCTTTCTTTGTCAGAATCATTTCACCAAAAGAACTGCCATTGCTTCAGTGCTTTTATAACTCAGATGCTATTCCCACTTTCTTTAGAGCACGTGCTATGCTGCGCTTAGTCATTCAGTCGTGTCCAACTCTTTGTGACCCCATGACTGTAGCCCACCAGGCTTCTCTGTCCATGGGATTCTCCAGGCAAGAATAGTGGAGTGGATAGTCATTCCCTCTGGGGGTTCTTCCTCCTGATGCTTGACCCTTAGACTCTCTGGACATGATGGTACAGTGGTAAAGAATCTGCCTGCCAATGCAGAAGACACAGGAGATGTGGGTTCGATCCTAGTGTGGGGAAGAATCCCATGGACAGCTGAGCCTGGCGGGCTACAGTCCATGGGGTTGCAAAGAGTCATCACGACTTAGTGGCTAAACAATAGCAATAGATTCTCTTAGAGGGCTGTTTTTATGTGCAACCTTCTCTGTGTAGCCTATATGGGTTTGATATTTTTTTATGGGATGGCTGTTTTTATAGTGGATGTCTGCCACCTCTTTTCTTCATGTATGCTGATCTTTATCCTCTTAACAGTGGGATTGATGTTGTGGTGACCAGAGTCTGCACCGGGTATTGAGCAGGGCCTCCTCTCTGCTCGTGATTGTCACTGAGGTGGGATTGGCTCCCCAGTGGCTGGAGTAGAGACTTCCAGATCTGTATCTTAGCCATGTTTCTGACCTGTGATGTGAGGTAGGTGGGATTCAACACTCCCGCTAGCAGGGAAGCCACAGAGTATTCCTCCTCTGGAGCTGTTCCCCTGTGTGTGTGCTCTGTTGTGTCACTTTTCACACCCGTGCTGGCTCACAAATCCCACTGTTGGTGGCACTGCTCTCAGCACTACTGTAACTGTGGGCATGCTGGCAGTTGGCCCTGGTGTCTCTCAGGCATTGTTTTCACCAGACCATCTGTGCATTTCCACCAGTCAGGTCCCAGGAATGCAGTGACCATGCATCGGGACCCACTGGGGGGGCTATGGAGGCAGCTTAGATTTTGACCTGGTCCAGTAGGCTCACAGAAAGTCAGACACAACTGAGTGTCTGAACAGAGAACAGAATCCTGGTATGTCTATGCCCACAAAGCCCATAGGCCCTAAACATACACCTGTCTCAGCTATGGGAGCATTTATCTGTTCAAATATCCCAATAGTCCATGGAGAGATTTCAGCTCTTCCTCCTTAGTCACAGGGCCCCTGGAACTCAGCTGTGATTTCAGCCCCACTTTTGCATGTGTCTTCCACCAGCATGCCTTAGAACACACATGCCTGCCCAGGTGGGCAGAGAGAGGCAGCAGTGGGTAGGGTGTGTGAGCTACTCAGGTGAGTGCCCCTCCCAGTGCCCATGGAGGCAGGGACCAGCACAGGGGAAGGGGGCTGCAGCGGTGGCCCCACTGCTTGAGGGCCATTCAACAATGGCACCCTGTGGCTGTGCTGGCCCAGTCTTCTTCCACAGACATTTCCAGTTGTGGAGTTTCTTATGCTCATTCCTTCAGACTGTCTCTCTTTACAGCCAGCAGCTGACTCCTCACTGAGTCTGCTCTCCAGACCCTACATTCCAGCACCCAACCCCACTTCTGCATCAGCAAACACCCGTCTCAGGCTGAGGCCAGAGGGCTCTGGCCCTTACCACCTATGCAGGTCTTACGCTGTCCTGCCTGCTGTAGATGGGTTGCCGCCCACTCCTCTGAGCCCCCAGAGCACCACTTCTGTCCCAGATGATCTCCCCACTGATGAGGGGGCTTCCCCAGTGGTGGGGACCTTTCCTTTCCTTCAGTTCCCTTCCAGAGGTACAAGACTTTATCCCATCTCCTTGTTTCTATGTGCCTTTCTTTTGTCCTACCTGGTTGTGTGGGCATTTTTCTTGTTGTTTCAGGTGCCCAAGGTCCTCTGCTAGTGTTCAACAAGTGCTCTGTGAGAACTGTTCTGTTGGTAGATGTATTCTTTTATTATTAATTAATTTTTGGCTGTGCTGGGTCTTCACTGCTGCACGACCTTTACTCTAGGTGCCGAGAGCGAGGGCCACTCTCTAGTTGCAGCGCATGGGCCACTTATGGCACTGGCTCCTCTGGTTGTGGAGCATGGGCCCTAGGGCACGTGGGCTTCAGGAGTTGCGGCCCCCAGGCTCTAGAGCACAGGCTCAATAGTCGTGGCATACAGGCTTAGGTGCTCCACAGCATGTGGGATCTTCCTGGATCAGGGATCTAACCATGTCTCCGCACTGGCAAGTGGCTTCTTTACCACTGAGACACCAGAGAAACCCCGATGTATTCTTGATACATTTGTGGGAAGAGGTGAGCTCCACATCCTCCTGTTTCACCATCTTGACTCCTATCCCCTGCTAAGTGGTTTTTAACTTGAGCATCATTTGCTATTTTTTTAAGAAAGTATGTTTTCCTACCCCTAAATTTTATTTTATTTTTTTTGTTATTAACTGATAGAGTTTAGAGTTCTATTAATTCCATTTGAATGAGGTTTGAATTATTGAGGTTTAATGACATTTTTCTCCAAATTTTTGAGCAAGTAATCTTTATTTTCTCTATTTCCTTCTACTCCTTTCCTTATATAGACAGACAGACATATATTCAAGTACTGGTTTCTCTGCTTGAGGATTATTCCTTTATCTTTGCTTTTAGTTGTTTATTTTGTAGGAAAGTAAGTCGATCTTTTAAATGTTTACTCTGTGTAGTCATTTAGATATTATTTCCTTTTTAAATGTATCATTTGTTATAAAATATGAAAATTGCCCAACTTTAAACATGGTAAATACAGAGAGAAGATAAGGTACAAGTTATTTCCTATTCATATGAAGGGCAGACCTTATTTTATGAATTTTCCTTATTTCCACATATCTAAGTGGTAGCTAGTTTCCTTTCAGTTCTAGAGAAGACCAGAGGATGCAGTGGGCAAGTACCTGGACCTGGGTCTCTGTATCATGACTAATCAAGCTTCTTTCTTAAAGACAAGCCAACTCCTATGCTTCACTTAATGTCATTCTCAGTAGGAACTGGAGAGTCACAACCTCTCCACTGTTGGCACTGCCTGGCACTGAGCCCTCCAGTCTATCTGGAAGAGATGTCCCTCTGACCTCATCCTGCTTTGTTCTCAGAGGGAGAAGAAAATGGCAACCCACTCCAGTATTCTTGCCTGGAGAGTCCCCTGGACAGAGGAGCCTGGCAGGGGGTCCATGGGGTTGCAAGAGTCAGACACATCTTAGTGACTGAACCACCACCACCGCCTAAACCCAGAATGAGAGGGAGAGTAAACTAAGTGGACCTCTTAGATTTCTTTCCTTCAGCTCAAATATACCATCAAAGTTATATTTTTAAAAACACAGATGAATTATCATGCTATTTCTTAAGTCTGCAGTAAGTATATTTTGAGAATTTTGAAATAACTCATTTTATAATTCATAATCTCGGGCTCCCCAGGTGGCTCAGTGGTAAAGACTCCGCCTGCCGGTGTGAGAGACATAGGAGATGTGGGTTTGATCCCTGGGTCAGGAAGATCCCCTGGAGAAGGAAATAGCCACTCAGTCCAGTATTACTGCCTGGGGAAATCCCATGGACAGAGGAAGCGGGTGGGCTACAGTCCGCAAGGTCACAGTCAGACGCAACTTAATGACTAAATAACGACAAGTCTATATGTCAGCTGCTAGCCTGCTTCTCTTGCTTCTCTTACGTCACCATTTCCCTGCCTCCTCTCCACACACAGGCACGCATGCTGTCTCTTTGTGCACCCTTTCCCCTTAGTGTTTGCTATTTGAAAGCATGCTGTTATACTTGTATCATCTATTTTAAATGTTTTCCCTTCACTGTGCTTGATTATATGGGCTTTTTCCTTGGTTTACTTCATGAGACATAACACATGGCACAGCAGGGCTCATGTGTTAGAACAGATTTTTTTTCATTTGAGAAATGTGTGTGAGACTGATATTTGCATGAAAAATTATAATACATTTTCCAAGTGTCAAACTCAACCTATTCCATTAGCTTTATATTTTGTGAAGTTTTCTAGTGAAATCAGTTAATTACTATCAATTATTACCTTAAATCTATAGTGTTGTTGTTTAGTTGCTAAGTTTTAATCCAACTCTTTATGACCTCATCCATGAACTGCAACATGCCAGGCTTCCCTGGCCTTCACTATCTCCCAGAGTTTGCTCAAACTCATTTCTATGGAGTTGGTGATGCCATCCAACCATTTCAACCTCTATCGTCCCCCTCTCCTCCTGCCCTCAATCTTTCCCAGCATCAGTGTCTTTTCCATTGAGTTGGCTATTCACATCAAGTGGCCAAAGGATTAGAGCTTCAGCTTTAGCATCAGTCCTTCCAATCAATATTCAGGACTAATTTCCTCTAGCATTGACTGATTTGATCTTCTTGCAGTCCAAGGGACTCTTAAGACAATTCTCTAGCACCACAGTTCAAAAGCTTCAATTCTTCAGTGCTCAATCTTCTTTATGGACCAACTCTCACATCTGTACATGACTACTGGAAAAATATAGCTTTGACTATATGGACCTTTATCAGCAAAGTGATGTCTCTGCTTTTCAATCTGCTTTAAATCTGTAGTAAGTAAGAGAAATAATAAAACTAATGATAAGAGTTTCAGTGTATTGCAGGTTTTCTCTGTGCTAGGCATTCTTCTAAACGTTAATGAGTATGAACTCATTCAATTTTCACAATAACCCTTTCTTTTAAATACTACTATTATCACTTTATTTTACAAAGGAGGAAATTGAGACCACACATTGGTCACCTTCCAAGAAGCTGCAAAGCAAGAATTCAAACCAAGGCAATCTAGTTCCAAACCTTTCTCTCTTACTTCATGCTAATAATTTTTAAAAATAAAATAAAATAAAATAAATTTAAAAATAAATTACATTATGAAAAATCATTTTCTTTCAGGATTTTTCTGTCATGTTATACAATAAATTTCCTCTAACTCTTTTTTCTTTAAGAATAGCTAACAATGCTGTTCATCTAGATACCTTCACTCATTCACATCTTTTTTTTTTTTTTAAGTTTTCTGAATGTTTTTTTTTTTATTTTACTTTACAATACTCTATTGGCTTTGCCATACATTGACATTGACATGAATCCACATATCTTTCTTTAAAAAAATTTTTTTATTGGAATATAGTTTATTTACAACATTCAGGTGTGCAGCAAAGTAATCAGTTATACATATTCATCAATACACTGTTTTTAGATTCTTTTCCCACATAAGCCATTTCCAAATATTGAATAGAGTTCTCTGTGCTATACAGGTCCTTATTAGTAATTTGTTTTATGTATAGTAGTGTGTATATGTCAATCCTGATCTTTAATTTATCCCTTACCCCCTAGTAACCATGGTACTTTCCTGGTGGTTCAGACAGTAAAGAATCTAACTGCAATGCAGGAGACCTGGGTTCAATCCCTGGGATGGGAAGATCCCCTGGAGAAGGGAATGGCTACCCACCTCAGTGTTTTTGTCTGAAAAATTCCATTGACAGAGAAGGCTGGTGGGCTATAGTCCTTCTGTAGAGCTGGACACAACTGAGCAGCTAACATACTTCCCTGGTAACCATAAGTTTGTTTTCTACATCTGTAACCCTGTTTTGTAGATAAGTTCATTTGTACCCTTTTTAGGATTCCACATATAAGCAACATCATATGATATTTGTCTTTCCATTCACATCTTTCTGATGCAAACCCATGATGACATGATGGCCACAGAATGATGCCTACTGTTATTCAGTATTTAAGTTCTGCAAACTCAATTATCTGAGTTGAATTTCAAAGACTAGAAGTCAGTGTCTGTGCTTCTATATTCTCCTGCAGTGGTTCTAGGTGCTCCCCTAGAATCTGTGGCCACAGGGAGTCCTGTGGGAGGGAAAGGGGAGCTCCTAAAATCACGAAGGAGGAAACAAAAAACGCAGCACTAACCAAGCAAACAAAAGACTAACCAGTGTGTGAAACAGAAGGAAAAGGGCACAAGTCTTCAAACCACAGGGTTCTGGAGGCGTGATGCTGAACTAGAAGAAGTTGAAAGGGAAAAAGGGAAAATCATATTTTTAGTAAAAGTTGATTTTATAATTTTTCAAATATACCCTCTGAAATGAACTACAGCCTGGAATTGTAGGCATGATTCAGTGGGTTCCTTGCTCATGTAAATCTGGCAATTCTGTATAGGGGAAATACTTAAATAAAATTTTAAAATATAATTATAACAAATGGGAATAGGCCTATTTGCCTCCGTTAATGTGCATTTTAATCTTATTGTTATTGTTTAGTCTCTAACTGATGTCTGACTCTTTTGCAACCGCAAGGACTGTAGCCTGCCAGGCTCCTCTGTCCATCTTGGTCCATCTTTATTCTGAAAAGACCTGAAAGGTATACCTTAAAACAAGCCAGCTGTTGGAGCAGGGAACATAGGAGCTCTAAGATGAGGTCTTCCGGTGACTGTGTTGGTAATCAAAACAACCCAGGGCAGGATGTGGATTCAGTCCTACAAGCTATGGGAGAAACACTGAAGATCTGTGAAAGGCCAGGACCTGACAACTCTGGAACAAACCTAGAGAAAGTGCTCAAGCTGAGGAGTGAGGAAAGCATGAATAGAGACTCTGTGGCCAAAATTAAAGGGGAAAGTGACAGGACTGAATTATGATGGTGTGAAGGTTAATTTTATATATCAACTTGGCTAAGCTGACATGCCTACTTGTTTATTCAAATACCAGTGTAGATGTTGCTGTGAAGGTATTCTTTAGATGTAATTAACCTTTAGACATCACTTTGCCAACAAAGATCCATCTAGTCAAAGCTATGGTTTTTCCAGTAGTCATGTACTGATGAGAGATTTGAATCATAAAGAAGGCTAAGCACTGAAGAACTGATGCTTTCAAATTGTTGTATTGGAGAAGACTCTTGAGAGTCCCTTGGCCTGCAAGGAGATCAAACCAGTCAATTCTAAAGGAAACAAAACCTGAATATTCACTGGAAGGACCATTGCTGAAGCTGAAGTTCCGATATTTTGGCCACCTGATGCAAAGAGTTGACTCATTGGAAAAGACCCCGATGCTGGGAAAGACTGAGGGCAGGAAGAGAAGAGGATGGCAGAAGATGTGATGGTTAGATAACATCATTGACTCAAAAGACATGAATTTTAGCAAACTCTAGGAGATAATGGAGGACAGAGGAGCCTGGCATGCTGCAGTCCATGAGATCACAAAGAGTCAGACACAACTTAGCAACAACATTTAAATAGGTAGACCTGAGTAAAACAAACTATCCTCCCTTATATGGAAGGGCCTCATCTAGTCAACTGAAGACCATAAGAGCAAAGACTGAGGTTTTCAGAAGAAAGAATTTGATCTCAAAACTGCAACATAGAAAACCTACCTGAATTTCTAGCCTGCTATACAGATTTCAGACTGACTATGAGAACTAGAAAGTACTGCAACAGAAAAGACATGGTAAAGCTGTGTCACAGGGACTGATTGGTTATAAGCAATGAGCCAGAGAGAATAATGGATATTGTTCCAGCATCTGGATGGACCTGGGCCAACAAGGAGAAGGAACATACCATCAGCAGAAATGGGGAATATCAGGGGGTAGGGGCCGTTCTGATGTCCACTGGGCAGTTGGAGAAACAGTAAAGAAACTGGCTAGTATTGATGCTTTTGCTTTTTATGGTGTGATCACTCACCTGGAGACAGACATCCTGGAATGTGAAGTCAAGTGGGCCTTAGAAAACATCACTACGAACAAAGCTAGTGGAGGTGATGGAATTCCAGTGGAGTTCTTTCAAATCCTGAAAGATGATGCTGTGAAAGTGCTGCACTCAATATGCCAGCAAATTTGGAAAACACAGTAGTGGCCATGGGACTGGAAAAGGTCAGTTTTCATTCCAATCCCAAAGAAAGGCAATGTCAAAGAATGCTCAAACTACCGCACAATTGCACTCATCTCACATGCTAGTAAAGTAATGCTCAAAATTCTCCAAGCCAGGCTTCAGCAATACGTGAACCANAATTTTACTCCTTCTGCCTCGCCAAGCTGGTCACTTCTTCCTGGTCTGATGTTACCGATGAGGAAGGGTGCTGAGACTTAAAGTGTCTTTGATTCCCTCTTCTTGTCCCTTTTTCTTTCAATTAAAAGAACAAAGCACTGAGGTAGAGTTTTGACGACTGAGTAGATGTGCCAGTGGGCAAGAGGAGGTCACTGCTTTATAGCACATCCTGCCACCCTGTTCCGTGCTACCATTGAGCTGATGTTTTCACAATTTATAATTTTCTAAAGCCCTGTTTTAGCTCCTGTGGAAGTGGGCATTGGTAATGCAAGGAAATAGATATTGGAGCCAAAATGAAAACTAACCAAAGGAAAAAGCAATTCAGTGGCAAAAAGAAAAAATTAATATTCCTTAGGCAACATGTAATGAAGGAAAACAAAGGATTCATTCTTCTAGTGTTGATTCAGAAGACTACCTGGGCTGCTCAAAACGGTCATTTTTTGTTTGCATATGAATTCTAAAGTAAATGAGGAGCTGCTAAGTCACTTCAGTCGTGTCCGACTCTGTGTGACCCCATAGACGGCAGCCCACTAGGCTCCCCCGTCCCTGGGATTCTCCAGGCAAGAACACTGGAGCGGGTTGCCATTTCCTTCTCCAATGCATGAAAGTGAAAAGTCAAAGTGAAGTCGCTCAGTTGTGTCCTACTCTTCCCGACCCCATGGACTGCAGCCAACCATGCTCCTCCATCCATGGGATTTTCCAGGCAAGAGTACTGGAGTGGTCTACCATCACCTTCTCCGCTAGACGTCCCTATTTCATATAAAAGAAATGTATGAGCAGACAGGTTTTCAGTAGCAAAGCCATGCTTATCTTCTACAATTTTCAAAGTAACAATTTGATAGAAATTTTGTTCAAAAGAGGCATAAATAGGAAATCCTCTTTCCTAGTCTCTCCTGAGATACACTCACAAAACCAGTTTACTATTATAAAATACTCTCAATTTGTACAATTAAGTAAAGAAATAGGAACATCACTTGCTGTCTCCTGTTCACCTTTCCCAAGATGAAATTCAGTTAGTAGGTCATTCTCAAGTGAAATTTATTTCTAAATATTTTCCTTTGTATGTCCCAGTAACACTTGCCTCCTCAATCTATCCTAAGTGATGTGATAATCCTAGGTATCCATAATGGCTCCTTAGATAAGATGTCTCAAGATCTCTATCCTGGCCACTTTTTAAAAAATATATATAATCCATTTGGTTAAAGTTCCTCTTAAAATATGATGCCCAAAATTCAATATGGAACTTCAAAAGTAGCCCTCCCCTGCAGACTTTGGCTTGCAGTCATGTGGGCATTATACTTATGAAAATAGAAGCTAAACCTGAATTTAATGTTTTGCCAGCCTCATTATTTTTTGTTTGTTGTTACTAACAGCATTGCTTGGCAATATGGCATAATAGTTGGAGTCAGATAAAACTAAAATTGAATTCTTTTCTATCTCTCATAATTACATAACCACAGGCAAGTTTTTTTTTTTTTTCATTTCCCTGAGCTTAAATTTCTCTCAACAATTGATTAATGATACCAACCTCCTATAATTGTTAGAGATCAGATTGGGTCTCACACCCTAGCACTGGACCTGCAGCCCAGCTGCTGCTCAGTAAATTGTAGCCAGTAGAGCTGATGACAAGGAAACTTTTTTCTTTGATAAGTTATCTAGATCAGTAGATCAAGGGAATGTTATAGGTGCTGGCATTTATTTGCTATTTTTGGCAAAGATTTTGTAAATCTCTCTGACTCATGGCCTGGCTGAAGGAATAGCATGTTGGACAGCAGCCCAGAAGGGACATGAGCTGGGGGCTGTGTCTCTCTGAAGGGTGATCTCACATGTCTTAACCATAGAGCTTTATTCTACATCCTGTGCTGTTCCAGGTTATCATCAATAGTCATACCTAGAAGGCAATTGACCAAATTTAAAAATAGCCCAAATCTGGGAGATATAGTTAAGGTCTCAGTTTTCAGAAACGAGACTTCAAGAGATTTCAGCGACTTCATTGGAACAATACTCAACAAGAGGAAAGTGAACAGGGGCATGGAAATAAATGAAGCCCACCCAAGTGAGAATAAGATAATCAGCTACTACCACTTGCGTTTGGCAGAGGCTCAAAGACAGACAGAGGAGTGGAAAGCTTGGTAGTGGAAAAATGGGATGAAGCTGATGAAGGCTGTTAGCATAGGGAAATTGTAGGAGAATTAACTAAAAAGTAGGATGTCCTATGTAATGAGTTTCCCTGGTAGCTCAGCTGGTAAAGAATCCTCCTGCAATGCAGGAGACTCCAGTTCAATTCCTGGGTTGGGGAGATCCCCTGGAGAAGGGATAGGCTACCCGCTCCTGTCTTGGGCTTCCCTGGTGGCTTGGATGGTAAAGAATCTGCCTGCTAAATGGGAGACCTGGAATCAATCCCTGGGTTGGGAAGATCCCCTGGAGGAGGGCATGGCAACCCCCTCCAGTATTCTTGCCTGGAGAATCCCCATGGACAGAGGGGCCCGGCGAGCTACCATGGGGTCCCAAAGAGTAGGACACAACTGAGTGACTAAGCACAACATCCTACGTAATTGATTAGGGGAACACATTTACCTTTATGTTGTTCTAAATTGGAAACCAGGTAAAATGAGGGTAGCTGGTAGTTATTAATCAAATGCTCCCCATTTTATGGGGGCAGTTGCTGCAGGGGGTTATTATTTGGCTCTCTGGGCTGGTTGCTGAAGGTGGTGGATTAGAGTTGTATTTTTATATATGGTCCGGCCATTGTTCATTTGTATTTTCAGCCCCTCGGGGATGAACAAAGCCTTCTTAATCCCATGACCCCTACCATCCACTTCCCCACTGGCTGGTTTTAGAATCTCAAACAGGTGTCTGGCTGCCTATATTGAGAACTGGGATGGGGAGTTACCTGCCTGTGGGCTATTACCTGAAATCCCAGCATCTGGATGTTAGATGTTTAAAAAAAATTTATCAAATGAATGCATGAATTAACAAACTAGAGTGTGCTTACTAACCATGTAAGATAGCCGTATCACATGAGAGAATTGAAATCAAAACTTGAAAACTATAGGAGAAATGATTGACAGCAAAAGCCTGGCCACACATACTCAGTTTGTATGTTGGGCTTAGTGACAGACCAGTGACTTCCACCAAAAGCTGGTCCACACCAATTTAGTAACATTTCTGACATCACCTTCATGATTATTAAGAATATACTGTCATTATGAAAATTTATTTTTATATGCAGAAAATTACCAGTTTTAACCACGAAGTTTTATTTTGCATTGTTTTTACTACTGAAGTAAACTCCTTGCCAATGCTTGCTGAATATACACATACGGTTTTTGTTTCCTTCAATAAAAGTTTATTAAATATGTTTCACTGGATTTCTTTGAGAGCTCAGTCAGACCTAGGAAATTCATTTAACAAATATATTAACCAAGATTCACTTAGGTGAATTTTATTGCCCCATTTTTTCCTACTTCATGGCTTTCATATTTTAATTAGAAAAAAATTGAAATGCATTATCCTGATACAGTGACTTGCTGAAATACTACTTTTGTACCCATAAATCATTCTGCATACTTCTTCAAGTTTAAAGCTCAAGCATTTATTTTTATAATTAGCTGTCACTTCAGTCCTTTATTATTGAATTCAACAAAATTTAACTGTCATATTTTTTTAAAAACCCTTTCTGAAGCTTAATTGTCTCAGCAAACTGTATATAGAAAATTAACTCTATTGCCTTGTACCATTGTAACATGACCTTCTTAACCTCCACTCACAAACTACTAAATTACTTCTATGTTGTATTAATCAAAGTTGAATGTACTGTATTTGGACCTTAAGAACTGCCTAAAAATACTCATCTACTTCTAACTTGGCCTGTGGTGCTGGAATATTTATTGTAGAAGTAGCAGTCTGAATTTCGTTCTCAGAAGCCTGCAGACAAAATCATGCTTTATAATAAAGCAAGACTAAGATAAACCAAACAATATATAGAAATGCTAATAGATTCATAGTTTTGAGTAAGAACTTTATTCTTTTTAGAAATTCCCCATGAACATTGATTTATTTAATCCTCACAGCAGCCCTGTGAGGTATTAATATATGAAACAAGCTCTAGATATTAATATATGAGACAAGCTCTAAATTTGCAAATCAGGAAACTGAAGAGTGTCCTGGAATTATTTCTTTGGGTAACATCAGAGTTAGGAATGAAACACAAATTCCGGATGTTCATGCAACACTCTTTTCCCTGTGCCTGAATAGTGGTCCAGATGTCCCACATTTATAGTGATATCCTGCAGATCAAGAAACCAGAGCAGCTTCTCTAACTGGAATACAACCAAGAACCAAAAAAAGATGCAAAAAGACTGTGCAGAGGCAAAACTCCCCAAAGCTATAGCCTTTTACATATTGGAGCACCTCTTTGGGCCTTATTCAAAATCCATTTATTCTTAGGCTCACCATGGGTCTAATTAATTTCCAACTATGTCTAGTAAGAAGTCACTTGTCAGGAAAGAACACTGACAGTCCAGACAAGTGAGAAGTGTCCACAGGAATAGACACTGATCATTGAAAATAACACACGAATTCTAGAATTCCAATATCATGAACCAATCAGCATTAGCCAGCCTCTCTACCTCCCAGCCAGCCTTCAGGATGACTGACTATGACTTTCCCTTTAGGAAAAAGGAAAACTGTCCATTCACTGCTTCCTGTTCAGGACACAAGAAATGTGCTTAAACTTTTAAGAGATAAGCCCCTTAGAACAGCTGGAGGGTTAGTCTCTAAGTAGTCACCTCTTATCTCTGGGTAGTCTGAACCTCTAAAGCAGTGCCGTCCAATAGAAATATACTGCAAGCTACTCATGTGAGCCACATATGTGATTTAAAATTTTCTGGTAGCCACATAAAAATGTAACTAGGAAAAAGGTCAAATTAATTTTAATCATATATTTTATATAATATCATGTATCCTAAATATTATCATTTCAACATGTGATCAACATAATATATTTAATAATGAGATATTTTACCTTTTTTTGATAGCAAGACTTCAAAATCTAGTGGGCACTTCACACTCAAGCACAGCTCAGTTCAGACCAGTCACATTTCAAGTGCTCGATAACCACATCTGACTAGTGACCATCTTGTTTGCACAGGTCTAGAGCATCTCTTTCTCACTCTTTAGGAGGTAGAATATGTTTTTTACCAAGTTAACACACAAGCTTGAAGAACTAAGGATTTTACTCAGAAAAGCTGGTTTTATATCTGACAAATAAACCAACTTCCCTTGGAAGAACTGGTCTTTATAGTGTTAGAATCTTCAGAAGTCAGGTTGCCCATGGAGCTATAAGAGTTTTAGGATTTGGAAAGCTGTGAAATTGCGTTTTGCAGGCCATTCAACACATGGCACTGATGTAAACGGCTTATTTTTACCTCCAGATTTATGGATTAGGCTCTGTCTCTTTCTAACATGATATTGATATTGTTCTCAGAAGTCAAATATCTATTGTCTTTATCTTCCAAAAACTTCCATCAGGGAACATCTCTAAAACATGCTTTGCCTGCTGCAAACAAATGTCATTTCCTGGCTATGTTATTTTCATGTGTTCATTTATTCATTCATTCAGCAAACATTATTTAGCATCTACTTTGTGGCAAGCTCTACTGAAAGTGCTAGGGAGTACACAGATAAAGAAGTGAGCTCTCTTTCCTTAAGAAGAGAAGTTAACATTTAGAATACAGTTTGATGTGTGTGAAACTAACTCAGACTAAGGGAAGGGTCAGGGAAAGTTCCATGGAGGAGATGGTACCTGAGCTGAACTTGAGGGATAAGTAGAGATGAACTAGGGAGAAAGGTTTTCCTTTGCACAGAGATGAAAGGAAAACAGCATGGCTGATTCTGAGAAAAAGCGCTCACCCAAGAGCTGTTAGACACAATTCCACCATGAATGGAGGAGACAGGAAGATCTTAGAGCCTTGGGTATCATGCAAAGAAGCATGGATTTGGTCTAAAATTTGAGGAAACCTTCTGAAGAGTTTTAGGCAGAAGAGCTGCAACTGTGGAGAAATGGATTATTGTTGCTATTTAGTCGCTAAGTCGTGTCTGACTCTTTTGCACACCCGTGGACTGTAGCCCACCAGACTCCTCTGTCTACAGGATTTCACAGGCAAGATTACTAGAATGAGTTGTCATTACCTTCTCCAGGGGATTCTTCCCAACCCAGGACAGATTCCATGTCTCCTGAACTGACAGGCAGGTTCTTTACTACTGAGCTACCGGGGAAGCCCAGGGAAATGGTTTGGATTGGAGTACAGCTTAGGCAGATGTTGCAGAAATGAGTCAGCAGGGGGCATGGGAGAGAGTAAATTCATGAACTAAGTCCATGGCAGTGAGGAAGATTGGGAAAGGAGGGTCTCTCCTGGTCTGGCTGAGCCCTCTGGGTTGGCTCATTGCTTGTCTCTGCTTCAGATTCTTCATTGTCAAATTTCTCCCAAAAGAAGGCATAGGTGAGTCAGGGTATCCTGAGTCATATCAGCCTGCTTACCTTCTGCTTGGAAGGCTATGACATCATCCCAGTTTTTTAAATAGAGAAATCCCCAAAACATATAGGTGCACAAAATGAGCTCGGCAGCTGCACCATGCAGGCTCTAGAGCACAGGCTCAGCAGCCAGTGGTGCATGGGCCCAGCTGCCTTGCATGCACGTGGGATCCTCCCCGACCAGGGATTGAACTGGTGTCCCCTGCACTGGCAGGTGGACTCCCAGCTATGGGACCACCAGGGAAGTACACGACAATGAAGTCTTTGGAAAGATAATCATCCCTGTCAGTTGTCTGCTGCTGCTAAGTCACTTCAGTCGTGTCCAACTCTGTGTGACGCCATAGACGGCAGCCCACCAGGCTCCCCCGTCCCTGGGATTCTCCAGGTCAGTTGTCTGTGCTTAGTTTATAAAACACTTTCTTACACATTAATTTGTCTGATTCTCCCTTAACTACTGAAGAAGAGAGAAGCCTCTGTTAACTCTCCTGAGGTCACAAATGTGGCACTGAGATCCAGAAACATTAAAGGATCAGTCTGAAGACATGGTGGGAAGATAGCTCCTGAAGCGACTGTTCTAGTGTCCTCTATCAAAAAGGAACCTGACGTTACTCACTCAGGTGACACACTGACAAGTGGCCCTTAGAATAATAGCTTATTAAATAACAGTTTCTTGTCCTGATTATCAAACACTGTCTACAATGAATGAACAATGAAGCAAATGCTTCTGTTGGTCCCACTCCCAGAAGCCATCAGTCTGTGCAGCAGCTGCCACCAATTCATGCTCTCAGCCAGGTGAACACCTCCGTGGAGATTGCCTTGGCTCTGGCTGCCCTCCTTGGTGGGGTTTTGCCTCACTCTCCAGTGGTTACTTTAAACCTCCAGATTGCCTCTCACCATCCTAGAGATCAAGCCAAAAAAACAAAAAAAAAAAAGCCTCCCTGAATTCTCAAACTCTCCCAAATCAATGTGATATTTTATGAGAATCCAGAAGGCAGAAGTAGAGAAAAATTATGCCTGCTTCTCTCTGAGTTACCTTAATGGATTCGATCATTCACTCTAGCCAGATCATATCAGACACTGGAGATAAAAAGAGATCAATAAAAAATAATTTCCCCTTTCAGTGAACTTACCATCTGATGGAAGAGTCAGACTGTAGATCAAATAAACAAAGAAATAAAATAAGTAGAATGATAGATGCTAAAAGAGGAACAAACAGAGTGCTGTGGCACATGGTAATGGGAGGGGAGGATGTGGGGACAGAGAGAGAGAGAATTCCAGGAAGAAAAATGATTTGCAGAAGGCCTGGAAAACTTTTCTAGCTTGGTTTATACAAGACACATGTGACTAAGACCAATAGAACAGGCCAGAGAGGTAGGAGGGATCTCAAGACTCCCACTTCTAACTTCTTTTACCACCTCAAGATTCCGTGGTTTTTATCCCACCCCCTCCTTCCTGCTCAAGGACTTCAGCATCTTTAGCACTTTAGACAACTCACTTAACTGCCTCTTCTGGTCCTCTAACCATTTTTGTCTTTATTATATAGCCCAGAGTTCAAACTACCATCCTTTCTCACTTGCCTATTTCTTATGAATCCTTTTTTTAACTTTTTAACCACTTTTTTAAATTTTTTAACTTTTTTAACCATCTTTTAAACTTCCCAACAAGTTTTTTGGGAAGAACTTTTTCCCCAAATGTGATCAGACACCGCAGAGATTTATTGGTTTCATTTTTCATCCTGAATGCATCCTTCTCAGAACTTTTGTTGAAAGTGCCATGAAGGGTTTAAGTTGAAATAATGAAGTATCTGAAATACCTGTCATGAACAGGAGTTTGTGACATTGTACAGGAGGCAGTGATCAAGACTAGTCTCAAGAAAAAAAAAAAAATGCAAAAAGGCAAATGGTTGTCTGAGGAGGCCTTACAAATAGCTGAAAAAAGAAAATACACAAAGGAGAAAAGGAAAGATATACCCATTTGAATGCAGAGTTCCAAAAATAGCAAGGAGAGATAAGAAAGCCTTCCTCTGGGATCAATGAAAAGAAATAGATGAAACAATAGAATGGGAAAGACTAGCGATCTCTTCAAGAAAATTAAGGATACCAAGGGAACATTTTGTGCAAAGATGGGTACAATAAAGGATAGAAATGGTATGGACATAACAGAAGCAGAAGATATTAAGTAGAGGTGGCAAGAATACACAGAAGAACTATACAAAAAAAATTCTTCATNTGGGATCAATGAAAAGAAATAGATGAAACAATAGAATGGGAAAGACTAGCGATCTCTTCAAGAAAATTAAGGATACCAAGGGAACATTTTGTGCAAAGATGGGTACAATAAAGGATAGAAATGGTATGGACATAACAGAAGCAGAAGATATTAAGTAGAGGTGGCAAGAATACACAGAAGAACTATACAAAAAAAATTCTTCATGATTCAGATGACCATGATGGTGTGATCACTCACCTAGAGCCAGACATACTGGAATGCAAAGTCAACTAGACCTTAGGAAGCATCTATGAACAAAGCTAGTAGGGGTGATGGAATTCCAGTTGAGCTATTTCAAATCCTAAAAGATGATGTTGTTCAAGTGCCACACTCAATATGCCTGCAAATTTGGAAAACTCAGCAATGACCACAGGACTGTAAAAGGTCAGTTTTCATTCCAATTCCAAAAGGTAATTCCAAAGAATGTTCAATCTACCCCACAATTGCATTCATCTCATATGCTAGCACAGTAATGCTGCTGCTGCTGCTAAGTTGCTTCAGTCGTGTCCGACTCTGTGCAACCCCAGAGACGGCAGCCCACCAGGCTCCCCCATCCCTGGAATTATCTAGGCAAGAACACTGGAGTGGGTTGACATTTCCTTCTCCAATGCATGAAAGTGAAAAGTGAAAGTGAAGTCGCTCAGTCATGCCCAACTCTTTGCAACCCCATGAACTGCAGCCTACGATCCCCTCTGTCCATGGGATTTTCCAGGCAAGAGTACTGGAGTGGGTTGCCGTTGCCTTCATTCTCCAAGCCAGGCTTCAACAGTATGTGAGCCATGAACTTCCAGATGTTCAAGCTGGATTTAGAAAAGGCAGAAGAACCAGAGATCAAATTTCCAACATCTGATGGAACTTCGAAAAAGCAAGAGAGTTCCAGAAAAACATCTACTTCTGCTTTATTGACTATACCAAAACCTTTGATTGTGTGGATCACAACAAATGTGGAAAATTCTGAAAGAGATGGGAATACCAGACCACTGGACCTGCCTCCTGAAAAATCTGTATGGCAGGTCAAGAATCAGCAGTTAGAACTGGACATGGAACAGTAGACTTGTTCCAAATTGGGAAAGGAGTATGTCAAGGCCATATATTGTCACCTTGCTTATTTAACTTATATGCAGAGTACATCATGCAAAATGCTGGCTGGATAAAGCACAAGGCAGNAATCAGCAGTTAGAACTGGACATGGAACAGTAGACTTGTTCCAAATTGGGAAAGGAGTATGTCAAGGCCATATATTGTCACCTTGCTTATTTAACTTATATGCAGAGTACATCATGCAAAATGCTGGCTGGATAAAGCACAAGGCAGAATCAAGACTGCTGGGAGAAATATCAATAACCTCAGATAGGCAGATGACACCACCCTTATGGCAGAAAGTGAAGAGGAACTAAAAATCTCTTGATGAAAGTGAAAGAGGAGAGTGAAAAAGCTGGCTTAAAACTCAACATTCAGAAAACTAAGATCATGGCATCCGGTCCCATCATTTAATGGCAAAAATATAGGGAAACAATGGAAACAATGAGAGACTTTATTTTAGGGGGCTCCAAAATCACAACAGATGGTGACTGCAGCCATGAAATTCAAAGAGACTTGCTCCTTGGAAGAAAAGTTATAACCAACCTAGAGAGCATATTAAAAAGCAGAGACATTACTTTACTGACAAAGCTCCATCTAGTCAAGGCTATGGTTTTTCCAGTAGTCATGCATGGATGTGAGAGTTGGACTATAAAGAAATCTGAGTGCCAAAGAATCGATGCTTTTGAACTGTGGTGTTGGAGAAGACTCTTGAGAGTCCCTTGGACTGCAAGAAGATCCAACCAGTCCATCCTAAAGGAAATCAGTCCTGAATATCCATTGGAAGGACTGATGCTGAAGCTGAAACTCCAATACTTTGGCCACCTGATGCAAAGAACTGACTCACTGGAAAAGACCCTGATGCTGGGAAAGATTGAAGGCAGGAGGAGAAGGGTACAACAGAGGATGAGATGGTTGGATGGCATCACCGACTCTATGCACATGAGTTTGAGTAAGCCCTGGGAGTTGATGATGGGTAGAGAAGCCTAGCATGCTGCAGTCCATGGGGTCGCAGAGAGTCAGACATGACTGAATGACTGAACTAAACTGAATTACCCGTAAGAAGATTACTCTGGGCTCCACATGGAGAAAGGGCAAGAATGGGAATAATATGTGACCAGTAAAGAGACTCACCAGCTTGGTGACAGAGGAGGTGGGAAAAGAGAATGGGTTTGCGGCCTGCCTCAAGAGACCTGCTGAAATGGGCTGAGGAAACAGAGGTGTTGACAGCCATGGGCAATGGTGATAAGAAAACTGGGTAGCAAGCACAATTTTGTACATTTTACTTTTAAGATACCTGCAAAAAATCCCAAAGACAATGTCACTTTGTTAGTTGCTCGTTCATGTCCAGCTCTTTTGTGACACCATGGACTGTAGCCCAGCAGGCTCCCCTTTTCATGGGATTTCCCAGGCAAAAATATTGGAGTGAGTTGCCATTTCCTTCTCCAGGGACTCTTCCTGACCCGGGGATCAAACCCTTGTCTCCTGCATTGGCAGGCAGGTTCTTTACTGCTGAGCCTCCCAGGAAGCTCCAGTGTCAATTTGGTAGGCTCTAAGTCTGTGACTGGTGCAGCCTTGTAGGCAACTGGCACGTGTGGATGTACCTTGCCCTGGTTGGCAGTGCCATGCCGCCCTTCACCATTGTTCCTATGAAGGTGTTGCCAGAGAGAGACTCCTTCTGCTTCTCTTTTTCTTTCTCCTTTCCCCTCTGTCTCTCTCCTCCACTGTCTCCCACCCTGAATGCTGTCTCCCTCAGTGTGCTTTAGTCTGTCATCCTCCCACCTGTCTCTTACTCCTCAACCTGATCCACCCTTCTCATCTACTGTATTCCTGAGACATTGGCCTTTTCTCTGCTCCTTGAACATGCTCATCTTGCTCCCTTCTTGGTGTCTGGTGTTTACCACTCCTCCTGCTGGCACAGGAGTTCTTCTCCCATATCTTCCATCATTTATCCTGTGCTCAAGCCACCTCCTCAGAGCAGCCATCCCTCACCTCCTCAGCTCACACAGTCACTCTCTACACATGACCTAATTTTATATTCTTTGTGTATTGCAAGCAGCACCTGAAGTTATTTTATGCCGTTATTTATTGCTTGTCTTTCTCCTCTAGAATTAAACTCCTTGAGGGCAGTGACTTTCTTTCTCTCTCCTGTTTAATAGCATATAAACAGGAACCTAGAACAGTGAGTGACACCTTAAAGGTGCTCAGTAGAACCAGGGTGGCCATTAGCCACCCAGCGCCTCCGTGTCATTTCATTACTGACTCCCTGGTCCATGACAACACATGACCCGTGAGAGGGGCTAGTATGCAGATAAAGATGTGACAGTGAGTTTTGAGTGGCATTCAACTCTGGGGGTAATAGAAGCACCAAACAGAAACTCTCTGAGAAGCTAAAAGAAGCTAAAGCATTGAAAAACATACTGAATGAGTATCACTTCTAATCTTGGAATGTTCTCGAGTATCATAGCATGAGAAAACCATGGAAGCATTGTGGATATATGGCCAAAACCAGGAGGCAGCAACTGACCATGGTGTACCTTTGCAGTCTGTTTTCCAATCTCCACAGCCACCTCCTGCTTCCACAGGTCCTACCTAAGGACCATCAGAGGTGCAAGAATGAGATTTTTTTTTCCAGCTTCTTTCCTCATGATGATTCCCCATGTACCTTCTTGAGGGCTGTATTAGACTATTTCTCTGTAGTAAAAATATCCATGAGACTTTTTTTCCTACTGCCTCTCTCACATATGACAGTATTAAAATCGCTTATATTGAATGTACTGTCATATTTCCAAAATTATTTACATGATAGAACAAAAATATACTCTTTGAATATGTGAATAAAAATTTTCTAAAGGTGTTCAGTAAATACATACTGACTGACTAGTAAACACCCGACCCCAGTCTGGAAGGAACTCTGAAATCCTGTAGCCATATCTTCTCTCCTACACTGCCTACTCACTACAGACCAGGTCAGACCAACCCAGGTCTCTTCTTAATATTTTTCTTTTTTACCAACTAATGCTTTTGATTTTAAAAGACATTTCACTTTTCATTTGATAATCACGCTAGTATCTCTGTTGGAAATACTCTGCAGTCAGTTTCAGTTTCTCTATGTACTTGAGAATTTCAAACTAGTAGTTACTTTACCACTTATCATGGTTCACACTGGCACTTTCAGTCAGTTTGAATTATGAAGTATTTATACAACCTCATATCAAAATAGCTAGATACTGTTTACCCAGTAATCCAAAGTTCCCTTCAAACCAGTGCACTGTGTAGGCTTCCACCAGTGTTCATCTTCTGAGATCACCCCACTGTAGCCAACTGTATACAGCAGTCCTCCTACCTAACTGCTCTCATGGCTATATTCCTCGGCCTCTCTCTGCTTAAGTTTTATCTAGATGGTCAAACCCACTGCTTCAACTTGATGCCTTATCTCTGTGCCAGTGATGTCTTACATCTAAGCATTTCTAGTTTTAAGTTCATCCCCAACTCTCCATTCAGTTTGCAAACATACACTTCAACCCTCTGCATGCTCCACCATGAAGTCTTATCTCTGTCTTAAAAATAAACATGGCTCCATTGTATTTTCCCCACCCTAACAGCTCCTTTTTTCTTTTTTTTAATTATTTATTTATGTTTTTTGGCTGCACTGTGTCTTCGTCGCTGCCCGTGGGCTTTCTCTAGCTGTGGCAACCAAGGGCTGCCCTTCATTGCAGTGCACCAGGTTCTTATTACGGCAGCTTCTCATCATGGAGCACGGGCTCTAGGCACCGAGACTCCAGTAGTTGCAGTATCCAGACCCTAGAGCACCAGCTCAGTAGCTGTGGCGCACAGGCTTAGCTACAGCTGCTGCACAGCACGTGGGATCTTCACAGACCAAGGATAGAACCCCTGTCTCCTGCATTGGCAGATGGATTCTTAACCACTGGACACCAGGGAAGTCCCACGGCTTCTTTTTTCATTGTCATCACTATTTCTGTACATTGACTTACTTTTTAAAGCCAGTTCATCTCAAAACTGCCATCATCTTTAACTTTTCACTTCCTCTTCCCATTCCCTGCATCCAATTGATTTTTAAGTGATGAAGCTTCCATCTTCACTGTGCCTCCCACAAATATAGCCATCTTTCTAGTTGTGTGTACACTGGAGCATGCCCTCATCACTCTCTCCTGGGACTGACTAGCCCACAGTGATGTCTTCCTGCTTCTGGCCTCTCCCCATTATCATCAGTCCTAAACCCTACACACAAATTCATGTTGCTAAATTAATCATAGCCCCCAGTGACTCTCCTCAGTCTGACATTCAGAGCTCTCCTGTTTCATTCCCACCTATCTTTCCAACCGTTATATCCATGGACTTACACACCAGCCAGATAATATTACTAAACTATTCCCTGGGCAATATTCATATTTCTTGCCTCTGTGTCTCTGCACATACTCCTTCCTCTGTATGAAATGCTTTCCCTGTTCATACTTCCTGGGGCCATTTCTATCCATCACATGTTCAGAGATGTAAACCATCAAATATATATGAAAGTTTACTTATAATGCCTAAAAAGGAAAGAAAAAAGTAACCAATGAATCTCACAAAAGAATGGTAAAATAAATTATGCTACATGCACTTTATGAAACATCATGAAGGCGTTAAATATTATTTCTTCAAGAGATATTTAATGAAAAAACAAGTTTCAAAATTCTATATATAGAAGAATATATAATATATGCATGTAGATAGTATTAATAGTATATATGTATATTTATATTAGTTGTGAATATGTTCAACTGCAAATAATAAAAATTCACAGTGGCTTGCATACATCAGAGTTAGGTTGTTTTACAAAACAAAATGCCCATGAGGAAACAGCTCAGAGCTGACATGGTGGCTCTCAGTGATATCATCAAGGATCCTGAGTCTTTCTGCCTTTATCCTCCTGTTTGCTGCATCATGGTCAAAAACTAGCTGAAAACTTGAAGTTTCAGCAAGCATATAGTGGAGAAAACAGTAGTAGCCAAGGCAGATTTGTCCTATTAGGGACTTAATGTTTAGGAAGGGAGGTACTACCCAGGTACTTTTCTTGCATCTCCTGTCACCACCTGGCCATCCCTGCCTGGGGAGAAGGAGGTGAGACTGTGTGCTGAGTCAACCAGCTGAGAGTGCTTGCCATAATGGATGTGTCTGGGGGATTAATTTAAGGATTTATTTTATTCTCCTTTGATACTAGGAATATATATATACTTTTATATTAGTGAAAATTTTAATAAGAAACTCTACCCCTCACATTTTATGACAAATGCCATCTCCTCTTTAAACCCTTCATCTTGTAAAGTGGATGATATGTTTGTTTGTTTGTTTTTTAAAGTAGAATGTGTAAAAATGATAGACTTCAGAGGTGGAAAACCATGAATTCAAATTCCCTATGTGTCCATGACTAAACTGTATAATCATTGAAATCTCAGTTACCTAATCTACAAAATTATAATTATACTATTTTACGGGACTTTTGTGAAGATTACATGAAATTATATGAGAAAATATAGGACTGAATAGCTTTTCAGTAACTAATATTCTTTCTCTTGAAAATTCATAAAATGCTGTGTGTTTCTCACATTACCTCTGTTTTGCCTTCTGAAAAGCTGTTGTGTGTTTTTTCATTTCCCAGTTTTCCCTTAATGAAGGGCAGTGACTATATACCTAATTTTTAAAAAATTAGGATATAGAACATTGCCTGCCACATAAAATATAATCAACCAGGGTATTAAGATGAGTTCATATTTTATTAACAATACTCAAATTATCCATCCCAGGATAACTGCCAAGAAACCAATCATATCACTTTCTCCTCTGCACTCTCGGTTCTGATGTGGGTAATGAACTGGAATTGTCGCCAAGCACCTGTTTATGGGTAATCACTCTGAGTTGTGAAGACAGTTGGTGGCTCCACAATTGTCATCAAGAAACCACAGGGGTCTAGGGTCTTCTGGCGTGCTGTCAACAGCACATGCTGTGAAGCTTTTCCATCCTTTCCAAGAAAAACTGTAAAAGAATCTCCAGTTAAATTTAAATTTTTATCATTAAAAAAAAGCAGAGAGCATTCTTTTAATTTCATTTCAATGATATAGCCAATGTAACTTATGTTAGAAAGTAAAAAGAGAGATACATCAAAGCTCTAACTAGAGACCCTTAAGGGGATCTTGAGAATGATTCTCTGACAAAGAAACATTTTCCCTCCCATAATCTCTCTCTGCCCCAGGAAAGCCTTGTGGAGCTGTCTTCTCATTGCTTTTGTCTTATCTGAAAATAAAATCAAAATCTTGTTTATGGCCATCTAAAAAATAGCTGCAGTTATTTTTTGTCCTCCTGCCCCCAAATCAAAATTATGAAAGGGATATGCAGTATTCACAGATTGTTTTATTAATATTCCTAGTCATAACTCTCCTAAATAAGATGTGCATCTATTTGTTCAGTTAGTGTAGAGTCTGGTATATTGATAATTCCTTTTACCCAGCTTCTTTCTCCCTTACTGTCTTTGAGAAGGTTTTCATTGCATTTGGCAAAGGAAGCATCACTCATTATGGTAGCAGTGTGGAACTGGACTGCTTTGACTATCTGGGGCCAGTTAGGTAGCAGCCTCATCCATCTCAGGAACACACTCTGACCACTGTGTGTGTCCCCAGATGGATTCCACATGACATAAATAGGGACAGCTAGCTGTCTTATTGAGTTCCATTGCATAAAGCTTCAGACACTGTTTCATACACTGTAGTGCTAAGTCAACCAAACTACTTTTGCTTAAGAAGCCTGCTGGAGAGAAAAAGTGGAAATTAGGAGAGGGAGTCTTTGGGATTTGTAAGGAAGTTCTAGTGGTCCACCCCAGGGTGACCACTGGATCACATCTGTTGATTACCTTTCATGTCAAGAATCTATTTCTCCCATATGAAAAAGAGCAAATATTCCAATGCTCCCTGCCCTTCTATACAGTGTTCCAAGCTGTTCTGACATGCTTGCCCCCTTTTTTTTTTTTTTTTTTTTGGACTCTGTAATGAGATTTAAACCTCAACAGGGGGAAGCAAGGAGTTTCAAACTTCAAGTTTTTTAAATCCCTTGAATCATCTGTAATGAGATTTAAACCTCAACAGGGGGAAGCAAGGAGTTTCAAACTTCAAGTTTTTTAAATCCCTTGAATCATAATTTCTTAATCAGAAAAGAGCTTGGAGCTGTGATTCCCAAACTGTGAGGCAAGGCACCCTGGAACACTGCTATAAATTCCTAGAGTTGTCACACATTAGTTTAAATTTTCAAGGGAAACACAACAAAATTGTTGATCTGGTCACCAAAAATTTACTATCTTGAAATAGTCCATAATTTAACATCCTTTGTGAAACTCAGTTTTTGGTGGGGCATAAACCTTTGTGGAGCAGGAAATGAGGCAATATCCAATCTGATTCCAAGGTTTGAGAAATTGTGCCAAACAGGCACACATGTCTCATTCATAAGTAGTGATAGTTATTTGAGACTGAAAAAATATTGTTTTTTCTTTAATTTATGTGTATAATATTTTAATAGACTATTAAGTTGTCAGGAAATAAAGAAAAATGAAGTCCTTTGGACATAACTACTTAATCCAAATCTTAGCTGGGTTTTTTTGTACTAGGTGCGCTTTGCAACAGTTGTCAAGACACTCACTATGTATGACTTAGACACTCACTAAGTATGCTGTCATCTGAGAGAGTTTGGGAACCTCTGCCTTAGTGGTCAGTTAGTCCAACTAGTGTAGACACCCATTTGTTGACATTGACAATGATGTTTTTATAAAATGTTTAAGCCATAGTAAAGCAAAACATACTACAGTTTGTAACCAACTACCCTCATTAATGGGCTTCCCCAGTGGCTCAGCAGTAAAAAAAAATCTGCCTCCAATGCAGGAGACATAAGAGATGTGGGTTCAATCCATGGATTGGGACAATCCCCTGAAGGAGGGCATGGCAACCCTTCAGTATTCTTGGAGAATTAGTGGACAGAGAAGCCCAGTGCACTACAGTCCATAGGGTCGCAAAGAGTCGGACATGACTGAAGTGACTTAGCACACACACACATATATATATATTTATATTTGTTGTTGTTGCTGTTCAGTCATTAGGTCATGTCCAACTGTTTACAACCTCATGGACTAGCCTGCCAGACTCCTCTGTCCATGGGATTTCCCAGGCAAGAATACTAGAGTAGCTTGTCATTCCCTTCTCCAAGGGATCTTCCCAGATCAGGTATTGAATCCACGTCTCCTGGCAGGCAGATTCTTTACCATTGAGCCACCAGGGAAGCCCATATATGTATACGTGTGTGTGTGTGTATACATACATATATATATATATATCATTAAATCCTTACATCAACCCTTGAAGGTAGAAATTACCATCTTGACTTTTACCACCAAGTAGAGATCAAAGAATTTACCCTAAAGGACCAATGTTAAGCAAGACCAGTTGAGAAATCTACTTTTTAAATTCTGAGCAAAATCATCCTTAATCAAACAATCAGCAAATACTTTTTTTAGATTTATTTTTTATTGGAGTCTAGTTGCTTTATAGTGTTGTGTGAGTTTCTGCTGTACAACATTAATGACCCATAAGTGTAAATATATCCTCTCCCTCTTGAGCCTCCCTCCCACCTCCCTTATCCTACCCCTCTAGGTTGTCACAGAACACCAGCCTGAACATCGTGTGTTATTCAGTAACTTCCCACTAGCTATCTATTTTACATAGGGTAATATATGTTTTTCAACACTACTCTCTCAATTTGTCCCACTCTCTCCTTCCCATTCTGTGTCCATAATTCCATTCTCTATGTCTGCGTCTCTATTCCTGCCTTGCAAATAGATTCATCGGGACCATTTTTCTAGATTCCGTATATATACATTAATATGTGATTTTTTTTTCTTTCTGATTTACTTCACTCTGTATAACAGGCTCTAGGTTCATCCACTTCAGTTCAGTTGACTCAAATTTGTTCCTTTTTATCACTTAGTAATGTTCCATTGTATATATGCACCAGACTTCCCTGGTGGCACACTGGTAAAGAACTCATCTGCCAATGCAGGAGATGCAGGTTCAAGGCCAGGGTCAGGAAGAGCCCTTGGAGAAGAAAATGGCAACCCATGCCAGTATTCTTGCCTGGGAAATCCCATGGACAGAGGAACATGACAGCCTGCAGCCTATGAGGTCACAAAGTGTCAGACATGACTGAGCAACTAAACAACAACAGTATATGTACCACAGCTTCTTTATCCATTCATCTGTCGATGGAAACAATTTTAAGTCTCATGCTTAGGGAAGCAGTTAAGTTGGAAAAGGAAATTGGATAGACTGTGGATAATTTAGAATGCTAATTTTAAAAGTTTGGAGTTTATCTTTTAACAAGTGGAAGGCCACTGAAGATTTTTGACCCTGACTTAATGAAAGAATACCTTTAGAGAGATGAAGTTAAAAACAGCCTGCTGCTACTGCTGCTAAGTCACTTCAGTCGTGTCCAATTCTGTGCGACCCCATAGACAGTGGCCCACTAGGCTCCCCCATCCCTGGGATTCTCCAGGCAAGAACATTGGAGTGGGTTGCCATTTCCTTCTCCAATGCATGAAAGTGAAAAGTGTAAGTGAAGTCGTTCAGTCATGTTTGACTCTTTGTGACCCCGTGGACTGCAGCCTAACAGGCTTCTCCGTCCATTGGATTTTCCAGGCAAGAGTACTGGAGTGGGGTGCCATCGCCTTCTCCGAGAAACAGCCTATAGGAGATTTTATTACATAAAGTGAGTATAGTGCTTTAAAGCCCTTCAGTGGAGCTGCTTCAAGAATGTTGTTGGTTGCCGAGGAGGGCATGGTAGTCCACTCCAGTATTCTTGCCTGGAGAATCCCATGGACAGAGGAGCCTAGTGGGCTACAGTCCATGGGTTGCAAAGAGTCGAACTTGACTGAGCAACTAAGCATCAGAGGCGAGGATAAATTAATGTTTTCTATAGCAGTGCTATCCAACAGAAATGAAATTAGGTGCACTTATGTTATTTAAAATCTTCTATACATTAAAAAAGTTTTTAATGTAAAAATATTAATATTTTATTTTAACTTGATGGTGGCTCTAGTGGTGAAGAACCTGCCTGCCAATGCAGGAGACATAAGAGATGTGGGTTTGATCCCTGGGTCGGGAAGATCCCTTGGAGGAGGGCATGGCAACCCACTCCAGTATTCTTGCCTAGAGAATCCCACGGACAGAGGAGCCTGTTGGTCTACAGTCCATAGGGTCTCAAAGAGCTGGACATGACTAAAATTTTGAAATAAGTAACTTTCCGAAAGAACTTTTGGTCAGTATACAGTAAAAGCTGAGCATATTCCATGTCTTAGACCTTGCTGCTGCTGCTTAGTCGCTTCAGTCATGTCCAACTCTTTGTGACCCCATGGACTGTAGCCCACCAGGCTCCTCTGTCCATGGAATTCTGTAGGCAAGAGTATTGGAATGGATAGCTATGCCCTCCTCCAGGGGATCTTCCCAGGGATCAAACCCAGGTCTCCTGCACTGCAGGCAGATTCTTTACTGCTGAGCCACCAGGGAAGCCCATCTTAGACCCTATATTAGGTATTTTACATATATTTTCTCTTATCCTCTTTCAACCCTCTGAAAAATAAGCCTGAATATCCACATCTCCCAGGGCCTGCATCTGGTCACAGCCAGGACCCAACTCAAGTCAGTCTGACACCAAAGCCTGTGTGCATACCACTTACCTACCTGGCTAAGTTTAAATATTTTCAGCTGGAAGTGACAGAACTTGAGATTTTAGTGAGTCTGCTTGGAACTCTGAATTTGTGATATCTGACATGCTGAAATAAACTCATAGATTAACTATGAACTGTTCTACTTCTACACACACACATAATACTCAGTTCTACCTACTTACGATGACTTGTTTAGAAACTTCAGCCCAGGGCAGCACAAACATAGACCCCAGGAAGACAGGGTAACACAGCATTCGATATCCTCAGAGCAGGCAGCAGGGGCTCAGTGCAGGGGCATAAGGGAATGAAGTGGGGAGAGGAAGCCCAGATGAGACCCTCCTCCTGTAGAGGGATAATCATGGAATTTGTTTAAAATTGCTGGAACAAGGTGAACCAAACTGGCTTTTTGTCAGTTTTCTTACTGTTTTTAGATTCTCTGTACATCCCCTATTGCCTACCCTGGGTAGGGTTTTTTTTTCCCCCCACTACTCCTTCCCCCTTGCTGTTCCACTGCCTCAGATAATAATGTGATATTCCTGGTGCTTTCCCAGGGTGTGGGATGTTCTGCTGACCAAGACGTAAGGAATATCCTCTGAAAATCTTCAAGAGAGAAGAGAATCCCCCATAAGCCTCTGTATCACACCCACACAGCCCTGTGTGAGGGCTTTCCTGAATTTATATAATTATTAAATGATTATGTCAATGATTATATACAATTCATATATTCTCCCCTGAATACCTGGCTTCCCATAAGAAGCAGTCTATTTCCTGGGTAATATCTGGATGTCTTACCGTACTGAAGAGAACACTTAACAGTTAGTTTCAAAATTTCAGTCCCCCAGCAAATCTTATTTGCACTGAAATGGAATATGAAAGCCATTCAACCTGAATAATAAAATGTTTATGTCCTTTATGCTATACATATGTAGAGATCAGTGTCTTCTTGATAGGGTCATATTTAGTACTCATTTTCCAAAGTCATTTATCATGTATATTTCATTCTACAACACAGATTCTGCAACATGGCAACAGTTTGTAAGCCTGGGGAGATTAAATTGTGATTTGAGTGTTAATTAATGCATTCATAGCTGACAGTGTATTATGAACATCCTACTCTGTAAGCAGGGAGAATCATTGAAATGACATCTTGTCTTGTTTTAAAACCTGTGCTTGAAAATAGCTTGGGAAACAGCACCAGAATAGTAATTGGAAAGTACCTAGGAAGAAAAAGATGGCCCTGGCATGGGTTTATGAAGAAAAATTCTGACCTTACTGGGTTCGTTTTTCTACAAGACAGCGTGATAGACCTCATAGGTAAGAGAAAAAGCAAGTGGAATGTTTAGTTTCAACTAAGATACTCACTTGCATGAGTTAGGACCTTTAGAGTTGTGATGAATGGGAAAGGGGCTCTACTCCGACTTGAGCAGGACACTGGAAGGTGGAATATAGGTTAGATTAGGGCACCAATAATGTTTACACAAAAGTAGAATAGTTGAGGGTTTATAATAAACATATATGGTAAATCTATGATGTGGGCAATCTCAGAAGCATTTCAGTATGTAGAGACTGGATGAAGAGTTGGTTTTAGAAGCTAGATAGGCTTTAATTTGGAAGGCTGGTTTAAAGCATTGGTCAACATGGAGGAGGGTTCAGGGATAACATTTGTCCTCAATTAATCCATTTTATTTGCATGTGGACAATTGATTAAGGGCTTCCCTGGTGGCTTGGATGGTAAAGAATCTGCCTGCAATGCGGGAGACCTGGGTTCAATCCTTGGGTCAGGAAGATCCCCTTAAGAAGGGAATGGCTACCCACTCCAGTATTCTTGCCTGAAGGATTCCATGGACAGAAGAGCCTAATGGGCTACAGTCCATGGGATCACAAAGAGTCAGACACAACTGAGCAATTAACACACAATTGATTAATGCCTATCTCAAGAAGTAAGAACAAACTCAATGGCAAAGATCCAGGTAGTTAAATCCTGTTTGATTCCCCAGTGTCAAAGCCTGAATCTTCTTCTGAACCAGACCCTACATGTTGGTCCCTGTCATGTATTCCGGACAGGTTTGTAGACCCTTTGGAAGGTTGTGTGATACTCCTCTGCCAAAATATACCTTTTCTCAGTAGTGATAGGGATTAGTGGGCATCCATATGTTGGTTTTTCACTGGAGTCCTCTGTCTCAAGGCCTTAGCAACTGGAACCTTGAGCTCAGCAACTGTTGGTGAATAATATTCAATATAACCTCAGCTAAACAAGTTGCTTGACTGTTTTGAATTCTTGGATGGCTATAGCTGAGTCACAGTATCCTCCCAAATATAAAAATACTAAATATATGACAGCATAGTTACATGTGAGCTTGGGGCTGATTAGTCATTATTAGTTCAGCAAAATGTCTTATTTAAGAGGAAAGAGTGGGCGGTTTTAGGTGAGATGGTCCTGAAGTAAGAACCAGGTGCCAGATATATTAATAGTTCATTGCTAAAACCCCCCATATGTTATTGTCTCAGAGTGAGAAGAGGAGCACATTTGTGGACTGCTTGCTGGTTTCTCGAGGCCTGGTGATTAAGTACTGGTCTTTGATTATGACAAGCATGTTGCCTGGAAATGATTTGACTTAATGGGCTGTGTATGAGCAATAAGAACATATCCTGGGGCTTCCCGGTGGCTCAGTGGTAAAGAATCCACCTGCCAGTGTAGGAGATATGTTAGATCCCTGATCCGAGAGGACCCCACGTGCTGCCGAGCACCTAAGCCTGTGTGTCACAACTACTGAGCCTGTGCTCTAGAGCCCAGGAGCTGCAACTACTGATGCCCGAGAGACTGTGCTCCGTAGCAAGAGAAGCCACTGCAATGAGAAGCCCGTTCACCGCATCTCAAGAGGAGCCCTCACTCACCACAACTAGAGAAAAGCCTGAAGAGCAATGAGGACCCAGCACAGCCAAAAATAAAGCAATAAAAGTATTTTTAAAATAATGATAACATATCCTATATAATACTAATCATTTAGATTATGCTACAAATATCTGTAGGGACCAGAAATTTATGTGGAAATGGCCTATTCTTTAAAGAGGAAGGTATATTCATAAATTAATGGAAGAAAAGTTTCCAGACTGAAAAGGAGAAAGCAGTTAGGTTGACCTGCTCTAATTTAAAACCATTTAGTTGGAATTGTATTCTGTGTTTTTGGAGCTACAGATGGTTGGACAAGACTGGGAGCTTTAGTGTGTATTAGGGCAGTCTTTCCAGTATTAATCTGTATTGTTTAAGAGAATTAAAGCACACCAAGCCATCTGAAGTAATTTGAAATTCTTTATTACTTACATTGTGGGCCTAAATTCATAAACTATCTTCTCTTTCTTTTCTTTTGGCTTTAAAATGAGTAGCAGAGGTCCAGAAGTTTAGTCTATAAAGCTTCATTAATTCAAAATGAATACATGTAAACTCAGTGTAAGTGTGAAGTATCATTTAAAGTATTTTATTAAATGCATATACAACACATCAAACCAGCTATAGATGTAATTTTCAAGCAGATGTTTAGGCTCAGTTGTTGCTTTAATGAGAAGATAACTTATTTTTAACTAGCATGAATTACACAGTGGAACTCAAAATAAGTTTTTACATTTAAAAAAGTTAAAGTGATGCTCCTAAAAACCTTTAAAATCCTCTTGGCTAATAAATAGTGGGAAAGGATACTGTAGTTTTAGTACAATTATGACCTTAAATTTGTATGTTTAAAATGGATACAGATTTATTGTATATATTCCACTTCTTATGCAAACTTGGACATGGGAAAAGCTCTCTTTCCTAAGACTATTTTGGCCAACCACTTCTGTCATCTCTCCTCTATGCGGATGGCAGTGGAATTGTTATAGTTTCAAAGTGTATCTTTTCCCATCATCTTTGATTCACTGATAGTTACCGTACTGTATTCTAAGCAAAAAATGTTTTTTAAGTCAAAAACAGAATTTGAAAATTTTTTCATCCGTGGCATGTTTATATTACGCTGATATTATAAAGACATGCATATTTGATTTGTTGGCCCAATTCATTTATTCTTTGTGTTCAGCCAAAGGCTTTCTTTAAAAGCTGTTGTTCGGTTATTCATGATAATAAGATGGATGAACAAACATCTGTAAGGTTATTAAAATATCAGCTGTTCTTAATTATATTATTTTCACTTGAGTTTGTTTATTTGATTGCTTTTGCAAGTGCTAGATATCCTGTTTGTATAGATTTGAGGTTGTACCTTAGCATATACATACATATTTTCCCAGTATATTCTGCTATGTAAGTGTTCATATGTAGCAACATATACAGTGTGAATTTCACATTTTTATCTTCCGTAGTGACTGTGTAAACAATTATTGAAATATTCCAAAGGCAAGTAGCAAATCAGCAGAAAAGTATGAGTGAATTACCAAACACAACCTAAATATTCGCACAAGGGGAAGTCTAATGTATGCCAAACAACTTCATTTTTATAGCTGCCATGATATTCTTTACAGATTGCATTCATGTAGACAATGCATGCCATGAATGTATTTACTAGAAGTGCAGTTTTTGATAAGTCCCTGAAGCTATCTTTGTTTTGATTTCATCATCTGTAAAATGGGGATTAAAAAACTGAGTATTGTGAGGTTTTGCAAGGTAACAGAGCTTTATCAGCATTATTGCAGGTTGCATTGATATTAGCTATTACTGTTTCCCTGAGAGTGCTACTGCTATTGTCACCACTGTGATCCAGGGCCTACTCAAGCCAACAACTGTAGGGCCACCTCCTTTTGCATGCCACTCCAGAAAGGCTGCCAGAAAGCAAGTGATTGACAGGGACTTTACGATAAAGGTAGCCTCAGATTCACTCTTAATTCATTTGCCTTAAGGCAAAATGTTTCAGTCTTTGGTTCCTTTATTTTATCAATAATAGAATTTTAGTGTACAACTAACAATTCAACAGGACATGGAAGCATATCATTACACAGGCCACAAGAGCCCATAAAATACATCATTAGTCTATTAATCATCAAGAAGGGTGAATTCTTCCTTTTTCCCCAAGGTGGCTTCCTTCCTGAATGATTGTTATCAGCCAACACCTATTTAGTCAATAACTTCAAGTAAAATTTAGTTAAAATTTTTAGGAAAACTTATTAAAATTTCTCTCTCCATTAGAAAAGAAAATGGGGAAGGATTTCAAGAAACCCTTAATAACCAAAGAGGTGGAAGATCACTTGCTGAATAAAATCAGTGTCTCACCTGACATGCCATCCATTTTCAGTAGATCTTGCAAGTTGTGGGGGCTTGGGAAATTAACATTGCCTTTGTGCCAAAGGGAAAAGCCTGATGGTATTCAGTGGCCACTGGGACCTCTGTGCAGGAGTATGTGCACATGGGTGAATGGGCATGTGTGAATAGAGACATGTGTGTTTTAGAATACCATCAGCTTTCATCTTTTCCTTAATTACACACATCATTCAGGCAAGGATCTCAGGCGTTCTTGTTGGCGTCTAAGTGTTTACTGTTGTAAAGATTTGAAAAATGCTTTTTTTTCCCCCGTAGTCTATATTTCACTTCCAGCTGGTTGCTGGCAGGCATTTATTTTCTTTAAGGCCATGCACAGCCTACGTATTAGACTAAGGATGGAAAAGGCTTTAATTTTCTATAAATAAAAGTTATAACTTGTACTGGAGAAGACACCATCTTGAAAAAGGACATTAAAACCTTAAGGTAGTACAAGCAACCTGTCAGAGAAAGATTGCTGTATGTGGTAAACACTGTTCAGACTGCAATCACTTGTTTTTCTTGTTTAAGTAAAATGATTGTTGTTGTTCAGTCACTCAGTCGTGTCCAACATACACATATATGTATGTGTGTATGTATATATATATATATATATATATATGTTTTATATTTAATCACTAAGTTGTATCTGACTCTTTTGTGACCACATGGACTGTAGCCCACCAGGCTCCTCTGTCCATGGGATTTCCCAGGCAGGAATACTGGAGTGGGTTACCATTTCCTTCTCCAGGGGACCTTCCTGACCCAGGGATCAAACCTGTGTCACCTGCATGGGCAGGTGGATTCTTCACCTCTGTGCCACCAGAGAAGCCCTTTAAGTAAAATATCAAGGCCTAGTTTTGCTCCTTCTAAAAAATGAACATTTTGCTTCTGTGAAAGAAATATAAGTAAAGAGAGGAATGAGAAGAGGAGGAGATGGGAAGCTATTTCAACTGAGAAAGACCTCTCACCTCTAGTATATGCTCCCCTATAGTTTTTCCTCCTCCTTAGGGAAAAGCTCTTTGTAGGATGGTAAGTTTTCTCTTGAGGCTGGGTACATACTGGCAGATAAGAAAACAATCAAACATTTGATCTGTGGAAGGATATAGACAGACTTTTCATTTTAGACCGAGCGTAAAATCCATAAAAGAGGAATGTCTTCAAAGATTTACAAGTAAACAGATAAATAGTTGTAAATTAATGATGTATCAACCGAGTATAGAAGCACTAGCAGCTATATAAAATAGATTGCAGAAGAAATTGGAGCTCAAGTGAGATAACTTAAGCAAGGCTTACCAAAAGTAATGAAGCTTTGAAAATGAAAACCTGAGGTAGTGTAGAGATGGGCGTTACCTTTTTCTCACGCATATCATAAGCCTGTCATAGCTGTCAAATGGATTTATTGACTCGCCAAATGCTTGATTTGCTTCTACATGTAAAAACAGGCAAATAAGTTGAATTGGGGTTCTTAAGATAGCCATCTCGAAAGCTTCCGTTCTGTTCTTCTGCTCTATTTCTCTTGCCCGAATTCTATTTGCAGGTGAAATATCCACATACTGGTAACTAATATGGCTCCGTGTTTGGAAGACATCAATGAATCTGTGACGTAGATGTGCCTCAAAAACAATGTTGGAGAGCATTTTTTAATTTCTAGAATATTTGGTAATTCACTGGAAAAATTTGAAAGAGACTTTATAGGCTTCCCTGGTGGCTCAGAGGGTAAAGTGTCTGCCTGAAATGCAAGAGACCTGGGTTCAATCCCTGGGTCGGGAAGATCCCCTGGAGAAGGAAATGGCAACCCACTCCAGTATTCTTGCCTGGAGAATCCCATGGACAGAGGAGCCTGGTGGGCTACAGTCCACGGGGTTGTGAAGAGTCAGACACGACTGAGCGACTTCATTTTCACTTTCACTTTCCAGGGGTATATATAGTTTCACTTGCCTATAGATTTTACTTCCCCCCCCAGTATTCATTTGTATTTTTTGATATCAGTGGGGTTGAGAGAATTTGATTTCCAAGAACTGATGATTTTTCTGTACTTTGAATAATCATGTATAACTGCATGATTTTTTTTTTCTAGCTGTTTTTCAGGTCCATGACCAATGTATAGGTTCTACCTTCTTTGTCCAAATACCTCTTTTTTCTAAAAGATAATGACTCTTGCAGACAATTACTTATCCTTTTCATGTGCATGGTCTTCTAAATTGACTCCCTAAAAACCCTCCAACCTCGCCAATATTAATGAGTTAAATGATGAAATTACCTATAGACACTTGGAGATTTAGTCACATCTGGAATGTGTGCCTGTCTCAATAGTTGCTCAGTTGTGTCCAACTCTTTGCAATCTACAGTCTGGCAGGCTGACTCTTCTGTCCATGGAATTCTCCAGGCAAGAATACTGGAGTGTGTTATCATTCACCTCTCCAGGGATCAAACCCAGTCTCCCACATTGCAGACAGATTCTTTACCGGCTATATTCCATTACAGTTTTCTTTAGAGGGTCCCCCCCAAACAGATAAAGGATATTATTTCTTTTTTTCAGATGAAGAGAATGTCCTTTGCTGTTCTAATTTGCCTATTCTTCCTATTCTTTCCTCATCTTCTCTTCTACTTCTTTCCTCAGCCTTTTCTTAAACCTCATCGTCTTTCACCTTTTTCTTCCTTTCCTCGCCTTGCTGAGTGGTGAAGTGAAAGTGTTAGTCATTCAGCTGTATTCAACTCTTTGCGAATCCATGGACAGCAGCCCACCAGGCTCCTTTGTCCATGGGATTCTACAGACACGAATACTGGAGTGGGTTGCCATTGCCTTCTCCAAAAGATCTTCCTGACCCAGGGATTGAAGCCCAGTCTCCTGCATTGCAGGTAGATTCTTTACTATCTGAACCCCCACCTGGGAAGCAGTGGAGAATGCAAATTCAACCTGGCCCAAGCATTGAAACAAAAGAATAAAGGAGGAATGCTGAGGGGGAAAAAAGCGTAAATAGCAGCTTTCACATATACTTACCATCTCCTCCTTCCTTGCAATTATTTCTAACCTAAAAATAATGCATATGCTTTATGATTCCAGTATAACTTAAATTGTTTATGCTTCCTCAATTAGCAGAAAACTGTTTTGAAAGNGATCACACTCCTTACTAAGTGTTTGGCCTTAATTGTTCTGTGCCTCAGTCCCCCTGTGTGTTAAAGGAGACAATGATAGTGCTCACCTGACTTGGTTGTTCTGAAGACTGAGGAAATTAATAAAAATAAAGTTTATAAAGCAATAAGCAGTAAATGTTAACTATTTTCACCAATTGAATTTCACAAATGAACTTCAAACTCAAAAGGTCTGCAGTCAGATTTGCTCTGTTTATTGTTCATTCTAGTCACCCACTTTAGAAACCCAGGAGTCAGCTCTGTCTCCTTCCATTCCCTATCCCCACGCATTTAATAAACCATCCTCTCAGGTCCTGCAACAGTGACCTCCTATTTCTGTGGTTTGGGACTTCAGCATCTCTTCCAGGCCCTGCTTCTTGTTTCTTTGTTTCTTTCCCACCTATTCAGTGTCAGAGGAATTGGGTAATGACACTTCACTTCATTAACATTCCAAGTACAATTCCCAAACTGGTGGCCAGAGGGCCAACTCAGCTGGCTAATATTTTGGGGCTAGCCAGAAATATTAAAAAATAAAATTTGATGTCATCATGCAAGGCGTACACTCCCTAGGTCAGCTTCAATCTCCTCTATTCATAAGGTTTTACATGCATTTATATCACATGTTTGTTCTGATGCCCAGGCAGTTGGGTTTCTGACCTCTAACATGAAGAGTGATGGGCCCATACTCCGTAACATACCAGCCTTTCACTTACCGGAACTTCCCCTCCCACCACTCATTCTCTCTAAGTTTATGCTCCTGACATTTCTTACCTCCCTGCCTTTGTTCACGCCCTCTATTCTGCCAGGTTTGTCCTCCCAACTCTGTTTGTTGAAACTGTTGTTTCAAGATCTTTTTCCAATTCTCTACCCCCATGAGGCCATTTCACATCCATCTAATTTGGCAGTCATCTGCCACTCAAGCTATTAGCCATTTTAATCACAGAGGATTTGGCCAAAACCTATGAAAATTCTCCTTATAAACCTGCAGTTATGCAGGCTTCAAACCTGCTGAACTCCCTCTTGATCCAGAGGTTAAAAATCCCTTCTAAATGCAATCTCTCTCTCTTATATGAATCTTCCAAAATGTGGGTGATATTTCCCTTAAGCAGTTTGCAGATTCTACATTGATTTATAGTTTGTTTTTGTGCTCTCCTAACTACCACCACTCCTTTACACCCCAGCCCACCCATGCACATCGTTATACATCAGACGTGCTCAATTTTTAATTACTGAATTGAACTGAATTATTTATAAAGTCTGGATACCAGTCTGTGAACTGACTAAGCAGGCACTATTTTATAAAAATTGCATTGCTTGCAAGATCAGAGAAATTTATTATTATATATTATACAGGGACAAACACACCTTTCTGGTAATGTTTCGTTGCCAGACTCTTTTCTTTGCTGTAATTGCCCTTAGACATTTATTTCTTTTGAATTATTTATGACAGCCGTGTCTTAGTAACCCAAAAACATGTGGAAAGAATTGAGTAATTTAGCTTTCATTTTAGGTCCAAATAAGAATTTTGAAGTTGGGGGGAAAAAAATCTGACCTTTAAAATTTTTATTTATTTATCTACCTATCTATTTATTAGTTTATTTTCACACTCAGTGACATTACTTTCATTTGTTTCCATCAGATCACTCTTACTGACCAGTTTTATCTGCCGTTGGTATTGGGGGTCCCAGTGGCTCTGCTGCATTTTTTAACATGCTCACAGGGTGCATTCATGGTTGATGAGGTCCTTCTGTTCTCCCACATGTGTTGTTTTATGTGGGGAACATTGTCCTAAACAGATTGTATGTGTTTGTTTAATCATTGCAGCAATCTTATGAGCATTATTATCATCCCCACTTGACAGAGAGATTAAGGAATGGGTGAGCTACAGACACAAAAGGTTAAGCAACTTGCCCTGAGTCACGGTGGAGAAGGTTGTGAGAACCAGAATCCAAGCCCAAGTCCTTGCTCTACACATAATGCAATAATCACCCTGACTGGCCGGCCATTGTACTGAGGGTTGCCAGCCAGCCCAATGGTGGCCCAGACTAGGGTAGAACAGTCTCTTCTTACCATTCTGAGATGTTTCTAGAGCTCCACGGACAGAGAAGAGATGAGAACCATTGGGGCTGAGTATATAGGTATAGCATTTCATTTAAAAGCTGTGTAGCCTCCCACCCTGGTTGCTCTGCCACTTTGGTGTTCCTAAAGTGTCACAGTGCTGCCCATGAAGGAATTACTTAATGGGAGGAACCCGAAGAACTGTGCTCCGAGCTGCCAAGAAATGAACCAGGAGGAAGGGAACAGAATGGAGGCAAAAACATCTCTGGAACGAGAGGGGAATCCTTTTTTTGTTTTGAAAAATTTCAGAGCTTTTCTATACTTCAAGGTCTTAAAGCAGACTGTGAGTACTAAAAGAGTTTGTTAGATTATAATATAAAAATGAAACCCACTAAGGACTGTCCACTTGCCCCTTTTCCCACAGTTAGATGACTTGGTTGCAAAAGAGTAGCATGAGATTTATACATTTGGTGGAGTTTCTGTTTGTTTGGTTTTTTTTTTAAAGAGTTTCTCTCCATCTACAGTGTGCTTAAGTATTTTATCTTTGCATGAATAAGAAGGTAATGGGTGAAATTTGCATTGATGTTAATTAGCATCCTGGTACATATGTGTGGCCAGATGTTCATTGTACAAGCATGAAAGGCAAATACAGTCACTCGGGTCTGGCCCAACATATGAAAAAGGGATCAAATAAAATGAACTGAAAGTGGCATGATCTCAGCTTCCTCACTGCTCACTAAGAAGAGAAGAGAGAAAACAGGGATGACAGGAGGAGCTGTGGTAACATTTTGGAATCATTTTTCAACTCTTCTAAACAAGCAGGACAAAATTAAAATACTCCAAAGAATAACTGAAATGTGCTTCCAATTTGTTTCCTCCTATTCCACTCTTAACCCCATTCTTTTAAAATTCCTCCCATTAGCATTCTCTGGTCACTGTTTTAGCTATTGATTTTCCTTTGACCAGATAAAGCCCAGAAATTGATGTGTGAATTCCTTACAGACAAACGTTAAAGATGCCAAAAGAATAGTGGGAGTTTGGAAAGTTTTCAGACTCTTATAAAAGATGATGCATTGACAGAAAGAAGGGAGAGAGGGGAAGGAGAAATGGGAGGGAAGGAAAGGAAAAAGCAAAACCCTTCATTCATCCTACTGTTAGGGGACAAAAAATACACAACCTAGAAGTTGAGAATTACATTTTATTAAATGGACATACTGAAGATTCAAGTATGGGAGGAAGGCTTTCAAATAGCTCTGAGATGTAAGGGAGAAGCCAGGATATATAGGAGTTTTGCAAAAACAAACCAGGTCGTTTTACATCAAAAGATTTATGCTAACTAAAGAAAAAAACAAACATCTCAAGTTAATGAGGTTGTGCTTTCCTAAGTATGAAAAGATTGAAATGATTCGGTCTTATTGAAATGATTCCTTTGATATGCACCTTGACTATCTAGAGCCAGATTTTCTCCATGCAGAAACCCCTTGGGGCGAACAGTCTGGGATGACTGCAGACAAGAAATTGATGTGTGAGTTCCTTATAGCCAAAAGTCAAAGATGGCAAATGAATAGTGGTACTTTGGAAAGTAGCATCCTTGGTTTCCTTACATGGCAGACAGTATTCTTCGTCGACACTATGAAGGAACACTGTGAGGTATCTGCACAGTGTTGTCAGGAGAAAGAGCCAGGAGTGAAGTCGGAAGACATTATTCTGTGATCTTGCGAGTCACTTCCCCTTTAGGGATCTCAGTTTCCTTAATTTTGAAATAAGGTTGAACAAGCTGTTCTCTAAGGTTTTTACATTCTCCTTTTTTCAATTAGTCATGTTCCTACTGGCAAGCATTTTTATTCCCACTTGGTAACAAAGAAAACAAGACATCAGGAAGTTAAGTGGTATGGACCACCCACTGTGGAAGTGAAGGGGGCAGAGAGCACATTTCTGAGCAGGAGGCTGTCTTGAGCTGCTAAGATTCAATTCTTTATTTTCCATCCCCAGTAACAAAAATTTCACCTTGAGGGCAGAAACAAAATCGAGTTAGAGCTCCTAGTAATTAAATTTCCTGCAGTAACTCAGAATATAAATCAACCACTAACTGGATGCATGAGAGTTGCTCAGTGTTGCAACTTCTTTTGTCTTTGTCAAGAAAATTAAAAAAATACTGGTTCACATTTCTATGAAAACAACAAACCAGACATCCATAAATGATAGATTGAGCTGTGGTTAGGCTCACTTGGATTAATTATTCTGAGTTACAGTGAAGAACGATGCTAATGCATCCCCTTATTCTGCTGACAAGAGCATCCATCAGCTGCCTGCTTTGGCTTCTGTGTCACCAATAAAACTCACTAAACCAAGCCTGTCTCCCTTTTTACTGCCTCTCATGTCCTAAGTAGAAAAGGTTTGTTTCTTTTTTTCCTCACTGCATTTCCCTTCATAACTCCCTCCCACTAGCTTTGAGAAAATAAAGGGAAATGGAGATTTTCTGGTATAATTACTTTTCCCCTAATTCCTATTTTGCTTTGAAATGGAGACTGTGAATGTAAGTAGAAATTCCAAGGCAGAAAAAAAAGAGGACACGCTCATTAACAGTAGGACTTAACCCTCACCTGAAGGAACTTCTGGTACCTCTTTGTGAGCAATTCTTCCCAATGATGAAATATTAAACTAAACTTTCAGATTCCCTGCTCATTAGCTGTGTGTTTGGACATTTCCCTTAATCTCTCCAAACCTTAGTTTTCTTACCTGTGCAACGAGTTGTTGTGAAATTTAAATGAATGCAGACTTGTGAAGGGTTCCCTGGTGGCTCTGCAGTAAAGAATCTGCCTGCAATGCAGCAGATTCATGTTTGATCCCTGGGTTGGGAAGATCCCCTGCAAAAGGAAATGGCAACCCACTCCAGTGTTCTTACCTGGGAAATCTCATGGACGGAGGAGTCTGTCAGGCTATACAGTCCGTGGGGTCACAAAAGAGTCAGATACAACTTAGCAACTAACCAACAACAAGACTTGTAAAGCATTTAGAACAGTGTCTGAAGCATAGTAAGCACTATAGTAAACTAGTACTACTTCTGTTATTTCTCCCTAAGCAGTAAATATCTGCTGGATTGTCTCAAACACTTCAGAAAAAGAATCTTTTTTACAAGCAAAAAAAAAAAAAAAAACCCAAATAATNCTATGTCCTGATGTTGAGAAAGATTGAGTGCTGGAGGAGAAGGGGATGACAGAGGATGAGATGGTTGGATGGCATCACCGACTCAATGGATGTGAGTTTGAGTAAGCTCCAGGAGATAGTGAAGGACCGGGAGGCCTGGAATGCTGCAGTTCATGGGTCACAAAGAGTTGGACATGACTGAGCGACTGAACAACAAATGTCAAAAGGGGGGGTGGAGGGAAGAATCTTCATTAATATGTTAATAGTTCCACAATGTAATTCGTATTAAAATACACCAAGTTCTTAAATAAACATGATACGTAGAAAAGGTGGTGGAGGTGCTCAGCAGCGTCCAGCTCTCTGCAGCCCTGTGCACCGCAGCCCGCCAGGCTCCTCTGTCCACGGATTCCCAGGCAAGGATACTGGAGGGCGTTGCCATTCCCTCCTCCAGGGGATCTTCCCCACCCAGGGACTGAGCCCGCATCTCACATTTCCTGCTTGGCAGGCGGATCCTTTACCACTGAGCTACCCGGGAAGCCCTGGCTCAATGAAGAAATGAACGTTTGGTGACACGGAACTGCAGGGTACATTTACTGCTCACCTTGAAACCATTCTGGTTCTTACAGGTGTTTCTGGAAAAAAGGAAAGGCTCACAGAAGAATTCTTCTTTTGTTTACAAAGGATTCTTTCAGTATTCACTTTATGCTTATGAGCTGTAAGTTTGTAGAGACTATAAATACGGTCGACAACTTTGGACCTACTTTGAACATCCTAAAAAAGAAAATGTATGTTTATTAAAATAGTAACTAGGATTAAACTTCATATCCTTTCTTTGCCAGAAAAATCCACCACAGTGAACAAACACTGTGCAGTAACTGACACGCTTTTAACCATAAAAAGCCGTGCTCTCCAAGTGTAGCAGACTGGTTTAAACTATAAACTAATTTAAAAGAATCACAAAAAGGGCAAACATTCAAAAATGATACACTTAATTCCATACTGAATAAAAAAAGCAAATATTAGAGTCAGTATACCTATTCTATATAGTTACCAAGTCTTGTGAATTTTACCTCTTCGAAGATTCCAGCGTTACCCACCGACCTCTCCCAGAAGCAGCCCCAGGTCAAGCACGTCTCTGGCCCAGACCACTGAGCACCTACACTTGCCTCCTTCCTTGCTGGTCTCCCTACAACTACATGCTCTCCCAAATCCATTCTTCAATCAGCAGCCAAGGGGATGTTAAAACTTAAACTGGAACATATTCCTTTGCTTAAAAAACATTTAGTGGTTTCCCGCCGGAGAAGGCAATGGCATCCCACTCCAGTACTCTTACCTGGAAACTCCCATGGATGGAGGAACCTGGTGGGCTGCAGTCCATGGGGTCGCTGAGTCAGACACAACTGAGTGACTTCACTTTCACTTTTCACTTTCATGCACTGGAGAAGGAAATGGCAACCCACTCCAGTATTCTTGGCTGGAGAATCCCAGGGATGATGGAGCCCAATGGGCTCCCGTCTGTGGGGTCGCACAGAGTCGGACACGACTGAAGCGACTTAGCAGCAGCAGCAGTGGTTTCTCGTGGTTCTCAGGATAAAGGTCACAATCCTATCCTGGCCCGCGGTGAGCCCTGCTGACCGCACAGCTGGAGAAGGTAACGCAGAGGCATCGCCAGGGAGTGCCTGATACGTCTTTACATCACAGTGAGAGGATGAGGAGCCACGGCACTGGGCTGCTTCCTGGTTGTCACAGTTCTTACTTCCCTCAAGTACATGGAAGCTGGTTGCTCCTGGGTGTGCCCAGTCACGTCTGACTCTTTGGGGTCCGATGGACTGCAGCCTGCCAGGCTCTTCTGTCCATGGAAGTTTCCAGGCAAGAATGCTGGAGTGGGTTCATTTTCCTACTTCAAGGGCTGTAATAAGTTCTACTTCTAGAATTCAGCTCCTCTGACATGTGAGGAACAATCAGATCAGCCCAAAAAAAGGTGTGAACACACACAAAACCCTATTTAAGTTATGATACTTTCTGCATAAAAGTCTTGGGCTTAACATGCAAAAATTACCACAAAGGAAAAACAGCTGATGAATACTCACTGAAGCTCGAGTTGTCGTCTTTAATAAAACAGCCAACAAACAACAGGTTTTTGTGAAAATGCTTCTGCTCTTGTCGGCGACTTTATCACCGGACTTTTCCTGGTACATCTGCAGAAGCTCCAGCAGTGTATCTACACAGTTTTCGACATCATAAATCGCCGAAGTCGTCTTCTCATACTGGAGGAGAACAGAACTAGGTTACGAGTTTCAATGAGGGCAGAGTCTCTTAGAAACACCAGCTGAGAAGGAGGCTTAGAGACAAATTTTGGATTATCTGCATGAAGAGCGAGGACTTTATGAGATGACTTTCTGAGGTCATTTCTGGATCCATCTTATATGCACATGTGCCTTTTAATGTTTTTCTTCCCAACCTACTTTAAAGTTCCACAAAAAATGAATCAAATTTGAAATCTCTGAAAATGCACACCTTGATGTGAATGAAAACAAGGTAAAAAACAAGGAAATTTTAGCAAGACCCTCTCAGAAAAAAGATAACATATCTGTGATAGATAATCATATTGTGATAGGCACTCTTAGCTGTGATAGGCACTCGTAGCTGTGATAAGCACTCACAGCTGTGATAGGCACTTATAGGTTAAGATAACCATAAAGGTAAGATTTACTGCTTGCATCCTAAGGAGAAGGTGACCTTGCTTTAAAATAAATAAATGTGATGATCATTAGCCAAGAATATATCTTTCATGCTTCAATTGTGAATCGCATCATTAGATTCATGTTGACATCTGCATGGTAACAGATAATGCGACTGGTACTAAGAGAAAAACAAAAAAGCAATATGAACACTTAGCACTTGTTTGGCACATCTGTGGATTAAGCACATTATGTGCACAGATTCATTTATTCTCACAATAACATTATGAGAAAGGTACGATGACTACCCTCAGTTTACATTAAAAAAAGGGAAGCACAGAGAGGCTGAGTAATCCAGAGTGAGTGGCAGAGCTGGGATGCAAGGCCAGGCAGTCTGGCATCAGAGTCTCTATCTCAGCCACTAGTCCTCAAAGAGAAAAAGCCCAGGGGAAGTCTCGAAGTTACGGCTGATAGATAGGGCGAGGAGGATGAACCTGCCATGTCAGCATCTCTGCCTGTGTTAGAGTTTGGTGGAGACTACCTCGAGCAGTGCAAGGCCGAAAGGCTGACATTGGTACCTAGACTGTCCCAGGTGGTATCCTCCTGTTTTGCTGCATGTGACAGGAAGAGGTGCTGCTGCCCTGCTACAGTACAGCGTGCGGAGGGTTGGCTCTGGCAGGGGGTAGATGTGAGCCCACGTCCGGCCCCACCACTGACCACATGCTGGTCCTCGGGCTGGGACCCTCCCTCCTGGAAGGATGATTACTCCTTCACTACAAGATGGGAGTGAAAAAGCTGGCTTGAATCTCAACATTAAAGACTTGAAGGTCATGGCATCTGATCCCATCACTTCATGACAAATAGGGAAGAAGTGGAAGCAGCGACAAACTTTCCTGGGCTCCAGAATCACTGTGGACAGTGACTTCAGCCATGAAATTAAAAGATGCTTGCTCCTTTGAAGGAAAGCTATGACAAACCTAGACAGCATATTAAAAAGCAGAAATATCACTTTGCCAGTAAAGGTCCATATAGTCAAAGCTATGGTTTTTCCAGTAGTCATGTACAGATCTGAGAGCTGGATCATAAAGAAGGCTGAGCACTGAAGAACTGATGCTTTCAAACTGTGGTGGTGGAGAAGACTCTCGAGAGTCCTTTGGTCAGCAAGGAGATCAAACCAGTCAATCTGAAAGGAAATCAACCCTGAAAATTCACTGGAAGAACTGACGCTGAAGCTCCAATACTTAGGCCACCTAATTTCTGATGAGGCAACTCATTGGAAAAGAACCTGATGCTGGGAAAGATTGAAGGCAGAAGGGGGTGATAAAGGATGAGATGGTTAGATAGCATTACCAATTCAAGGGACGTGAATTTGAGCAAACTGTGGGAGATGGTGAAGGACAGGGGAACCTGGCAGGCAGTAGTCCATGGGGTCGCAAAGTAGGACACGACTGAACAAAAAACAACAACAAAATGGGAAGGATGATACAAACCACCTTAGAGGATTAACATGAGGACTTAATTAAATGATGCATGAAAAGCACTAGCAGGTAGTTAGCAAGTCCCTGATAAATGCTTGCCACTGTTATGAATACTACAAAAACAAAAGAAATAAAATCATAAAACATTCAGTGTTTCTATGTACAACTATGTTAAACGAGTCAATATATCACCCTAAAACCCTGGCATGCAGTAAACGCACTGTAACTTGGAGATCTCAGCTCTAGTGATGAGCAAGCATAGACCTAACTTGCTGGAGGAGAGCTCTGGACCACGGGACGCTTCACAATCAAGCTGGAAAGTACCTTGGCGACATTAAGCAAGACCTGCACAGCATATCTGATGACCTCCATACACGGGACGCTCCGGTTACAGCTTCGGATCAAGACAAATATTTTAGAGATTGCTCCGCTCTGGGCCATCTTCTCGCAGCAAATTGAAGACAATCTAGTAACTGCCTCTGAAAGAGGAAGAAAAAAAGAGATATATTCACAACAACAGAAATCAGCATCTTAACTACTCGTTTGTGCTAACTTGCTTCAGTCCTGTCTGACTCTTTGTGACACCATGGACTGTAGCCCGCCAGGCTCCTCTGTCCATGGGGATTCTCCAGGCAAGAATACTGGAGTGGGTTGCCATGCCCTCCTCCAGGGGATGTTGCAGACCCAGGGATCACACCCACGTCTCTTACGTCTCCTGCACTGGCAGGCAGGCTCTTTACCACTAGTGCCACCTGGGGAGCCCCTTCTTTGCCTTCTCTAAGGTTAAAATGCATTTCTAACCTTCTACAAGATACTGTTGAAACAAACTAACCCAGGTGCTTCAGGGCCTCAAGCACGGTGGAAAGGTACTTGTACGTCAGGAGACAGTGCAGGGCGACTGCTGCTCTGTGGTAGAGCTTGTTTTCTTCTCGAATCTCCCTGTTAACACACTGAAGTCTCTGTCGAATGGCTTTAGTTTTTGAAGTATCATTTTTCTTCCTCCAAGAATATCCTCTCCATAGTGCCTTAAATAGACAAACCAGTAACTTGAAGATTGTAACCCCTGATGTTGTGAATTTATATCTATATCTACTTCCAAACAAAGTAAATATTTTCAGTAGAATTATATGATGCAGTCAGACACTTTGCAAGTAGAACTTCAATTCAGGATCTAATAAAGAGCAAAATAAAATTTTCTAAGAAGAAATACGTATAATATTCCTGCATATGAGCTAAAGTAGCATTCATTGGTCTAAGGTGGCTAACTGTATTCAAAATGGAAAAATACTTTTGCAGCTCTCAGTCATCAACTTCCTATAGGGAATTTGAAAATAAAGTGCTTAACAATGAAATTATGGTAGCACAGTGCTTATGAATGATTCTATTGGCCAGCCTTAGTTTTCTAGAATGAGTGCGATTGTGCTTTTTAAAATGTTAGATGTAGAATTCCCGGGCTGTCCAGTGGTTAGAATTCAGCACTTTCCATGCTATGGCCTGAGTTCAATTCCTGGTTGGGGAACGAAGATCCAGCAGGCCTTGAGGCATGGCCAAAAAATAAAATAAAATGTTAGGTACCATGTAGATGAATTGCGAAATCATAATATTTTCGGTTACCTGAATTTTAGCGATTCTTTTGTTAAAGTTTTCCTGCTTTTTACGGAGGAGGAAACGGCGGACAGCTCTCTGTATTACGGAGGCAGCCCTGCTGTGCTGGCTCGCTTGTTCTTGACCTTCACACTGAATGTTCACGATGCTGTATTTCTGAAGAAACCTCTTACACTGTGATCTTGCTCGAAACCATCTCTGTTTAAGACGGATGAAGATTTTTATTATTTCAGGTTTTTAAAAATAAATGTATACGTATAAACACAAATGAAATAAATAGAACATTATATTGACTATCTTTCCACCCTCCCCAGTGGCATTACTTTTCCACTCAAATTAGTGTAGATCCTTCCAGGCCACAGTATGTGAGTGTGAGTGTGTGCCTATGCAAGTGTGTGCATGTGAATTGAACCCTGCACAACATATTCTTCATTTCATAATTTATATAAATCTTATTAAGCTGTGTATTCAATTCCTTTTTTTACTTAACATACACAAATGGGATTCTTATTCAGAATACATAAAGAACCCCTATAACTGATTAAGGAAAAAAACAACAGAAAAACAAGCAAGGTATATGGAAAAAAATCTTTTTAAAGCACACTATATACAGATAAGAATTTGAATAATCAACACAGGTGAAATTTTTTTTTTCAGAATTGTTAGCAATCAAAGGAAATCCAAAACAAAAAGGATATAATTTGCCATTCATCAAAATGACAGAAATCACAGAGTCTTCCAATGCCACAAGGTGGCAAGAATGTGGAGAGAGAAAGAGGTACCCTCAGATGTTGCTAGCAGAAGAGTAAATGAGTCCAAAACATCAGAGAATAATTCATAGCTTCAGTACTGTGCCATAAAACATCAACTTATCTCTAAACTAGCAAGCCATCCTAACAGCTGTGTGGCCAAAGCTAAATGTTATATAACCTTACTAGAGGTATTTGGAAATTGCTTATGAAATATCAAAAATCTTTAAACAAAAATTAGATCACAGTCTTAATGCAAAGGAAAGCTAACCTGAATACAGATGGCTGAGTTAAGCTGTTTATTGTTAGCATTCTTCAGAGCCATGTGACGCCTATAGGCTCTTTGAATTCTAAGAGCAGACAGGTGATAAAAGGCAGCTGCTGCGAAGTGAAGAAGCCGAATTTTGGCTCTCTGCTCTGAGATCTGAAGGAGAAAAAAAATTAACAATCAAATAGTTAACTCTTGAGATGATCAACCAATGCTTATTTCTGTATATCTTCAATATCAAGTTATATAAATTAGCAATAGTAAGTTAGCTTTTAACTATTAAAATTATCTACATTGTAACTTGAAGTAATTGTATTCCTTTGCTGCTGTTGTTCAGTCACTAAGTTGTGTCTGACTCTTTGCGACCCCATGGACTGAAGCACACCAGACTCCTCTGTCCATGGGATTTCCCAGACAAGAACACTGGAGTGGGGCACCATTTCTACCTTCAGAGGATCTTCCCGACCCAGAGACTGAACTCATGTTTCCTGCATCTCCTGCATTGGTAGGCAAATTCTTTACCAATGAGCCACAAGCCCCCAGTTATATTCCTTACAATATTTTCAATGGTGAAACCCCTAACTGAGGGTATAGAAAGCAAAATTATATTTGGGCACTTCACTCAAGAATTTAATTAGGCTACCCAATAGCAGCTAGTTAAGGCTTAAAATGTACTAATTGTAACAGGAGAGGTCTAAGAATACTAAACTCAGGAAGGGCTGGCGTGTTCCAAGCAGACTGGCTGGAGAGGGTGATATCAAGCGGGACAAACATTGGACTGGATCTCTCCAGTGTTCTGGAGAAGGCAATGGCACCCCCCTCTAGTACTCCAGCCTGGAAAATCCCATGGACGGAGGAGCCTGGTGCACTGCAGTCCATGGAGTCGCTGAGGGTCGGACACAACTGAGCGACTTCACTTTCCCTTTTCACTTTCATGCATTGGAGAAGGAAATGGCAACCCACTCCAGTGTTCTTGCCTGGAGAATCCCAGGGATGGGGGAGCCTGGCAGGCTGCCGTCTATGGGGTCGCACAGAGTCGGACACAACTGAAGTGACTTAGCAGCAGCTCCAGTGTTCTGGAGATGGTGATATCAAGAGGGACAAACATCTGACCGGACCTCTCCAGTGTGAGGCCGTGTTGCCATGTAGCGGACTCCTGTAGCAGAAGCTCCCAACAGGGGCCTTTGGCCTTCAGAGTTCCAGCTTATACTCAATGAACAAAACACAGATTTCTCCTTTAAGTTTTTTTTTTTTTCTGTTTGCCAGTGCTGCATATATGGAATGCCCAGGATGTTATGAATACCCTAGGGAGTATTCTTCCCTGCTGAAGGTATGGGCGTTATTGCAGGATGGTCTTACAACGCCCTGACAGAGTCGCCTGCTTCACAGGTGGAGCCCTCACTCAGACTTCAGCTCCTTTGTTAAGATTTATTACACGATAGAATCTATTTTGTATTTCTGGGGAGCATCTACGGGAAACAGATATGCTACTTAAAAATACTTACCCTTTTTCTTATGAGCCAACCACGCACCAGGGCTTGTAGGACAACCGTAGATTTTTTTAATTCGACATATTTCATCCTCTGATGCTTCCCAGCCTTCCTGGCTCGTATGAATCTCTGTATGGTCAAAGCAGCTGATTTCTGCTGGAGAAACACCTGCCTTGCTTTATATCCTCTGAAATTTGCTTGGATCAAACAAGCAGCTTGATGTCTCTATGAGGAAAAATTTGCAAGTGATGTTAACATATAGATATATTTCAACTCACTGGAGGTTCTGGAATTTTGCAATGTAAAATAAAATGTATAATTATATTTCTTAGTTTAAGATGTCGTATGTCATAGATTTCAAAACCCATAGAGGTCTATAGCTGAAAGTGAAGTTTTATGGAGGTGTAATCCAGGAACTATAGATACCAGGTACTCTTCCCCTCTTTTCCTCTTAATACTTTTCACTGTGAATGAGCAAAGGACTAACATCACTACAGGACAAAGGCACTTAATAAAACAACTAGTTACACTCTAGAGAAGAGACTGGATGTCATAAGCAGCTATGAGAGAAGCTGTCGGCAGCTTTAAGAACCGTGGCATAGTCCCAGCCCATCTTAGGTTCCTCAATTCCAGACCATCCTTACAATCAAATTCCAAGACACGTAAAATCTTTGGATTAAAACAGGAACTAGATTTGTTTTATGACACAGACCCTCACGTATTAGTTGACTGACCTTGAGCAAATCCCTTTTCGTCTCCAGACCTTGCTTTACTCATCTATAAAATGGGAATACTAACAATAACTATCTCATGAGAATCCCCTTAGTAAATATATAATAGAAGATGTAATAATAATAGTGGGTATATAATCATACATAGTGAATATTACATGAATGTAAAAATTTACAAGTAAACTTAATTTATTAAAAGATCATAAGTATCACTACTATTCTAAAACTGATGCTAAATATTTTAACTAGATCACCAATTGTGGCTGAAAGAGTATGTGTTTGACTCATACAGGTAGGATATGCTACATCTATTATGAGGATATGCTACATCTATATGACTTTTTTCCAAATAAATCACTTCAAACTTGGGTTTGAGAATACTTTATAAATACAGGTACACACACAAAAAAATATTTACAAATAGTATTTTTATGGGTGAATATAAATTTTAATTGACTGCAATGATGTACTTAAAATAAATGTATTGCTAAGTCACTTCAGTCGTGTCCGACTCTGTGTGACCCCATAGATGGCAGCCCACCAGGATCCCCCAACCCTGGGATCTTCCAGGCAAGAACACTGGAGTGGGTTGCCATTTCCTTCTCCAATGCATGAAAGTGAAAAGTGAAAGTGAAATCCCTCAGTCATGTCCAACTTAGCGACCCCATGGACTGCAGCCTTCCAGGCTCCTCCATCCATGAGATTTTCCAGGCAAGAGTACTGGAGTGGGTTGCCATTGCCTTCTCCGAAATAAATGTATAGTTAGGTCTTTACTCTTTTTGTTTTCTATTTTCTAAAGTAGTTCTTTACACATGAATTGCTTTTTTTAACACCTACTTTCATCATTAAGGACTGTTCATGAGTTATTCTTCCAGAGAGTACAGCTCTCCATCTTCTCTGAATGATGACTGCTGATGCTCTCACATTCAAAAACCTACAAAGCAATTATTGGAAAGTGATTTCAAATTAACTTATTCAGTAAGTATTTATTGCCCATCCCCATAAATACTAAAGGAGAAAGAAGGTAAAAGAAAAGCAATGAGAGAATAAATAAAAAGTAAAAATGAGTAATTTATATTAGGTTCTAGCAATCACACACACAGAGATACAAACAGGATAACACAATGCAAAAGAAATTTTACAATTGGCAATATTTCAGTGGTCAAGAAATATTAAGTTCTAAAATGACAAAACATTCTGAACTGGATCAGAGGAAAGTAGGATTAGCTAGATCTAGAGAAAAGCATCAATAAAGGGCTGGTGGTAGAATGAATGGTAGAGAATAAAATCTGAGTCCACATTGTAATCAAGTTTTTAAGCAGACAGAACTGGTCAAGAAGAGAGCATGGGAGGGTGGAATAGCATCAGCAAATGAGAAGTGGACACTCAACCTAAAGAAAAGATGAGCGCTATCAAAAGATCTAAAAGAGACAGAACCAGAGAAAAAATTAAAATGTGAGGGACAGTTATTAAACTTTAGCATCAATATAGTAGTAATAGGCAACAACATAGAATGGGCAGGTCTTTATCTGTTTGTTCACAACTGTGTGGAAAAGACAGAGAGATTAACTAAGTCATGTCATCACTTTTCCTAGAAAATAAGGCTGAATGTCAACAGAAAAACCGAATACTGGTCCTTCATAGCTGAGAGCAGCAACTATACATTTGTTAAGCCTGACTCTACCCATGGAATTAATCAAGAAATGCTTTTAACACAAGTGTGCTCTCCTAAAACAATCTTTGAACCACTGATACAATAATTCATCAATTCTGGGAATGGAAGAAAAAATTCTTACACTATGGAATAAACAATAGCATGAATAATCTGGTAAGAGCTTCTGAACAGGTGTTTCAAAGAAATGAAATAGGAAGAGGGAAATAGAATTAACATAGACAAGTTGGTAATTATGTCATCATTAAGGATAGAGAACAGGTGATAATACAAGGTTAAAAAAAAAAAAAGGAAAGAAATGTTGCCAATAACTAAATCAACAAACAAAATGGAGCAGTGCCCTAACAAGCAAAGCAACAGTACCAGATCATTTTACCCACTTCCCATTCCTCCATCTGTACCCTTATCCTTAAGAACCTGAGTTAATCAAATTTAAGTAAATACTTTCACATCACTTCATGGCAAGTAGATGGGGGAAAAGTGGAAACATGATTTTATTTTCTTGGGCTCCAAAATTGCTGTGGATGGTGACTGCTGCCATGAAAAGATGCTTGCTCCTTGGAAGAAAAGCTATAACAAACCTAAACACCATATTAAAAAGCAGAGACATCACTTTGCCAGCAAAGGTCCATACAGTCAAAGCTGTTTTTCCAGTAGTCACATTTTAGATCTGAAAGTTGGACCAGAAAGAAGGCTGAGCACCAAAGAATTAATGCTTTCGAACTGTGATGCTCTCGAGAGTCCCTTTGACTGCAAGGAGATCCAACCAGTTCATCCTAAAGGAGATCAGTCCTGAATATTCATTGGAAGGACTGATGCTGAAGCTGAAACTTGCCACCTGATGTGAAGAGCTGACTCCTTAGAAAAGACGCTAATGCTGGGAAAAACTGAGGGCAGGAGGAGAAGGCGATGACAGAGGATGAAATGGTTTTGATGGCATCACTCACTCAATGGACATGAGTTTAAGCAAACTCTGGGAGATAGTGAAGGACAGGGAAGGCTGGCGTGCTACAGTCCATGGGGTCGCAAAGAATCAGACATGACTGAGCAATTGGACAACAACTGGATTATACCATCAGGACTCTTTCTCAAAAAAATAAGACAAGTTCAGAGATAATTTTGTTACAATAATGGAGAAAAAACCATCAACAAACCATATAAATTAAGCATAGCAACTATTTAAAAGAAAAACCAACAAGTGGTATTATTTGATACACAAACACAGTCCTCTACACAGCTGACACAGTACCGTCTTCTCTGCTGTTGGGTGCAGAAGCAATGCTGAATAATTCTAACAGCTCTTAACACAGCCAGATATTCCTTACGTGCTTTCCAGCACCTGTACCAGGCTTGAATCCTGCAGGCAGCTTTCACTTCTCGTAAATATTTTCTGGCTTTGTGTTTCCTCCACACAGTCTATTAAACAAATAAACATAACAAATATGCAATGAGATGTCTAATTTTTTTTTTTAGTTAGTATTGGAAAACAACTAATATAAGTTCAGGCAGACAAGATCAACTGCAGAAACGCCGTCACATCCCAACACTTCTGTGGGGCTCGCTCACTCCTCACACATGAGCCCTCTGAGAACGGCGGGCTGATCCGTGCTTTTACCCTGTGGCTGGCTGCCGGCTAGGCCTCACACAACTCTAGCAAGTATTTGAGCTGTAAGAGCTGCACAAAGCCTGGGAAGCCAGGTGCATGCGCTGCCCTCACCTTCTCAATCCTGTGAAGGAACACAAAGGACACGCACGCACCGACTCCACTTCTGGGGAGAGGACGGGGACCTCCCCAGCGCCCTCCCTACCCACCTCAGATGCACCTGGGTTCAGGCCAGCCGGCTGCGGAATCCCAACATCCATCCAGCCGCGACCATCAGACTTTCCGATTTTGGCAACCCTGCAGCTGACTAAAAGCTTAAGTGATAGTTAAAACTTAAGTGCTTAGCGCGATACTCAGCGCTAGGATTCCTTATGGTAACACAGGTAGGCACTATTACCTCTAATTTAGAGATGAGGAAATGAAGGCCCAGAGGAACTGACAACAGTAAAAGAACTTGCTGAAGTCACATTTAATAAGCAGCAGACCTATCTTATTTAATCTTGACAAATATCTTGTGAGATGATAATTAAGCTCTCTCTTTCACAAAACAGAAATTAACGTTGAGACTTGTTACCTCACAGTAATTAATAGCGTCAAAATCTGAACTTGAGTCTACTTGATTTCAAAATATCTACAACAGATGTGATAACTACCTCCTACATGGGGGTTGGTTTCTAAATTCAGTTGGCAGGCGAGATTGGTATGTATGGTAAAAATGACTCCTGTGGTGTCCCTGACTCAGAGTATTTCTATATGGTTTACGTAGACAAACACCCACTACTGGGAGCCAGGTATCAGTCTTTTTGTCTCCACGGGCTCAAAGGTGGCTCAGCTCTATTTAGGTTCCATGTAAGGCCAATCCCAATCTCCACTCACGTGGACCCTGAAGATCCTAATGTCATTGCCCTCTGTTCAGTGTGATTCACTTTCCCCAACCTACTGCCTACAGCTTCCTGACCGGCCACCCGCAGCCTAGTCCATCTTCCACATTCCTGCCTGAGTAAATTTTTTTTTTTTTTTTTTTTGGCCACACTGCGGGGCATGTGGGAACACAGTTTCCTGACCAGGGATTGAACCTGTGCTCTCTGCATTGGGAGTGCAGAGTCTTAACCACTGGGCTGCCAGGCAAGACCCTGCCTGAGTAATTTTAAAAAGATAAACTAGGATTCTGGTCCTCCCCTTAAACTCATCTAGAACTTCTTTTAGTCCAGAGGATGAAGACTAACCTTTTTCCATCTGACAGAGCTGCCCACCTCTCACTCCATGGTCACAGATCACCTTTACTGCACACCTGTGCTCACTCTCAGTTTAGAGCTCTGTGTTAGCCCCTACAGCTGGAATACTCCCTCAATACAGTTTACTAGGCTATTTCCTTCAGTTTAAGCTTAACTCTGATCTTAAACCCCACTTATTCCAAGAAGCCTTCTCTGATCACTGGGACCAGCTTAGGTTTCCCTTCTCTGTGTTTCCAGCCACGTCCATTTCTCGTTCTGTATTATGATGAAGACATTTCCATATATTGACGTATGGGGAAGTCATTTCGGCTATCACATGACTTAACCTGAACTTTATGTTAACTAGAACAGCCTGTTTTGTTTGTCTATTAAACATATACTGTATATCTGCTATAGCTGTTAAAGAAAAGAAAGCATTTAAAAATCAAAATGGATTAACTGTGGTTCAGGTGTCCAAAATGGAGCCAAGTGGCTATCGTGGATGTGGTTTGACATGTTTCAGCATCACTGAGAACTTGAACTTTATATTAAACTCAAGGACACTAGTGCTGCTGCTGCTGCAGCTAAGTCACTTCAGTCATATTTGACTCTGTGAGTCCCCATAGACGGCAGCTACCAGGCTCCCCTGTCCCTGGGATTCTCCAGGCAAGAACACTGGAGTGGGTTATTATTTCCTTCTCCAATGCATGAAAGTGAAAAGTGAAAGTGGAGTCGCTGAGTCGTGTCCGATTCTTAGCGACCCCATGGACTGCAGTGCACCAGGCTCCTCTGTCCGTGGGATTTTCTAGGCAAGAGCACTGGAGTGGGGTGCCATTGCCTCCTCCTAAGGACACCACTAGCTGTTCTCAAAACATATAAGGTTGCCAGCTGCAACCATATGGTCTCAAAGTCTTCGCTTTTAACTATGCAGTCATAACTTAAGTTTAGGGTGATCATGTCCAGAACAATCTTGTTCTGTGCTGTCTTGGGTAAACAATTATTGGCATCTTTTACCCAACTTCAAAAATCTTCTATTTTGGAAGGTAAATAAAATGGTTACATAAACTAACTCTTATTCTTTATAACCTGCTACAGCTCATTTTGAAAATTCTAAGAAATACTGGTCAAAGGATGAATGAAAGCTTTATACTTAAATACACAAATACCTGGATTTTTATGGTGCTATCTTTAAGTTTCCGAAACTTCCGTTTCTGTATAAATCCTTTCACTCTAGCTTGAATAATGATTACACTGCTCCTTATTTGTAAGTACAGTTCTCTTTGATGTTTTGCAGGCAGAAAGGCTCTGTGGGGATTCTGCAAACCCACTGCTGTTTCTCTGTAAAGTAAGAACTGTTTTCTGCTTTGCTGTGTCCGGAAGTACCGCTGTAACATGAGGGCCGCCCTTTTCTGCTGAAGGAATCTTCTGCGATATACAGCCATCTGAAGGAAAGACTGAATTTGCACGGCAGCACGCCTCTGTTTTTCCAGTCTTCTTGTGACCATTTTACGGAAAGCTTTTTGAATTGTGACCGCAGCTTTTCTTTGAGAACGATGCTCTGTTTCCTGTGAAGTGCCAACTAGAGAAGTTTTATACAGCCCTTGAGCCACAAGTGCTGGACTCTGGCCAGCTTCATGCTGGCTCTCAGTCTTGTGACAGTAGAATGCAGGCTGGGTAGCAGGGGCTGCCATCTTTTTGTCAGCTATGGTTTTTAATTTCTGTCTAACTTTCATGCCTCTGAAAGCAGCCTGAATAGTTCGTGCAGATTTCTGAATGGCTAAAAATTCCTTCCTCTTCATTTTCACTCTGACGTACGACCTGTAGTGGTTCTGTATGACAACAACTGCTCTTTTCTTGGCCTGATAATCAGCTCTGGCCTGGTGCCTTCGGTAGCATGACTGAATTCGTGTGGCAGCCAGGTGCATGCGTTGGATACCCCTTCGTGCCTTAAAGCCTCTGAAACAAGACTGGATACAGATGGCTGCCTGGGTTCGCACTGCCATTAGCACTCTGTATCTTCTTTGAACAAAAACTACCTTTGCCCTAAAGTGGAGATAGTGCTTCTGTGTTTTAAAGGCTCTAAAATGCTTCTGAACAGTAATGGCAGCTTGATGCCGCCTTTCCTGAATCAGTCTCCTTATGACCATATCCTGAAAGTCAGCTTGGGCACAGGTTGCTGTTTTGAGTGCATCGTGTTGAAGAGCTTTCCTTTTACTCGCTCTATATCTTTCTTGTATTACTTTTGTAGCCCACTGAAGCTTTTGGTAGGAAAAATGTTGCCTGTACATTCTGTAGGTGCTTTGTATTATGACAGCGGCTCTGTGCTTTTCCCTTAAAAGCTGCCTTGCTTTCAGCCCTTTATATGCAGCCTGAATGACCACTGCAGAATGTCTCCATCTGATGTAAAGTGCTCTTTGCAGTTTTGCAGCTCTGTATGCCCGGTAACGCTGCTGAATGAGAACCGTGGCGTGTTTCCAGGTCTGAAAGGCCAAGCGCGCTCTGTGCATTCTGAAGCTTGCCTGGATGAGGGCTGCAGCCCTGTGCATCTCCTGTAACTGCTTCTTTACCATCCGTCTTCGGTAAGACGCCTGGATTATAATGATTGCTTTCTGTAACTCCAGGAATCGCTCCAAGTGGTGTTTGGCACAGATGGTGGCTCGGTACTTCCTCTGAACAAAAACAGCAGCTTTCTTGAGGGAAAGGAATCTTTTCCTCATCATTACAGACCTAAACCTTCTTTGAATCAGGGTCGCGGAAGCATGCATCCTTTTCAGATGTCTTCGGATTCTCATACCCCGGAACGCAGCCTGGAGGACCAGCGCAGAGTGTCGTTGCTGGAGGTACTGTCTCCTCTGCAGGCGCGCAGCCCGGCCTGCCCGGAACCACTGCTGGATGACCTGCGAGGCGCGCCTCCAGGCCTGGTACCTCACCCGCAGGTGGTGCTTCCTGAACGCGGCCTGGAGGATTGTGGCCGCCCTGCGCATCTCCTGTGTTTTCTTCCTTACCATCCACCCCCTGTACCAGGACTGGATTTTGATAGCTGCCTTCTGCAACCGGAGCTGTTGTAAGTGATGCCTTGTGCAAACCTTGGCACGGTATTTTCTCTGAACCCACATGGCGGCCTTCCTGAGAAATAGGAATCTTCTTCTTATCACCAGAGTCCTAAACCTCCGCTGGATTACGGCGGCGGCGGAGTGCATGGCTTTTAAGCGTCTTCGCGCTCTCATGCCCCTGAAAGCAGCCTGAATGCAGATGGCGGAGTGTCTCAGCTGGTTGTACCTTTGCAGTTGTGCCTGCCTTTCCCTCCCTGCCCGGTACTTCTGCTGCACCGTTTTCGTCACCTTCTTTAACTTATTAAAATAGGCTTGCTGTCGGCGCCCCCTATAGTGGGCCTGGATGAGCGTGGCCGCGGTCCGCCTCCTTCTCAGGCTCTGTCTAACTCTTGCCCCTCTGAGAGCTGCCTGGAGGAGGGCAACGGCTTTCAGAGTCGTCAGGTACTTTGCACGCTGAGCTCTACCTTGGCGGTACGCTCTGTACCTTACCTGAATTACGACGGCTGCTGTTCTCATCTGCTGATACCTCCGCCGTGACTGCTGCATTTTGAAAGCGGCTTTGATGAGAGTGGCTGCCGTGTGCATGCGCCGGATCTGTCTTCTTGCTCTGACTCCTCTATAGACGGCCTGGATTTTCAGTGCTGCCTTCGTTATAGCAAGATATTCCTCTCGCTGACGGCCTGCAAGCTTAGCCGCTCGATACCACCTCTGAATGATGACGGCCGCTGCTCTGTAGCTGGCGTACTTCTTTCTGGCTTGGTACGTTCGGTATCTAGACTGTATGGTGGCGGCTGCCTGGTACATCTCCTTCACTTTCTTTCTCGCTCTCACACCTCGGAAAGCTGACTGTAGGATTATTGCAGCTGCTTTGGTTTTCAAAAACAAATGATGCTGTTTTCTTCCTGTACGATAAGCCCGATAATGCATTTGAATTAGACAAGCCGCTTTTTTCATGATTTCCCACCTCTTCCGCTGCACATGCCTTCGGTAGCAGGCCTGTATGATAATGGCACATCTCTGTTGCTTCTGAATCCGCCTCCTGGCTGCTCGGCCCCTCCAGGCGGACTGGAGCGTCACTACTGCCCGGCGCAGTGCCCTGTACTCCGTCCGCTGCCTCAGCCCCACGGCGCGCACTCTCAGATGCCGCTGGATCACGGATGCTGCCGTTTTTAATAACCTGAACTCCTTCTGGGCCCTGGCCTTTCTGAAAGCAGACTGAATCTTCACTGCAGCATCATGTTCCTTTCTCATCTGCTTCCGAACTTTCCAGCCGCGGTAAGTGGACTGGAGAGAAATCGCAGCTGTCCTTATTTTGAAGAAATGGCTTCTTACGGCAGAAACCATCTTGCATGTCCTGTACCATCTCTGAATCTTGAGCGCAGACTGCAGCATGGATTGATACTTCTTCCTCTGACGATAGCCTCTAAAAGCAGCTTGAATTTTCAGAGCAGCTGCAGATTGCTGTTGCAGCTGCCAGCGGACTTTATACCCTCTGTAAGCGGCCTGCAAGCAGATCACGGCTCTTCTGACTTGCAGGAAGTGCTTCCGCTGCTGGGCCCCTGCTCTGTGTGCACGATAGTGACGCTGAATGACAACAGCTGCTTGACAGACTTTCAGGTAGTCCAGCCGCATCTTTCTCATCCTAAAATAAGACTGCAGCAAAACAGCAGCTTTTCTCTGCAGCCTCACCTGCTTCCGAACCAGGTACCCTCTGAGGAAACCTTGCAGTTTGATGCAAGAGGCCCGCAGGTGTTCCTCTCTCTGTTGTGCAATTGCTCTTAAATGTAAATATTGTTTGCGGGCTTGCTTCATCCTGACAATAGATTGTAACTTTACTGTAGCCTTTTTGAGCCTCAGAAACTTTCTTCTGGAAGCATAAGCCCTGTAATATGATTGAATCTTTACAACTGATGTGAGGATGTGAAGAAACTTTTTCCTGGCCTGCATTCTCCTGCACGCAGACTGCAGGACGATGACAGCAGAACGTGTCTTCTGGTAAGAGACCAGAACTTCCTTGGCTAAGATGTAAGCTCGGAAGTGAATCTGAATTACGAGGGCAGCTTTCTTCACCTTCTGGTATGTCTGTAATTGTTGATGTCTCCTTATGTGTGCCTGCAGCCTAATGATGTTTTTCTTAAGGTTTAGAAATCGGAGTCTGTCCTGTCTCGTTCTCCAGTATGACTGTAAGACACAAGCAGCCCTGATCTGCTTGCATAAGTTACGTGCTCTCCTTCCCCTGAAAGCAGCCTGCAAGCGGATGGCTGCAGCCCGCTTCTGCAAATAGCCTGTGCGCTCAACCTTTCCTTTCACGTATGCTCTGTAGTGCTTCTGCAGAGTCAGGATAGACTCTCTGGTCCTTGTATATAACTTTTGGGCTTGAAAGCACCGAAATCTTGCCTGAATGATGATAACACAAGATCTAAGGTGAATGTACTTCTGTAATTCTCTGTGCATCCTATACCAGGATTGTATGACCACGGCAGCTCTTTCTTCTTGAGCACGTTTCCGGACACACCATTCTCTGAAAGCTCTTTGCAATATCATGGCAGCTTTTATTTGTGATTGCCTCTTACGTCGCCTCCATCTCCTGAAGGCAGACTGGATTACAAGGGTGGATGATCTTAGCAGTTCATATCTCTGTCGATCCTGCTTGCTTCTCACATGAGCACGCCAGCGCCTCTGGATTGTCACAGTAGCCCAGTGGTATCGTTTGTAAGAAGCGACAGCAATGATCATTCTTATCTTAGATTGCAGGATAATTGAATAATATTTCAATTTCAGAAACTGCTTTCTAGTGGAATATCTTCTCCAGTGTCTCTGAAAAAAGAAAGGACAGAAAATAAAATAGACACAACTTTCAATGCTTAAGACCTTTGAAACTATCACTTTTTCTGACATTTTGCTTAAAAACAAACATATTAAACTTAAAAGCAATATATTTCTAAAGGAGATACTTGTCTTTTTTGTTTATAGTTTGTTTCTGTGCTGATACAACTGTAGCCAATCCAAAAATCTTTCTCCAAATACTAATGATATTTACATAGCATTTGTACTCAGGAGACATAAGAAATATAAATAAGTTTATGTTATGTTAGAATAACATACTAGAAAGTAATATTCTTCTATCTATTGATTCTAAGTAAGTTCCTGTGAATATATCTCTGGTTCTTATATTCCACCTTCTATCAAGGTTGATAAGATATCTTATAATGATTGGAAACTGTTCATAGGAGGAACCATGGATTACAGGCCTGGTAATGCCGACAAAGGCCCATACAGTCAAAGGTGTGGTTTTTCCAGTAGTCATGTACAGATGTAAGAGCTGGACCATAAAGAAGGCTGAGAGCCAAAGAATTGATGCTTTCAAATTATGGTGCTGGAGAAAACTCTTAATAAGAGTCCCTGAGACAGCAAGGAGATCAAGTCAGTTAATTCTCAAAATCAACCTTGAATATTCATTGGAAGGACTGAGGCAAAGCTCTCCAATACTTTGGCCAACTGATGCAAAGAGCTGACTCAGTGGAAAATACTGATGCTGGGAAAGACTGAAGTCAAAAGAAGCGGGGAGCAGAGGATGAGATGGTGAGACAGCATCACTGACTCAATGGACATGAGTTTGAGCAAACTCTGGGAGATAGTGAAGGATAGGGAAGCTTAGCATGCTGCAGTCCCTGGGATCACAAAGAATCAGGCATGACTTAGCAACTAAACAACAACAAATGTCAACAAAGAGTTTTGAGAAATAAGTGAGCCAGATCACTTTCTGAGTCAGTATTTTCATTAAAAATAAAATTTAGGAATTATAGTTACTTGGTTAAAAAGTGTAATTCTGGAAACACTTGAGGAGTAAGAAGCCGTTTGCCATGTGCTTCCTTCCCAGCACCCCCTGTTTCCTGTAATTATCCCAGCAATGTGCAAGCTGTGAAGTCTCGAGCAGATCCTGGCTGCTGATCTTCAAGCTCTGGACAGTCTGCTCTAGCTGTAAGATGATTCTTCTGTCCAAAACACTCCAAATATTGCTAAGATGTGGTGGGAAGTAATGGAATGATTAAAAGTCTCAGATAAAATAATCAAAGATGCAACTAAGAACCAAATGGGAATATTAGAACAAAAAACACAATAACAAAAACAACAACAAAACCTCACTGGGATGCCTCAGTAGTGGAATGTAGATGACGGAAGAATCAATGAACTTGAAGATCAATGCAAAGTATCAATGCAGAACGAGAAAGGGAAAAAAAAAATGATTGGGGAAAAAATTGTCTCGACCAATATATACTTCAATAGGCAAATAGATAAACTACTGTAGAATATCTATAAAATGGAATGTCATTCAGTGTAAGCTACTGAGGCAGGAAAAGACTATTTAAACTTAAATGTGTATTTGTGAAGTGAGAGAATCTATCTGAAAAGGCTACATTCTCTCAATTCAAACTATAGGACATCCTGGAAAAAGCAAAAATAGTAAAAACATCAGTGGTTGCCAAGGGTTTTGAAGAAGGGTAAGAGGTGAATATGTAAAGCAGAAAGGATTTTTAGGGCAGGATTTTTGTCAAACACATAACTATGCCACATAAACAGTGAAACCCTTGTAAACTAAGGACTTCAGTTAATTATAATGCATCATTGTTGGTTCATAAATTGCAAACATGATACCATAAAAAAAGAAAGCAAAGCAAAAGAAATGATAAAATCTGCACTAATAGAATATGATTCTCATGTACTCCTTAAAATTTTATTATGATCAAAAGCAAAAATTATAATATTGCCTGATGTGGTTTCAGCTGTATGTAAGTTTAATAAATAAAGCTGCTGCTGCTGCTGCTAAGTTGCTGCTAAAACATAAAAGCGAGGGAGGGGAACAAAGGGATCTAGATAGTGGTAAGTTTTCTACATTCCATTTAAAGGGATAAAGTATTGATTCTAAGTAAAAGTTTTATATACTGAAATGCCTATAATAAACCAAAAACAAAACAGAAAAAGACACTACCCCCCCAAAAAAGCCAGAAACCACAAAAAATCTCCCAAATAAATCCCTGTACAGAGGAATAAAATAATAATTAAAATGAAAAAAGATAAACTAAAATGAAACACTAAAAAGTATTCAAATATTTGAAGAGACAGGAAAGGGGGAAGAGAAAAATGAAAGAAAGCTAACATTCAGAAAATAAATGATAAAATGACAGACCAAAGCCCACACATATTGATAAATATCTGAAATATATATGGCCTAAATCACCAATTAAAAGAGATTTTCAAAACATAAAAACTAAATGCTGTCAAGACTTCTAGCCGTATAATGATTTAAGTAACTAACAAGTAAAATAAAGGAAAAAAATAGACCCTGAAAATGATAATCAAGTGAAAGCTAGTTTGGTTATAGTAAGAACATGGAAAGTAGACTTTAAAACAAAGAAAATTATGAGGGATAAAAAGGAACAATAAGCAATGATTAAAAACTCAACTCACCTAGAGGACAGAACAATTCCAAATATGTACACACCTAACAAAACCTCTTCAAATACACGTAGATAAAACCGAAGAGGGAAAGACAACATCCACAGTTATGTTGGAGACTTAACCACCACTTTCTTGGCACAAGAAAAAGTAAACGGAACATGAGTAAGGACATAAAAGGACTATCAACCTGATATTTAGGGAACACTGCATCCAACAACAGAATACATGTTCTTTTCCAGTACACAGACCATTCACCAAGACCAAGGACCAACTTTTTCTGTAAAACATTTACAGGCAAATCACTGACAAAGAACTTGTATCCAGTATATAGAAAGAAATGTCAAAACTCAGTAAGATTAGCACTCAGTTATAAAAATGGTCAAAAGATTTCAACACACTTTATAAAAATGACTGAAAGGCAATTAAGCATTTGAAAACATATACCTAGGCTTTGAGAAAAGGCAAATTAAAACCAAGAGACCACTATACACTTATCAGAACGGATGAAACACAAGCGGTCAGTGGATATGGAGCAATTAGAACCCTTACACACTGGGGGTGGGCATGCAAAATGGAATAAGCCAGCTAGACGGTTTGGCGATGTCTAAGCTATGGTTTTTCCAGCAGTCATGTATGGATGTGAGAGTTGGACCATAAAGAAAGCTGAGCGCCAAAGAACTGATACTTTTGAACTGTGGTGTTGGAGAAGACTCTTGAGAGTCCCTTGGACTGCAAGGAGATCCAACCAGTCAATCCTAAAGGAAATCAGTCCTGAATATTCACCTGAAGGACTGATACTGAAGCTGAAACTCCAATACTTTAGCCACCTGATGCAAAGAGCTCACTCATTTGAAAAGACCCTGATGCTGGGAAGTTTGAAGGCAGGAGGAGAAGGGGATGACAGAGGATGAGATGGTTGGATGGAATCACCGACTCAATGGATATGAGTCTAAGTAAACTCCGGGAGTTGGTGATGAACAGGGAGGCCTGGCGTGCTGCAGTCCATGGGGTCGCAAAGAGCTGGACACGACTGAGCGACTGAACTGATCTGTAAACTAAACATATACTTACCAAATGACCCAGCAATCCCATTCCTAGATATTTACCCTAACAGAATGAAATCACCTAAAATTGGAAACAATGCAAATATCCTTCAACAGATGAATATATAATCAAACTGTGGCACATCCATACCAGGGAACACTACTCAGCAGTGAAGGAGAATACATGCACTGCTACATGCAACAGCTGATATATGCAACACCTGGCTGAGGCTCAGAGGCCTCTTGCAGAGAGAAAAATAGCCAGTCTCAAAGGCTTACCTATTGAAAGGCTCCATTATGTGATATTTTAAAAAATGCAAAACGTAGTAATAGAGAACAGAGCTTGGTGCATGGGTGTGGAGGAAGAACAGACCACAGAGAAATGGAATGCAAAAGTTCTTCTGGGAGATGGACTGTTCACAACCTGTGTGTGTTTAAATTTGTGTAACTGCACACCAAAAAAGACATGCACATTTTACTGAGTGTTATTAATAATTCAAAAATTAAATTTTTAATTTTGATCTGCATAAAGTTAAAATTTATTAAATTTAAAGAAATAGATATTATATCTAAGTAAAGGTATTTAAGACTTCTTGCATCAGATAATAAAATCATTTTAGGAGGCTTTTAAAGAAGGCCTGAATAAATAGGTATTTATTAATACCATGTTCAGTAGCTAAAGATATCAATTCTAACTAAACTGACATATTCAGTTAAATCTCAAATCTGATATTTTTTAAACTTCAGATTCAAAATCTGTAAGAAAATGCACAGGACTTAGGATAGCTAAAAACTTCTTAAAGAAAACAAAAGAAGTCTTTGTCTACCAGATGTTCAGATTTCTTATAAAGCTAGAGTATGTGGTTTAATGGTAGACAAAAAAACAATGAAATAGTAAAAAAACAAATCTAGAAACAGAACCACATGCGTAAGAATCAGTGCTAGGGGAATCCCCTGGCAGTGCAGCCATCAGGACGCTGGCTTCCACTGCAGGGGACGGGGGTTCAGTTTGTTGGGAGCTAAGGCCCCACATGCTACACCGCATGACGAAAAGAAGGCTTGATGTGCACTACAGGTAGCACAGAGAGGCAAGGGTGGTCATTTCAGTGAACTGTAACCAAAACAACGGCTATCCGTATATACAAAAAGAAATACGGTCCCTAGCACAAATCATATGCAGGAATTAATTTCAAAAGAGCTCTAAATGTGGAAGACCACACATTAACGTTGCAGAATAGAATATAGTGTAGGAGAATATCTTCACGGTCTTAGCAGTTAAACAAGTCCTCCTCAAATGGTTCAAAAAAAAAAAAAAAAACCTACACACAGCCCTCTAACCACAGAAGAAAATTAAGAATTTTCACTGGAAATATATAAAACTATAAGTAATGGTCTGGGAGAAGATATTTACAACATACATATCCAACAAGGACCAATAACCAGAATATATAAAGAGCTCACACAAATCCACAAGAAGGCAAACAACCAAAATAAAAAATGGAAAAAAAAGTCCTTGAAAAAACACTTCACAAAAGATTTTCAATATGAAGAGGTGTTCAATGTCATTCATTGTCAACAAAATGCAAACTAAAACTATTCCAAGGTACCACTACACACTGACTGGCGTCACTGAAATTAAAGAGATAACCTCCAAGTATTTAAACAGCCGGTGGTCCTACAACCAGCTTAGAAAACTCCTTGTCAGTATCTACGAAAACTGAAACGTGTATGCCTTAAGGCAAACAACTGTACTCGTAGGTATGCGCCANAAAAAAAAATATTTAAAATAAAAAAAAAAAGAGCTGATATAAAACATGTTAATGAATATGGAAAAAAAATTATCCATAGGAGTCCAAATGCAGGGCTTCCCTGCTAGTTCAGTGGTTAAGAATCCACCTTGCAATGCAAGAGACACCGGTTCAATCCCTGGTCCAGGAAGATCCCACATGCTTCAGAGCAACTAAACCTGTGCTCTGCGACTACTGAGCCTGTGCTCTAGAGCCTGCGAGCTGCATCGACTGAAGCCGGCATACCTTAGAGTCTGTGCCCTGCAACAAAAGAAGCCACCACCAGGGGAAGCCTGATCGCAGTAACGAAGAGTAAGCCCTGCTCACTGCAACTAAGGAAAGCCCATGTGCAGCAATGGAGATTCACCACAGCCAAAAAATAAATAAATGTATCTTTTTAAAAAAGAGCTCAATGCAAAAACAGGCAAAACTTCTCAAATATTTAAGCATTTTAATGACACATCATTTCTGTATACCATAATATGACTATATCTTCGTACTTACAGATGCAGTATATATAATATGTATATATATGTGTGTGTGTGTGCATACACATATATAGTTGTTATAGTATAGCAACTACAAGAAAAAATCACTATTTCTGCATTCTTGTGCATTTTTTTGTCTGAGAATAACTCCATCGCATGTATATGGCATTGATGCTCTCGATTTTAATTTCACAGATGAAAGAACTCGGTGTCATCTTCTACAACTGCAGCTGCCTGGTCCTAGATTTACAAAGGATATTCGCTTTATATAGTTCATTAAAATTCAAGAGCAGAGTACCTCAGACCTGGTCCAAGAGACTTTATGGAGTCTATGACAATGAAAAGAAATTGCAGCTTCAGTTGAACGAAACCAAATCTCAAGCATTTGTGTCGGTGAGTTTTGCTCTTTTTTTCTCCTCCTCCTCCCCTCCTTCCTCCAAAAGCCCTTTATTAAGTTAGAATGTTTGAGTGCAATCTTATGTTGGGCAAAAATGAATTTGACCAATCTATCCTGACATATCTCTGGAAGAGTTAAAATATATCCATTCTTATACTCAAGCACATGCTGTCTCTAGTTACAATAACAATACCTGTTAATAATCATTCCTAGTTTCAGATACTTTGTGTTATCTGGTTGGATCCCCACCATCACCCCTTAGGTAGATCCAAAATTATGACTGTGTTTCAAATGAAGATAGTTTATCTATAAGCACAAAGACCATCAGATGGCAGATACCAAGAAAAACACAAGTACCCAGGTCTTCTGACACCAGATGCTCATTTCAATGCCTTTCACCAATGATTTTCAGACTCAGTTTTAGCAATGTAAAGACAAAAGCAGAGCTATTGTATTTGACTGGGGCTGGAGGGCAAGGGGCCCTTCCAAAAGGCCAGAGCACAGTTTCTAGGCCTCTGACTACACTTGGAAGCCACCACCTGGATGCCCACAAACCACAGCTGACCCCACAGTATTGCTGAGAGTGGGCAATGTAAATATCTGAGCCTACAGTCCTGGTCTTCAAACTTTAAAGCATCTAAGAACCAGACAGGGAACCTGATTGAAATGCAAACTTTCGGGACTTTCCTGGTGGCACAGAGAAACACAGGTTCAGTCTCTGGTCTGGGAAGATTCCACATGCCACGGAGCAACTAAGCCTGTGCTCTAGAGCCCGGGAGCCACAACTCCTGAAGCCTGAATGCTCTAGTACCTGTGCTTCGCAATAAGACAGGCCCCAGCACTGAGAATCCTGCACACTGCAAGGAAGAGTAGCCTCTGCTCTCTGCAACTGGAGAAAACGTGTGCAGCAATGAAGACCCAGCACAACCAAAAACTAAAAATAAATAAATAAGTTGTATTATTGTTGTTATTCAGTTGCTGTTGTGTCTGTCTCTTTGTGACTCCATGGACTGCAACACACCAGGCCCTTCTGTCCTCTGTCATCTCCTAGAGTTTGTTCACATTCATGTCCATTGAGTTGGTGATGCTATCTAACCATCTCATAGCTCTGTCGCCCCCTTCTCCTTTTGCCTTTAGTTTTTCCCAGCATCAGTGTCTTTTCTGAGTTGGGTCTTCTCATCAAGTAGCCAAAGCATTGGAGCTTCAGATTCAGCATCAGTCCTTCCAATGAATATTTAAAGTTGATTTCCTTTAGGACTGACTGGTTTGATCTTCTTGCAATCCAAGGGACTTTCAAGAGTCTTCTCTAGCACCATAATTTGAAAGCATCAATTCTTTGACTCTTTAAGGTCCAACTCTCATATCCATACATGACTATTGGAAAAAAAACAAAGCTTTGACTATATAGACCTTTGTTGGCCAAGTGATGGCTCTGCATTTTAATATGCTGTCTAAATTTGTCATAGCTTTTCTTCCAAGGAGCAAGCATCTTTTAATTTCATGGCTGCAGTCACCATCCACAGTTATTTTGGAGCCCAAGAAAAGAAAATCCATCACTGTTTCCATTTTTTTCCCCTTCTATTTGCCATGAAGTGATGGGACTGGATGCCATGATCTTAGTTTGGGGATTTTTTTTTTATAAGTAAGTAAGTAAAAAATACTAACTTATAGTTTCCCCACCCTCATCAGGATCTGATCCACTGGACCTGGGTGAAACCTTAGAATTTTTATTTGAATCAGGCTTCTGAATTGATCCTGTTGCTGGGGTAAACTTCTCGTAACCATTCTCCCAATTTAATATGGCTGTTTCTCCACTGTCTTACAAGTTGCCAACAACTTTTATGTCACTGAAGAGCTTTTCATAGAAGAGGAAATAGTAGCTTTTTTGCCCATTAAAATGAAAGTATTTTCTGAAAATTTAGAAGTATAGCAATAGAGAGAAAATTGAAGTTGCTTGTCTTAAATAAATTCATGTAAGTGTGAAAAACATAAAATAATAGACTATGGAAGATTTCCATCAAATAGAATTAAAAAGCTCACTTTTTTGGTTTGTGTACAGGTCAAACAATGCAGCAGCATATAGCATATCATCTAAGGCATTTTAGTAATAAAATTATTGCATATATTCAATTTTGTTTCCTCTTAAGACAACCCTGTAAGACAAGAAAATCAGATATTATTCTCAATTTGTAGATTAGTTGCAATAGGAAATTTTCCAAGGAACCCTTAATCCAGATTAATGGCAACATTAATGGTAACATGACACCCTAAAGGTCCAGGAGAACAGCTGGAAGCAGCAAGAAACAGGTGAATTATAAGCATATTTCAGATAATTGTTGGATTTTGAATTTACAGTTTGAATTTTAGAGATGAATGAATATGGTTGTTGCATAAATTTAAATTCTGACCCTTAAAAAAGTGAGGGAGTCCTCCTTTGTTGATCCCAAAGTTAACATATCTACTTCAGAGAGAGGGCTCAGGACTTTAGTAAAATCTATGAAAATGCAAGGGCTTTGTTATATACCTTGTGCTAAGTCACTTCAGTCTTGTCCTACTCTTTGCGACCCTATGAACTGTATAGCCCACCAGGCTTCTCTGTACATGGAATTCTCTAGGCAGAATACCGGACTAGGTTGCCATACCCTTCTCCAGGGATCTTCCCGACCCAGGGATTGAACCCCCTTTTCCTGCAACCTCTGCATTGCAGGCAGATTCTTTACCTCTGAGCCACTGAGGAAGCCCGGTGCTCTAAAATTGGTTGAGCTTTTTTAACAGTTCTTTCCTTAAGCTATGGTCTTTTAAACCACGCAGTACGTTTGTTTTCTATTTTTATTTATTTAATTATTTTAAATTATTATTTTATTTTCCATTTCATATTAATATCTCAAGCCTACCTTTGAATTTCAGTTCAATAGATATTAATTCAACACCATTTTTTACAGAGGAATAAAATCTTACAGACATAAGATAAATAAAAGTCAGAAAACCCCCAATATTGGTATCATTTGCCCAGAACTCCTTAGTTTCACCTCTGTTACAACATTAATCATATTTTTGTAGCTATTTGTTTATTGATTATTTCTCCCACTATTTTAGGCTTCCCTGGCAACTCAGATGGTAAAGAATCTGCCTGCAATGTGGGAGACCTGGGTTCAATCCCTGAGTTGGGAACTGGGTTGGGATCCCCAAGTTGTCCCTGGAGAAGGGAACAGCTACCCACTCCAGTATTCTGGCCTAGAGATTTCCATGGACTGTACAGTCCATGGGGTCGAAAAGAGTCAGACGTGACTTAGCAACTTTCACTTTCCCACTTTTTTATAAGGCTTCAAATGTCATACATTGTACTCTCTTCATCGTTGTTACTTCCACTACTTCTCTCAGGCCTCCTAAAGCAGCAGTAAATGTTGGATTGGTTCTATTAGTAGTAATATCAATTAAAAGTTCTAGGATACATACAGTTTTCTGAGTATATGTGCCAAACAAATGTCAAGGCAAATTCATTTAAGTTCAAAATATTTGTTATAAATTATCTTAAAATTGTATATTTTTATAGGCTTATAGTCCCAACACTAAATTAACACACAAAATATATATATTTGAGGGCCTTAAGAATTATTATTCCCCAAATTAGATTTTAGGTGATTAATAACTTAGCATGGTTATATATAAATTTAAATAGTGATGTAGATATAAGTTATTTCCAATTTTCTCATAGGACAGAAAGAGGTATTGGTTAGATTTAAGTATGTGATCTCTTATAACTTGGGGCTGAATCATTCTAATTTTCTTAAATTCCCTATTGAAATCAGAAGATGGAAACAACAGACTGAGGTTTTTTTGTCCTATTTTATAATAACAGAGTGAGGGTTTTTGTCCTATTTTGTAGAATACCTTTTAGAGTTCTTTAAGATAATGCATTTGATTTCCAAGATTAAGACTAGTTAGTTCAAGGTCTGTTTCTATTGATCTGGGTGCTAGAAAGATTTAATTTCTTGTTTATTGCTTAGTTCATTCTTCCACCATTCATGTATACTGTAGTTATTTAGTGAGGGCAGATATTGAATAGAACTCGGTGCTGCTCTGAAAAATATAATTAAATTTCCCTTTAGAATCTTGGCTATATATTTTAACTATACTTCAATAGATTTATTGAGATATAATTTATTACCATAAAATTCATCCTTTTAAAATGTAAAAATCAGTAGGTTTCAGTATAGCCACAGAGTCTTACTATCATCTGTATACTTTCTAATTTTAAAATATTTTTATCACCACAAAGGAAAAAGCCATACCTGTTAGTAGTTGCTCTCCATTTTCCCCTTCTCTCAGGCTCTGGAAAGCACACATCTACTTTCTGTCTCTAAGGATTTGCCTTTTTCGAAGTAATATTGATATAATATGTAGTCTTTTGTAACTGATTTCTTTCACTTAGTATTAATAAAATGGTTTCAAAATGCATGACTCAGTTCTTTTTCCTTTTATGGCCAAATAATATTCCATGGTATGGATATAGCTGGAGAAGGAAATGGCAAACCACCCTGTATCCTTGCCTGGAGAATCCCATGGATGGAGGAGCCTGGTGGGCTACAGTCCACAGGGGTCACACAGAGTCGGACATGACTGAGCTATGTTTTGCTATCTGTCCATCAGTTGATGGACATTTAGATGTTTTTACCTTTTGACTATTGTGAATAGTGTTCCTATGAAGCTTCATGTACAAATTTTTATTTGAATACCTGTTCTCAGCTATTTTGAGTTTTACTTAGGGGAATTGCTGGGTACTGTTGTAACTCTATCTTAAACATTTTGAGGCATTGACAAACTTTTTTAAATTGACTGCACCATTTTGCAATTCCACCAGAAATGAATGAGGATTTAAATTTCTGCACATCTTAGTCAATAGTTGCTATTTGCCACTTTATTTTAGCCCTTTTAGCGTTTGTGAAATTTGTCTTATGGTTTTGATTTGCATATTTTAATGCACTTATTGGTCACTTGTATATCTTTTTAGAGAAATGTCTATCAAAGCCTCTGCCCATTTTTCAGTTAGATTGCTTGGGGTTTTGTTATTGAGTTGTAAGAGTTATTTATACATTCTAGATACAAGGATGATATGATTTGCAATATTTTCTCCCGTTCTGTAGATTGTCTTTTCATGTTTAATTACATTTTAGCATATATATTCTGTGAATGGAATATGGATTTTTTTTAAACAGGAATCTGATATGAAATAAAACCCTACTAAAGCAAGAGTTTAATGAATATGCAAAACAAGGTTCATGTAAATATAAGGTGTTTATTGATGTAAGAAGGAAATAGAGATTTCCTATAATCAAGGTGCCTCAAGAGCACTTGATTGGTAACAGATCATTGAGAGCTGAAACAAAGAAAAGGATCTGTATTTTCCTTCTGTTTGTATTTTGCTTTGGAATAAAGGAGTACAAAGTCCAAGGGTCAGAAAATTAATCCAGGAATGATAAGAAAACAACAGTCTTCTCTCTAATTAAACAAGCAGAACAAGTTAATTTCCTCTGCCAGATCAGAGAACACACAATTACTACCATGACCCCAGAGGCAGAAGTACTAAGACAAATAGTCATGTGTTTCCTTAATAAACACATGTAGCACCTGCTCTGCTCTAGGCATTGGGTTAGGAAATGAGAATGTAGGAAACAAGACAAGTGCAAGTAAGGGTCTATTCACACATAGATGGAAATACCTAGAGTAAGCAACTCCAACTAGGAGTAGAGACTGGGGAGTCACACAAGACTCTAACACTTAGTAATCTAAGAAGCACTCTCACGTTCCACAAATATTTATTGAGCATGTCATACATGCTAAGCGTGGCATGACACAAGGCTCCAGAGACATAAAACCAAGCAGCTCACAAGCTGGTAGAGAATCATGCAGATGAAGGAAGTACAACGTAACATGTGCTGGAATGAAAATGCACAAAGCAGGAATCTTATAGTGATCACTGATGTATGCCAAGTACCTAGACTAGAGCTGGTTGCATGGCTGGTATCAATACTTAGTCATATTTGATGAATGAATGAAATCAGGTGCAGAAGAGGAACAGATCCAGACCAGGAGTAGGCCATTCTCTTATTTAAGCCTCGAAGGCAAATCATAATGAAAGATTTGTTACTGTTCTCACCTCACTGGAAACAGAGGCTCGGGAAGTGTAAGGGACATGCCCAGCCTGCTACAGGTTATAAATGCTGGAAGCTAGCACATCACCAGCATGTACACAGCATCACCAAAGCACAGTATCCAAACTTATTAGACGGGATAGCCAATGAAAGAGACCAGTGACTCTGTGTCTAAATTTGTTTCTCCCTGAAACCTAAATCCAGTTTGGGGAACATGCAAGGAAGTTCAGGAAATTCCTAACTGAAGCAAAAATATGGGCATTCGGACACATTTCAGAGTTGACCTGGGCTCCTGTCTAGAGCTAAGATCTTTAGCTTCTTCATGGTAAGCTTTACCTGTTAGGTAAAGCAGACCCAACAGGCTAAGGGAATTAATTCATTTGAATATTCATTTATTAATGGAAATAGAAAAATGAGTAAAACACAATTCCCAAAATCAAGATAGTAACCATCTAGGCAAGGAGCGAAGACAGGGGCAAGTGATTTTGTTTCAATATTCTAAATAATATAACAAATAAATCACATTATGGGAAGACAGAAAAAGGAGAAGTAGCTTCTGGGTGACAATATGAAGATGTTTCAGGACTTCCCTGGTGGTCCAGTGGTTAAGGGTCCACTTGCCAATGCAGAGACACAGGTTCAATCCCTGGTCCAGGAAGATCCCACATGCCTGGGGGCGACTAAGCCTGTGTGCCACGGCTACTGAAGCCTGTGAACCCTAGAGCCTGTGCTCCCAACAAGAGAAGCCACCAGAATGAGATGCTCAAGCACTGAAAGTAGACAGTAGCCCTAGCTCACCGCACCTAGAGCAAGTCTATGCACAGCAGCGAAGAGCCGGCACAGCCAAAAATAAATAATTTTTTTTTTTTCACTCAGGAGATAGTATTTGAACTTGAACTTAGAGAAAGTATAGAACTCTAATAGGTAAAGATAGGGAAACACTTCAGCAGCGAGACCGGCCAGAGCAAATATACGGAGGCAGACAAGGTGAGAGCAGGGTCATGGACTGGCGATTATCTTAGTTTGGGACACAGAAGGCATGATAGCGTGCAAATGAGGAAGACAGAAATGGGAGAGCCAGGTTACAGAGGCTGTGCATACATCTGCCCCAATGAGATCAGGCTGAATTCCAAAAAACCAGGGGTCCTGAGAGAGACACACGTTTATTTGTTTGTCTTGTAAGCATTGTGGAGACAGGGAAATGAGTTCAGAAGATACATAAAAGTGGTACCCAGCAAACAGCACCCGTGCCTGGATGAGGGAAATAGCAGTCTGGAGGGAGAGCAAAGGACATCATGAGAGACACTGCAGAGGCCCACACCATCTGTCTTAGTGGCGGATGGGGCGTCTGCCTGTGTGCGTGCTGGGGAAAAGTGTAAGACTAGCACTGGATTTTGTTTGGTTTTTAATTTATGTTTTATTGTTTTGTTTTGGGCTTTTTTTGTTCTCGTTTCTCTCCTTTAGCATTTGTCTTTTGTTTTTTAATACCTGGAAGTTCATCCTCATTCCGAAAGAAAAGTGATTTAAATCCAAAACTTATTCTGATACTCATTGTCCAGGACAACATTCTGAGTAAGGGTGCCTGGTAGGTGTGGCCCTTCAACATGCTCCTTCCTCAGCCCCGTGCTCCTCCTCAGCTGTGCATCCAGTCCAATAGCATCATCTCCCCTCTGTCTAAGCTGGGACCTGCCAGCACAGGGTGGGGAGTTGTTCCCAAGCATTCATGAGGGCCCCTGACCACCATAACTGGCAGGACATTTGGTGAAGGATCCAGTTCTGCCATGCCAGGAATCTTCCAGAAGCCATTTATTTGGCCTCTGATACTCAACAGAGGAGCCTGGCCCATGGAGTCACAAAGGAGCCGGACACCGAACACCTGAGCACTCACTGCATTGCTTGTGCTCCTTCGTTTGGGGTCTCGCTTGTCAGAGTAATGCAGAAACTACAGAGGTGCTCCTTCCAGTCTTGTCCAGCGGGAAGCCAGGAAGAAAACCAGAGTACATCTTTTCCTTTCTATAATGAAAAAAGTGAAATTCACTCATTCACGTCCAACTGTTTGTGACACCATGGGCTATACAGTCCAGGGAATTCTCCAGGCCACAATACTGGAGTGGGTAGCTGTTCCCTTCTCCAGGGGATCTTTCCAACCCAGGGACCCAACCCAGGTCTCCTGCATTGCAGGCGGGTTCTTTTCCAGTTGAAACACAAGGAGGAAAACCCAAGAATACTGGAGTGGGTAGCCTATCCCTTCTCCAGCAAATCTTCCCGACCCAGGAATTGAGCCGGGGTTTGGGTAAACTCCAAGAGTTGGTGATGGACAGGGAGGCCTGGTGTGCTGCGATTCATGGGGTCGCAAAGAGTCGGACACGACTGAGCGACTGAACTAAACTGAACTGAACTGCTATGTTGCAGGTGGATTCTTTACCAACTGACCCACCAGGGAATCCCTCCTTTCTATAATAACTGTATCTAAAAAAATCATACTTCTGTAAGATGAAAACGACTTTGAGCAACATAAGAAAAATATCTCAAGTATAATTTGCCTTTTTGTTCATTTTTCTCAAGTCCCTGTCTCTGCTCATGAGCTTGGCATCTTAATAAGTCACTTGGTTTTTCCTCTAGAATTACTGATGACCCTTCCTCTATAATCAACCCTCCTCTTCCTCACTTGGTGAAAAAATAGGAGAAAAGAAAAAACAAAACAAGGTTTTTAAGCCATATGTCTTGAACATCTTTACGGCCACCTTACCTTTCAAGTAAAATGACTTCTAGCATAAATAGCTTGCTGTATGTGTGTGTATATATATATATATATACTCTGTGTGTGTGTGTGTGTGTGTGTGTGTGTGTATACATACTATGCATGGTAATATCTGAGAAAATTAACTATGTATGATATGAGTGTGTGCCAGAGTCTCATAAGTTTAGAATTGGAGAACTTCTATAAAGACATGTGTGTATTGAAAATGAGAATTTCCTCCCAAAACCAGTTTAAAGGACAGATTTGAGACTCATTCCACCATACTTTGGTTTCTACTTGCTTGAACTTTGATAGAACTGGAAACGTATTTATCTAATCACATAAAGAACTGAAAGGCAAGATTCATTTTTTAAAAATGTGTTTTAAATAACAACAACAAAAAAAGAGAAACCCCAGATGGCAAAAACTAATAGTCTAAAAGTTTGTATTTTGTGTCTTCACAGAATTCTCCCAAACTCTTTTGCCCCAAAAACAGAAGCTTTGACATAGACGCCATCTACAGTGTAATAGATGATGCCAAGCAATACGTATACATCGCAGTCATGGACTACCTGCCTATCTCCAGCACAAGCACCAAAAGGTCAGTGAGTGTGTACTTAGAACCTGGGCTCCAGGGCGAGGCACGAAACTGAGAACCACAGGAAAAAACATCCTGGACACTGGGATGCTATCAAGTCACAGAAGGTCGCACGTTCACATCTCAGTGTATATTTGCAGCTCACCCAGAATGCATCTCCTCCCTCAGTCCATTTTAAGGACTCGGGGTCTCATCCCATAAATTACTACCTCAGTAATTTACATTATAAGCATGACAGCAACTTTAGATTGAAGATTGGGTTGTGATTTGAGAATTATTTGGAAGAGTAAAATAAATTAAAAATTATTAGAAAAAAGGTTTTTTTAAGTTGACATGTGCCTGAAGGGCATACCGAAACTAAGTAGGTCTGCCAAGATTTTCTTTAAAAGAGGCATCACTTTGTTGTACTCATGTCGGTCTTCCTTAAATGCTAAATTTTCAAACTATCTTTTTCACTTACAGGAGAAGCAAACTTAAAATATATGTGTTCTCAGTCAATCCATCCATCTGTAAGAGGAACATAGCATTTTAAAATTTAGAGTATTTTTAATATTCATCACTGTGGAAGTGTGGAAATACTTGGAATAAACAGGAGCAGAATTTATGCCCCTAAATCGTTGCATGCATAAATGCATGCCTGAGACCCAAGTATTTCCCACTTTTGCCTTCTTGCTGGGAATGTAGAGTTTGGGTGCTTGTAAATGTTTTGAATAATCCAGTTAACCCAGGAAAAATTTCCAAAGTGCACATTTCTTGGAGTACAACCTGACACCTTTTAGATTTGGAAAATTACAATTTCAAATTAACTATTTTGCTGTGGTTAAGTAATTTCATGTACCCTCTATTGCTTGAATATTGTTCATATTGCCAACCTCACATATCCATAATACACAACTTCTTTATGCAAATGACTTTAAAATTGCAAAAGATGTGTTTCTCCCAGAAAGTGATTACCCCTAATGATGGTCAAAAAGTATTTTCAGCTGCAAAATACACATTAGTGAAGTGAAGTGAAGTCACTCAGTTGTGTCCAACTCTTCGCAACCCCATGGACTGCAGCCTACCAAGCTCCTCCGTCCATGGGATTTTCCAAGCAAGAGTACTGGAGTGGGTTGCCATTTCCTTCTCCAGGGGATCTTCCTGACCCAGGGATCGAACCCAGGTCTCCCACATTGTAGACAGACGCTTTACTGTCTGAGCCACCAGGGAAGTTCAAAATACACATTATTAAGACATTTTTACTTAAAATATTGTGCACCCTTTGAACATTCATGGATTTTTTTTTCCCACATACTTTCATTTTTTCAATCCCACCTTTTCATGTTTTGCCCACTTATTGTTTATTTGATTTTAGATTTGTTTTAGACTTCAGCTTCTCTTTGGGAAGAATTTGAAGCAATCGATTTTGCTTGATTTTCCAATTACTCTGAAGGAGAATAAGGTTAAGTTTATGACTTATTTTAGGTTGGGATAATAATTTCGTAAGATTGACATAACCTTCATTTCATGAAGTTCCTTCAAACAAACAAAATTAAGATCCTTCATAGCCAAGGGGGAAGGCATTAGCATGGATAATCTAAAATACCTTGGAAATATAATGAGGAAAGAGATTGTGCACCAGCCACAGAGCAATGCAGAGTCAAAGCAGGGGTCTCTCAATGGGAAAGATTTGCATTTTTTTCACAAATGAAGAAGGTAGAGAAGGAAAAAAATGAAAGTCAAGCAGCCCATTCTTTGAGACTCCATGGACAGAGTTGCTTGAATTTTCCAGGCAAGAATATTGGAGTGGGTTGCCGTTCCCTCTCAAGGGGATCTTCCCTATCCAAGGATCAAACCTAAGTCTCCTGCATTGCAGGCAGAATCTTTACCATCTGAGCCACCAGGGAAGGCTCCAGGGAGAAGTTGAAGCTATTTTTAGGAAGGAGCAACTAATCAAATGCAGCTACAGAGGGCCAAGCGAACAGCTAAGGGAGAAGGAGGAGGATACTTTATCCTCTGAATTAGAGGGAAGGGGATAAGGATGTGTGTGCCCATCAGGGTAGAAAGTTGAGGAGAATCATGACCAAGGCCCCCAATTTTGTGAATGAAGGAAAGAACAAGCTTTTCTAGGGTGGGGTAACAGAATAATTACAAAAGATATAGGAGGTGGAACTAACCCAATACAAGGATAGAGGTTGACAGATGGTATTGAGAACCCTGAAGGTTGAGATGACTTTTTCCAGTTGTCCCCAGCTTTATGACTATAGAAATACACCAAAGGAATAACAGCACTGATCTAGGATTTAGATTCTGCAAAAAGACAAGGGAAGGGAGAGGAGCGACTATCCTTCAGGTAATCAGAACTGAAACTAGGCTTGTCAGGGAAGGGAGACCAGGAGGAGCTGATGCATCAGGAAAAAGTAGAGGGATCTTAGATCTGGGGCCCACACAGGTGAAAAGTGAACATGTTAGTTTCTCAGTCATGTCCGACTCTTTGTGACCCCATGGACTGTAGCCCACCAGGCTTTTCTGTCCATGGGATTTCCCAAACAAGAATACTGGCGTGGGTTGACGTTTCATTTTCCCAGGGGATCTTCCTGACCCAAGGATTGAACCCAGGTCTCCTGCATTGCAGGCAGATTCTTTAGCATCTAAGCCACCAGAGAAGCCCACACAGGTGAAAGGGCAGGTACAAATAAAAGAGTGAAAGAACTTGAAGGATGAGAGGCTGGGATCAGACATAAGGAGGAGACCTTTGGAGATAAAATTATTACTCACAGACTAAGGTTTTGAATAATATATCATTAGTCCAAATAATGAATTAGCCTAGAATTAGGCAAAGATTTTTATGAATAAACAGAAAGTCTACAAATTACAGGATTAAAGAGAGAACAATTTGAGATCTGTCTTTAACATGGAAAAGCTTATTGGTTTTGGTTTTTAACATGAGAACTAAGTTACAGTTCCAAAAGAAACACTGTGCATGCTGGGGGGAGCAGAGGCTGGCTCCTAAATCAAGTGGACAGGTTGTGGTGGGAAATACACAGCAGGACTTTAGCAGAAACTGTGGCCTAGGAAAGAGTCCAGATTTACTTGAAGTAAAAAGTTAAGAATTCAGGGAAAAGGCTAAACCTACAGGGGAAACTGTTTGCCTGACGAAGTGTTCCAAGGTCCCAGAGTAGTGGAGGGGCTTGGCAAGGAGAGACCAAGACAGTTTGGAAATAAGAGTGTGGGCAGCTTGGATAACCGGAGCAAGATCTCATTTAGGGGACACTTATCAAAGAAGAGAGGTTTAAGAAGCATTTGAAGATGACAGAGTGCTCAAGGATCCTAACTGGAATTCTTTTGGAAAGTTGATTCCTTTTGCACATTTGAACTGAGGCCCAGGTAAAGTCAGAGGTCTGTGAGGCTGGCATGTGGCAGTGGTCAGTATGTCTGTGCCCTCAGCCCACACAACCTGAGGCCCTGATAGGAAACCTCATTTTAGGTAGGATTGCACCTGCCTAACGCACCATTTATCAATGTTCTAACCCAGGAGACCAGCATTTTGTCAACATATCCTACAAGGTTATTTATATTATAGATTAGAGGCTGATCTAATCTATAATATAGATGATCAAGTAATGATCCAGTTAATGTCAATGCTCTCTGTAGTCTAGTAAACTTCTTTCCCCAAAGTAACTGATTTTCTTTATCTGTACGGATATTATTTCTACAGTATTTATAGTATAGATTAGAGGCTGATCTAATCTATAATATAAATGATCACATAGTGATAAAGTTAATATCAATGTTCTCTATAGTCTAATAAATTTCTTTCTCCAAACTAACTAATTTTCTTTTATTTTATCTTTATGGATATTATTTCTACGGGACTTATAAATTAGAGGCTGATTTAATCTATAATATAAATGATCACATAATGATCAAGTTAATGTCAGTGTTCTCTGCAGTCTAGTAATTTTTTTTTCCCCAAAACTGACTATTTTCATTTTATCTGTATGGATATTATTTCTACAGGACTTACTGGCCAGACTTGGACGGGAAAATCAGAGAAGCATTAGTTCTGCGGAGCGTCAAAGTTCGACTCCTTATAAGCTTCTGGAAGGAAACTGACCCCCTCACATTTAACTTTATTTCATCTCTTAAAGCTATTTGCACTGAAATAGCCAACTGCAGTTTGAAAGTTGTAAGTATTGTATTGACTGAGCTATTAAAATCTAATTTTCTTCATACATCTGTGAAAGCTCTAAGCACACACATACACATGCGCTTCCAATCGGAACTAGGATGACAATCTTGGAGAGTGAAAAATACCTCAAAAAGTAGGTTGAGTAGTTTTTCAAGATAATCATATCTCCCCCTAAAAGGAGACTAGAACCCAAGTTTCCTGGTACCAGCCTAGCCCTCTTTATCCACACTTTCAGTTGCATCCTCTCCATTTTGTTTGAGCTTCCTCCTTAATCTACTATTCTTATTTGTAAGACAGTGAGCAGCAGAGCCTTGGAACATGCACCAGCACAGACTCCCCCAGCCTGGGATCCTGTCCTTGTTCCAGGCCACTCGGGCCATGTGCTGATCCATCTCTACATCCTGTGAGGGAGGCAGGGTTGAGGATTCATACGGCTGTAAATGTGCTAGCTCTCTAGCTCATCTTTAACTCTCCTCTGGTCCACACATAGCACCCTCCCCTCAGGGCCTTTGCACACGCTCTTTCCTCTCCTACAGCACTCTTCTCCATGCTTTACCTGATTCCTGCCCACTAATCCTGTAGACCTCAGCTTTCCCCAAACTCCACTGTTGACATTCAACAAATGTACACTGGGACCTCTTCTAAGTGATAAAGTTTTGTACCATGCATGAAGCATTCAGAGACCCAGATGACACAGGCTCCACTGTCAACTTTGATACATGGCTTCCAAGATTGCCTTGAGTCTCAATACCCCAAGGCCAGTCAGAGGAAAAGAAATATTGGAGGACTGCACCGGAGGCCCTTAAAGGGAAAGTTGCTCAGTTGTGTCTGACTCTTTGTGACCCCATGGACTATACAGTCCATGGAATTCTCCAGGTTAGAATACTGGAGTGGGTAGCCTTTCCCTTCTCCAGAGAATCTTCCCAATACAGGAGTCGAACCCAGGTCTCCCACAGTGCAGGCGGATTCTTTACCAGCTGAGCCACAAGGGAAGCCCTATGAATTGGGCCTGCTGCTGCTGCTGCTGCTGCTGCTAAGTCACTTCAGTCATGTCCAACTCTGTGTGACCCCATAGATGGCAGCCCACCAGGCTCCCCATCCCTGGGATTCTCCAGGCAAAAACACTGGAGTGGGTTGCCATTTCCCTCTCCAATGCATGAAAGTGAAAAGTGAAAGTGAAGTCACTCAGTCCTGTCCGACCCTAAGCCACCCCATGGACTGCAGCCCACCAGGCTCCTCCATCCATGGGATTTTCCAGGCAAGAGTACTGGAGTGGAGTGCCATTGCCTTCTCTGAATTAGGCCTGCTGCTACTGCTGCTAAGTCGCTTCAGTCATGTCCAACTCTGTGCAACCCCATAGATGGCAGCCCACCAGGCTCCCCNTGCAGCCCACCAGGCTCCTCCATCCATGGGATTCTCCAGGCAAGAGCACTGGAGTGGGGTGCCATTGCCATGTTTTAGTTGCTCTTCCCCAGCTCTCCATGGATGCCTCTTTCTTGTATTCAGGCTGGCTGTGCTTCCTGCCACCAGAACCAAAGAGTAAGCACAAGGTAAGTCCTAGCTGGTACAATTGGTAATGAAACAACAAGCCCCAATTCAGATTGTTTACATGTACAGTGCAAGGAAGAGCAGCCAAGGACACCAGCTCCTCAGAGCCGTACACAGAGCAGCATTGGAGCAGGAGGGCCAGGTGGCTGCAAAGCACACCCTGTTGCTGAGAAGTCGATGCCATGCTGCAGCTAGTTTACAGGCTGCAACTGGGCCCAAGAGCCGGAGGACAAGGCAGAAAGTCTCAGGCATCATGGGAACCTGAGAGGGGATAAGAAACTGTCTCACAACAGCCTCCTAGGAAGAAAGGAGGCAAGTAAAACATGGTCTTGCTGCTCCTGACAAGCCTTGCATGCCCTCATGCCCCAGGAAGAATACAGAGTGTTCTGCCAAGATTTAGATTCAGCAACAAGTCAAGCCTGGCCTGTGTCCTATGTGGATGTGTACAAGGTCCCCAGGGCACCATGACGGAGCCATTTCCCTTCACAAGCCAACTCACATGCTTCCGTAATCTTTTTCTGGCTGTTATGAACTGAATTGTGTACCCCACCACCGCCAAAGTTCATATATTAAAGTCTGAACCCCTAGAACCTCAGAATGTGACTACATTTGAAGATAGAGTCCAAATAGGTAATTAAGTTACAATGAGGTGATGATGATGAACAGTAATCCAATATGACTCATGTCCTTATATGATGATTAGGACACAGACACTCAGGGAAGACCATGTGAAGACATGAGAAGAAAGTGGCCTCCTACAAGCCAAGGAGAGAGGCTGCATAAGAAACCAAACCTGCCAATACCTTGATTTTGGACTTCCAGCCTCCAGAATTGTGAGAAAATTAATTTCTATAATTTAGCCACCTGATCTATATTTCGTTATGGCAACTCTAGCAAACTAACATGCTGGCTGACTGGCTTTGCCTCCGATTTTATTGTGCCTCAGATCCCCTTCTTGTTCCTCTGTCATTCCATTCTGCCAGGAAGGATCACCTTGGCAGAGGCTTGGCACCTTGGCACACCTCTGTGCCCAGGCTCCTCCTTGTAAGGTTCACTGTATGCATGCCTTCTGTGGGACTCCTGCCAGGCCCAGCCATCTGCCACTGCTCTGAGGCCCCTGTGTGCCCAGGCCACGTGGAAAGTCTGGGCAGCCTCAAACAGAGCCTCAGGCCTGGCTTAGAGTTTGGAATTTTTAGATACCTGTCATCTGCACAGCTACTCAGTCCTAGAGGACACTGAGTCTAGGGTTGCCAGATAAAATACGGGATGCTTAGTTAAATTTGAACTTCAGGACTTCCCTGGTGGTGCAGTGGATAAGAATCTGCTGCCAATGCAGGGGACATGGGTTCGATTCCTGGTCTGGGAAGATTTCACATGCCACGGAGCAGCTAAAGCCCATGCAGCACAACTACTGAGCCTTCTGCTGCAGCTCCTGAAGCCCCCATGCCTCGGGCCTAGAACCCGTGCTCTGCAACGAGAGACGCCACCAGGATGAGACGCCCAGGCACAGCTGCTAGAGAGTAGCCCCTGTTTACCGCAGCGAGAGAAAGCCTGCATGCGGCAACAAAGACCCAGTGCAGCCAAAAAAAATTAGTTAAAATAAAAACTATTTTTTAAAATTTGAATTTCAGATCAACAAATAGTGTTTTAGAATAAGTGTATCCTAAATATTGCATAAGCTGTATGTCTATTAAAGAATTATTTACCTGAAATGCAAATTTAACAGGGTTTCTGTATTTTTTCACTTGCTACCCTACTAGGGTCCTGCAGAGAATCCAGGGCACACTCCGTTAAGGGACTTTGAGGGGGTTTCCTCCAGGTCCCTCAGCAGATCTCCTGGACCCAACGCTGGCCAGAGGCTGCAGCACTCCCCGTGGCCTGGAGCCCAGCAGAAGCAGCCTTCTCAGGCCTACCTTGTCCTAATCCACATACTCAGAATAGCACCAGAGATCTGGAGTCCTCAAAGTTAGGAAGACCAAGAAGGGACAACAGATCTAAAAGAGACTGAATAGCATGGTTAAGAGCATTAGCTTTGGGGTCATTCAGACCTGATTCAGAGTTAGCAACGTGGCTTGAGTAAGGTATCGAAACTCTCTTAAACTCAGCTGTCTCATCAGAGCATGGAGCCGCTGTTCCCACCTAACTCACGCTATCATCCATTGTGAGGAGCAAAGAGACAGGGCATGTCAGGCCCTAAAGCCGTGCCTGACACAAAGCAGGTGATCGAGAGGTGCTGGCGCCGCCGCTGTGGAATCCTCTCCATCTTCATGCTCCCATCTCCCGCCCCAGCACTTCTGGCACACACAGGTTCTCCCGACATGAGTTCCAGCAGAGTCTTCTTTTCCGAAGGCCTGTAGCTTATGGCAAGCTCTGGGAGCTCCAACTCCTGGAAACTTTCCCAGGAATATTTGGGACGCAGAGACATGGGATAGAAAACAGATGGCTTCGGTTTTTTGTGGTGTGGACAGTGAAAGGTCAGTGAGCTCTGCGGGAGCGAGCAGTGTGCCAAGGGGACCCGGACCATGAGATAACTGTCCTCACCTCTCTAGCCTAACACTCCCCTGTCTCGGACACCTGCTGACTACTCCACCAGGTCCAGGCAGAACAGCATCAGCTGAGCCCCAGGAGCAGATTATGTCAGCACTCGGATCCAGCACAGTGAGCCCAGGGACATCATTCCCTGTGACACGTGACATGTGAAAAGTGACATGTTTGTTAGCAGAGACATGAAGTGGGAGAGTGAGACCACCAAGGGTGACCCCTGCCATTCCCCAGATAACTGGGCCAGAAGTGGGGTATTACCAAACAGAATAGATTTTGCCTCTTCTCTGTGGATGTTGACCTCATTCTAGTATATAGACTTCCCAAGGTGACTATTTCAAAATCTCTGTTTATTATAAGAACCAGTGTTTTATCAAGATATGTTGAGATAAAATTGTGATGAAATAAATGCACCCTAGGAAAGGCCTGGTTTCCATATTAGGAAAGTAAATTCTGCATCCAAGGACATTGGGTAATTACACCCTCGAATGTTTGTACCCTACTGAATGTTATAATGACTATGAGAGAACCTGATTCTCTTCCTTTTACCTTGCGTGGGTAGATCTTATCATCAGGATGTCAAGGCTACAGCAATGTTAGTACAGCCTTGATGTCAAACAGGGCCAACCCTTGGAAGCCCTCAAAACCATAGCCTGTGGAAATTCAAAGAATTCTTCCCAAGATTTCTGCAACTCCTTTGTCTCCCAATGTACTCGTCTCTCTGACTTTCACAAACTTCTTCCCACATAAAGCATGAAATATTCCAAAGTTCATAGATTTTCATGGAAATTTTGGAGCAGGAACTCAATAACAGGATCATAAATGACAAACACAAAAATACAAATGACTTCCCAGAGAACACTAAATGTCAAGATGTTCACCTCTATGGCCCATCCATGGCCTTCACTGACTTTATCACTCTTCCTAGCTCTTTTCAACCCTGCCATTCTCTTCTCTGCTCTCCACTTCTCTTTCCTTTTCCTCATAAGAAGAAAAAAAATAAGAAAGAATATTCCTCTCTCTTGTTCATGGCAAAGTAGTCCGCTTTCCACTGATTCTTCACCATCTGTAGACACCTGACTCCAGGATCTTGCCCACCTTAGTCAGCTTGGAATTTTCCTATAGAGAGATGTCTCCACCTCAGAGAAAACCTTTTCACCTCCCTACATTGAAAGTGCTGCACTCAATATGCCAGCAAATTTGGAAAACTCAGCAGTGGCCACAGGACTGGAAAAGGNGATCTTTGTTTTCTGAATGTTGAGCTTTAAGCCAACTTTTTCACTCTCCTCTTTCACGTTCATCAAGAAAGATCTGTTTTCCCTCTTTTGAGTCATTGTCAACTCTCTGGAGGAAATGGGCTCTCAGTTAAGCCTCAACGTGTGATGCCATCACTGACTTAAATTAGGATGCATAATTTACTCTTTCTCAAATTTGTCTTGATTCTATAGTAATATTTTCCTCAGAAAGAAAGAGCCCATTGTACAGACAAGTATTGTGATAGAATATCCAAGCAGAATGACTGCTGGCTGTTAATCAGTTTCATGTGAACACACAAGTGTAAAACCATAACATAAGAGCATTCACAGGTTATTAAGTCCATTTGAAGAGTCCACCAAGGCTATATGTGAACCCATCAAATCTGACACAGATTTTGCCGAAGATAGGAACTGAGGAAATAAGGTGATCCAGGCTACATTGCCTGTAATCATGGTAATATGGCAGTAGGAGAACCTTCTTCTAGAATGTGCAATAGAAAATTCTTAGGTGGTAGATTAAGACCTGTGTACCATTGATCTCAAGGGTTCTACCAAAAAAAAAAAAAAATAGATTAAAAGTTTCAGGGCTGGAAGGGATCACTTAGTTTATCACTCCTTTCTCAATCTGTGTGTATGTGTGCATGCTCAGTCATGTCCAACTCTTCGTGACCCCCATGGATTGTAGCCCACCAGGGTTCTCTGTCCATAGGATTTTCCAGGCAAAAAAATGGGAAAAACCAACTCTCATTATTTCCCCAAACCAAATTTTGACACTTACAGTTTTGAAACTATAATGATATCTCCATTTTTAGGTATCATTTCATTTTTTCTCTCTGCCTCTTCTCTCCTTCAAACACACATGATTCTACAACTGTAAGACATTCTGGAAAGATTCCATGCAGTTTTGAAAATGTTCAGCGTTTTTCAGTGTGGACAAGACCTCAGGTCTTAACCTTAATGGTGTCTTCTGTGAACTCAGTCACAGTTTAAGCCTCATCTGAGCACTTGCCCATTTCAGCAGATTCCTGAAGCCACTCCTGGTGTCATTCACCTCTCTTCTTAGCACCCCCATCCCCATTTCAGCTGAACTAGAGTGCTGCTTTTGGATCACATTAGAATTGAAATTCAGGACTTGAAGGTGTGATTTTTTTTTTTTTTAGTTGCTTATTAAAAGAGCTTGTAGACATAGGTGTTTAGATGGAAACTATTTGTTGTTTTGGCAAAATTTTTTTTGACCTTTGGAAATCCCTAGTCAATTCGGCTAGTCATTGACATGGGCCTGCTGCTTCTTATAAGATATGCAGCATGTAGGAAATCAATTCATTGGCATGCTTGACAGAAAGCACCCTGAGGCATAGTTAAAATGTCAGTGCATCCTGATGAATAAGATGATGAGAATTAAACAACTTCTGTCCTTCTCCCTGTTGAAAGAATGAATTTTATGTTCATTTTATTGCTTAAAAGTGTTAACCATAGACCTGGATGAGCATGTTCATTTTCTCTCTTGTTGCCTATATGGATTTGAGACCAAAAATAGCTTCAGCTATATGAAGTAACAAGATTTCAGTTTTAATAACTCAGTATGAGGTCTATCTCTGATCCTTGGATAAGAAATCTTTTTGTGTTTGAACAAAACCAAAAATGTTCTCTATATTCACCTGGTTTATTTATTTATTTGTTGTCTTACAGAAATTCTTTGATCTGGAAAGAGAGAATGCTTGCATTACAAAAGAACAAAGGAATCACACCTTCCCTAGATTAAATCGCAACAAGTATATGGTGACGGATGGCGCAGCTTATATTGGTAGGTGTCAGGGCTATGAGGTTCCTCAGGGGATCATGCAGGTTAGTGGTAATGCAGCTGCACTCTGCTGTACCCCATGGTGAGGAAGCCCCTGCCAGTGAATGGGAGGCCCAAAGGTCGGGAAACAGGAGAGTGAGGGCAAAGAGCTCTTCAACCAAACATCTCATCTGTAGTTTGGTTCATAGACCAGGAGACCATACAGGATGTCTTCTTATTAGTGTTTTGCAGAAATTCCATGGTCCATTTGTCTTATTTTGTGCTTAGTCACTCAGTTGTGTCCAACTCATTGTGACCCCATGGACTGTAGCCCACCAAGCTCCTCTATCCATGGGATTCTCCAGGCAAGAATACTGGAGTGGGTTGNTTTTTTTTTTTTAGTTGCTTATTAAAAGAGCTTGTAGACATAGGTGTTTAGATGGAAACTATTTGTTGTTTTGGCAAAATTTTTTTTGACCTTTGGAAATCCCTAGTCAATTCGGCTAGTCATTGACATGGGCCTGCTGCTTCTTATAAGATATGCAGCATGTAGGAAATCAATTCATTGGCATGCTTGACAGAAAGCACCCTGAGGCATAGTTAAAATGTCAGTGCATCCTGATGAATAAGATGATGAGAATTAAACAACTTCTGTCCTTCTCCCTGTTGAAAGAATGAATTTTATGTTCATTTTATTGCTTAAAAGTGTTAACCATAGACCTGGATGAGCATGTTCATTTTCTCTCTTGTTGCCTATATGGATTTGAGACCAAAAATAGCTTCAGCTATATGAAGTAACAAGATTTCAGTTTTAATAACTCAGTATGAGGTCTATCTCTGATCCTTGGATAAGAAATCTTTTTGTGTTTGAACAAAACCAAAAATGTTCTCTATATTCACCTGGTTTATTTATTTATTTGTTGTCTTACAGAAATTCTTTGATCTGGAAAGAGAGAATGCTTGCATTACAAAAGAACAAAGGAATCACACCTTCCCTAGATTAAATCGCAACAAGTATATGGTGACGGATGGCGCAGCTTATATTGGTAGGTGTCAGGGCTATGAGGTTCCTCAGGGGATCATGCAGGTTAGTGGTAATGCAGCTGCACTCTGCTGTACCCCATGGTGAGGAAGCCCCTGCCAGTGAATGGGAGGCCCAAAGGTCGGGAAACAGGAGAGTGAGGGCAAAGAGCTCTTCAACCAAACATCTCATCTGTAGTTTGGTTCATAGACCAGGAGACCATACAGGATGTCTTCTTATTAGTGTTTTGCAGAAATTCCATGGTCCATTTGTCTTATTTTGTGCTTAGTCACTCAGTTGTGTCCAACTCATTGTGACCCCATGGACTGTAGCCCACCAAGCTCCTCTGTCCATGGGATTCTCCAGGCAAGAATACTGGAGTGGGTTGCCATGCCCTTCTCCAGGAGATCTTCCCCACCCAGAAAATGAACTGGGGTCTCCTGTATTGCAGGCAGATTCTTTACCAGCTGAACTACCAGGGAAGCCCTATAGGAGGGAAACTGGATGGTTTAGCAAAGGCCAATCTTGGCACTAGAATGAACCCAGAGCTCATTTCTTACCCACTGTACCACAGCCAACCTGTAATGAGTAGTGGGGAAGCAGACCACTGAAATTTGATGTCCAAATGAACACTGTCTGTGCAATAATCCTACGCCCGCCGTTTTTTAAATAGCTAACTTTGGACAATTTACTTAAGCTCTCTAAAACCTCCGTTCTCTTATCTGTAAAAGGGAGTTGACTAGTTTCTGCCTCATAGGATGATGTTTAATTAGGATAATATGTACAAAGCACCTTGCACAATTAAAGCACCTAGCACATAGATGACACCTGATTCATGTCAGCTATTATAATTAAGGTAATAAAGCTCCAGACACAGAAACAATAAGTTATTGGTTTATTATTTACTAAGGGATCAAATCTATTCTACTTTCCCATGGCATGCATGGGTCCAGGGTAACCTCTTTACTCGTTCTGTCACAGGCAAGGTGGAAGTTACTTTCTATAAAATGAAGGGGCATAGATCACAAAATAGCTGGATGGTTTTTACAATGTCCAAATGAAGTAGCAGAGTCAAAGCAGAAAAGAAAAGCACAGGTGTGGAATAAAGGATTATGAAATTTGCATTATTTTTTCTAAATTCAGTGAGTAAATAGAAAATGTGCCCTTTTAACTTTGTAAAGCACCTTACTTTATTTGATTCTCTTAGCAACTTTGTCATTAGGAAAGGCAGCTTTAACCACCTACAGTTTAGAAATTGGGCCATAAAATATGAAATGAATTAAACATACAGATGTAAGGGGGAAGATTTTAGAGCTAAGTTTCAAATGCCGGGCATCCAGACCCCTCACCCCCTGTAGCCCTTCAGAAGTCACTGTCGTCGGCCCCTGGAAACACTACCTCCTGTGTCAATGTAGAGATGATCTGTCTTTTCCCATTTTGAATAGTTGTGTGTCGTCTTAGTAGAATACAGTATTGAAAATTTTCAAAATGTATATCATTCCAGTCCTAGAATATGAGAACATTGTTTGTTCATGTTGTCCCTCTCAGTGACACAAGGTGTGATAATTTAGATTTTTTCATGTTCATCAATGCATAGAGAATAGAATGAAATGAGCTCTTTTTAAACAAGTGACAAAAGCAGACTCAAATATGTTTAGTCCAAAGTGTGAACCTCTGATTCAGTATTGGGAAACAGGAAACACAGGGATGGATTAAGTTTCGGGCACAGTGGGATATAAAACTCAAATCTGAATATTTTATCTGCAGAGTTTACTTAGAGTAAATTGTATGCACACTCAGCAGTGACATGTGCTTATATCCAAATACTCTTTATAATGAATTAAGTAAGTGTGTTGGAGTCAGACAAATCTCATATTTCAAGCTCTGACACAAGAGAGAAGATGATAGAGTCACACAATCTCTCTGAGTTTATGCAAAGCCTCTGTTTCCTTATCTTTAATTAAGGGGGATAATAACACCCACCCTTCGGTGGTGGTATGAGGATTGAATGAGATAATATATGAAAAGCTCCCAACACTGTCACCGCTCTGTCTACCAGATTCTTAGCAAAGACTGATTCCTGACTCTCTCCCTTGTTTCCCTGTAATGCATTTTTAAAATAGACTTTGGTTTTCGTTTAAGTTTTAGGTTCACAGCAAAACTGTGCAGAAGGCACAGAGATTTCCTATAGGCCCCCCATCCCTACTTGTGCACAGCGTCCCCCATTGCCAACATCCCTCACCAGAGTGCTGCATTTGTCACAACTGATGAACTTACACTGACACATCATTATCACCAACGTTCATCATTCACGTTAGGGTTCTCTTTGTGTTGTACATTCTGTGGCTTTCAACAAATTATAAAGACATGTATCTGCCATTATAGTATTCTATAGTGTAGTTTCACTGCCCTAAAATCCTGTGTGCTCCACCTATTCATTTCTACCCCATCCTGGCAACCACTGATTATTTTTTAACTATCTTCATAGTGTTGTCTTTTTCAAAATATATAGTTGCAATCATATAGTGTGTAGCCTTTTACGATTGGCTTCTTTCACTTAGCGATATGCATTTAAGGTGCTTCCATGTCATTTCATGGCTTGATAACTCATTTCTTTTTACTGCTGAATAATATTCCATTGTATGTTACCTTCTCTGGAGAAGGGAATGGCAACCCACTCCAGTATTCTTGCCTGGATAATCCCATGGACAGAGGAGCCTGGTGGGCTAGAGTCCATAGGGTCACAAAGAGTCAGATGTGACTGAGTGACAAACACATATTACCTTCTAGGAATTTTACAGTTGTCCATTTTACATTTAGGTATGATCACATTTTGAGTTACATTTTGTGAAGGGTAGAAGATCTGGGTATAGACTTTTTTTTTACATGTGGCTGTCCAGTTCTTCTAACATCATTTGTTTATAACACTGTTTTTGCTCTATTGTATTGCCTTTGCTCCTTCATCATTTTTGGTTGACCCTATTTGCTGCTGCTGCTGAGTTGCTTCAGTTGTGTCCGACTCTGTGTGACTCCACAGACGGCAGCCCACCAGGCTCCCCCGTTTATGTGGGTGTATTTTGCAGTTCTTTATTATAATACATTTTTAAATGAGTACATTTTACACATAGCATCTTCCGTTCAGTTCAGTTCAGTCGCTCAGTCGTGTCTGATTCTTTGTGACCCTATGAACCGCAGGACGCAAGGCCTCCCTGTCCATCACCAACTTCCAGAGTCCACCCAAACCCATGTCCCTTGAGTTGGTGATGCTATCCAACCATCTCATCCTCTGTCGTCCCCCTCTCCTCCTGCCCTCAATCTTTCCCAGGATCAGGGTCTTTTCAAATGAGTCAGTTCTTCGCATCAGGAGGCCAAAGTATTGGAGTTTCAACTTCAACGTCAGTCCTACCAATGAACACCCAGGACTGATCTCCTTTAGGATGGACTGGTTGGATCTCCTTGCAGTCCAAGGGAATCTCAAGAGTCTTCTCCAACACCACATAGCATCTTAGCATAACTTCAATTCCCTAGAATGAAGCATAGTTCTAATATAAAAATGCTTAAAGAGCATAAAGAGGGAAAATTCATTGATAATTTAAATAATTATTAGCATATTCTGAAAATCTCTTAGAAGTCACTCAGATACCTGCTGAGAATGTTAAATAAAGAAAAATCCACACAAGACCTTGCATGAAATTATACTTCCATTAAATGCTCTGAAGACTTATAGAAGACTCCCCAGACAGTATCATATCTGTACTTTAAATTCTCCAGAGTATATCTGAGTCAGGCTTGGCAAAGTTGTTTGAAAGATTTTGATTATTTGCATATTATATCATTTGAGTTCATTTGCACCCTCACAGGGTCTTCCTGGGGGTAGCTCCCCAACTCTCTTGGCATTTGGGGCCTCAATATGCATTCTAGAAGCTGAAATGGCAGTCTCAAAAAGAGCTGGGTAAAACCGCTTCCAAACTGAAAAATTACTGAAGCATGTACGTGATTTTGAGGTTTAACCCAGCCATCAGGAAATGAAAGGTAGGAAAACAATCACCTAGTGTAGGAATGCCCCGCAGACCTTTAGGGCTGTGATTGCTGAGAAAAGACTAATTAAAACTTTTGAGAATCAATAAAGATGCAGAATCTTGGCTCCATCCTTTACATTAAAGGAAAAAAACTGAACTTTGCAGAATAAGACTTCAAAGTCTTGTCACTTCTCTCCCATCATCTTGCCCCACTCCACGTCGCCCCCAAAGCATATGCATGTTTCTTTCAGACAGCGAGATATGCAAATGAATGGAGCAGAGATCTCAGTGTGGCCTGATGCACCAACCCTGGGAGCTGGTGAAGAACACAGTTAGCACAAAGCAAGTACGCCTTTCAAATCAGAGGTGACATGAAACAGAAGTTAAGTGTGGGCTGTGGAGTCAGACCTGGCTTTTGAACCTCAACTGTGGAATTTTTTCACTTCCACCTTGGACAGATTACTAAACTTTTCTGTGCCTTAATTTACTCATCAATACAGTGAAGTTAATATTGTTACTTCACAGGACTGCAGTGAATAGCAAATGAGATAATGTCATGAGATAACAAATTACTGCTCTCGGTATAATGCCTGGCACTTAAGTCATAAGATGAGATTTTAGTGTCTTCTCAAGAAGTCCTTGAAAAGTGTGCAAGAATGCTAGAGTCACGTTTATAGAATGACTAGAAGGTGCCATCTACCAACAGGTTCCAGAATAACTCTCAGCCTAGAGTAGCTACTGATCCTCTGCTTAGAGATTGAGGCCCGTGTTCACCTGGCCCTGAGCATTTGCACACAACTTAAGCCCCTGAGCATGGTCTGAGAGCACATGATCTAAAACACACCAACAGTGAAAGGAGTCCCTGTGCAGACTCTAACACAGTCTTACAAACCATTCGGCAAGCCATTGCTAATTTATAGCAATAAAATTCAGTCATAGTTGTGTCTTTTTGGAGAAGGAAATGACAACCCACTCCAGAACTCTTGCCTGGAAAATTCCGTGGGCTACAATCCATGGGGTTGCAAAGAGTCAGACAGAACTGAGCAACTTCACTTTTACTTCTATGTCTTTAAAAAAAAGTATATTCATTTACTTATTTATTTTCAGCTGCGCTGGGTCTTCATTGCTACACATGGGCTTTGTCTAGTTGCGGAGAGTGGGGGCTAACCTCTAGCTGTGGTATGCGGGCTTCTCATTGTGGTGGCTTCTCTTGTTGTGGAACACGGGCTCTTGGGCATGTGGGCATTGGTAATTACTGCAGGGGGACTCAGTAGCTGTAGCCCACAGGCTTAGTTGCCCCATGGCATGTGGGATCTTTCCAGACCAGGTATCGAACCAGTGTCCGTTGCATTGCAAGGCAAATTCTTAACCACCAGACCACTAAGGAAGCCCCCCATGATATGTCTATCATGAAGCTATTGAAAGCATCATTGTAGTGTTTGTGTGGGTGGGGTGAGATATTAAGAGAGAGAGAGAGGGGTTCCTTCTCCAAGCTGATATTTGATTTAGAGGAATAAACTTAAGGAGTCAAATGGAAGAGGAAGGAATCACCCTCCAGTATTCCAGGCAGTGCCATACAGAAAAGGGAGGTGATATGTGAACGAGCTCCAGGGAGTAGGGGAGGGGCCAAAGAATGAGAACTATAGAGGAACAGATATTGACTCTCTCTATGGGTGTCCCTTCTCCCAGAAGCTTCTCCCACAGATGACTGCAGGGCCTTAGGTCAAGGACACCCAGGCACCATGATCTCAACATCTTTCAACCAATGCTCCTGCAAGATGCCTGAGAAGCCACTTGATGCCACTTTCAAAGCCTTCAGTTCACTTATGGAACCAGCTCTGAACCAAAGAGGACAGTGGTAATTTATGAAATAACTTTGTCAGTCTTGACATGGCTAAATTTTTATTGGTGAGAATGATGCTTTGTTTATGGTATTGAAGATAGCTTATGGAGTCTAGCAGACCTGGATAGACCATTTAACTATGTGAATTTGGGCAAATTTATTCACCTCTTTGAGCCTTCAATCTGTGGTACTGGAGAAGACTCTTCAGAGTTCCTTGGAATACAAGGAGATCAAATCAGCTGATGCTAAAGAAAACCAACCCTGAATATTCATTGGAAGAACTGATAGTAAAGCTGAAGTTCTAATACGTTAGCCACCTGATGTAAAGAGCTGACTCACTGGAAAAGACCCTGATGCTGGGAAAGATTGAAGACAACTGGAGAAGAGGGGCAGCAGAGGATGAGACAGCATCATCGACTCGATGGACATGAATTTGAGCAAAGTCTGGGGGATACTGAAGGACAGGGAAGCCTGGTGTGCTGCAGTCCATGGGGTCACAAAAAGTCAGACACAACTGAGTTACTCTGGCTTTCAGCTACTTTCAGCTTCTTTCAAGATTAGTCTGTTGACTTCCTAATCCCAGTACCTCAGAATATGACTTTATTTGGAGACAGGGTCCTTACAGGGAATATCAAGTTAAGGTGAGGTTCATTAGGGTGGTTTCTCATCCAGTTTGACTAGTGTCCTTATGCAAGAGGAAAATTTGGACACAGAGATATGTGCAGAAAGGAGGCAATGTAAGGAGACACAGGGAGGAGATGGCCGTCTTCAAGCCAAAGAGAGAGGCCTGGAACAGACCCTGCTTTCACAGCCTTCAAAAGCAACCAACCTGCCAATATGCTGACCTTGAACTTTCAGCCTCCAAAACTGTGGACATTTAGCCTCCGATCTGTTCTACTTTGTTACAGCAGACCTAGTAAATTAATACACCACCTATACCAGCAGTCACTCTGGGGCACCTGCTGTTGCAGCAACCTCCCTGATTCCTTGGCTGGGAAGCCTGATTCTGGGACTGGGAACTGACTCACAGCCCAGGCAAGGAGTGTTTCGTGTGTTTGGTTAAAAACTGGTTCTCCTTCTCTGGCCTCAACTTTTTCTTTGATGTGAAAGCTTGTGAGCATTGTAATTAGCGCCTCTCATTTGAACATATGGATTAGATGTGTTTCTTTGAGAAGGTAGTAAATGTTCACAGGATGTTTAAGTGTATTCCTATACGTTTTAAATGTTGTTGTATTTAGTGTACCTTGTGAATGTCAATAAGAAATAACATTTACCAAAAAAAGAACATCAAATTTCCTGTTTCCAGTTTCAAGTTGAGCAAAGCTGAAGAAAATGCCAAAATAATATGCAAATATTAATGTGCCATATGTAAGCCTTCTTGGATTTTTTTATGAGCTGTCAACACAATTCAGTCTCCCTGTCACTATTCCCGGGTGTTTTTTGTTTGTTTTTTGTTTTTTTAATAGAATCTGCTTTCTATTTCTTTAAATGGAAAATATTCCCCAGTGGAATATTAACTCTTCACCTTCATTTCCTTTGTCTTTTGCAGGGAATTTTGACTGGGTGGGGAATGACTTCACCCAGAATGCTGGCACAGGCCTTGTTATCAACCAAGCAGACGTGAGGAACAACACAAGCATCATTAAGCAACTCAAGGATGTGTTTGAGAGGGACTGGTACTCGCCCTATGCCAGAACCTTGCAGCCCACCAAGCAGCCCAATTGCTCAAGCCTCTTCAGACTCAGACTCCCCTCAAACAAAACTGCCATGTACAACGCCAGTGGGAAGGACCCCTAAAGTGTGTAGTCTGAATGAGCAAACTTACGGGACATCTTGTATTTCACATTTATATACATATATATGTATACAAAAACAAAGACTTGAGGAGAGAAAAACAATTTAATATGTCTTTTTTAGGGGAAAAGCACACACAAAAATATTCTCTGAACGACATGTAATAACTAACAATATCTTAGCCACGTGTACACTAAACTTAAGACTTTTGTATTTGTTACTTCTGACAGGGAATGTCATTTTGGCTTGGAGGTTAGTTTTTACGTTTGCATACAAATTTTAAGACTTTGATGCCTCTTCCTTTCTAGTTTTAGAACTTTTTCTGCTGACCACCTGGTCCGTTCTTAAGAAGCTTAGCATGAGGTAAGCTCTTTAACACCATTCTGAAAACTGCTGACGTAGAGGTGTGTGAGGATTTTGTCCGGGAGAAGGGACTGATCAAGCCAAGTATTTGTCCTTGGAAACCATTTCCAAGACCTCTATAGTCATGTAAGCATGAACAGCTTACATCTCATGCTCATCTTCAACACCCTTGAAAAATACCCTTTTTGCCTCCTTCTGCACTTTTCCGAATACCATGGCTTTTATTAATATCATTTTCTCTTCTCACAAAATATTATATAGCACCCTTATATTCACCTAAACATTAGTTCCAAGTATGATTGTATCTTTTGAAAATGTATGAATTGTCCAGAATGAATGCAAAATGTAAAAAGCAGTCTTTAATTTTCACCTTTCAACTGCACTTTTCCCTACCAAANGTCAATAGGTTCTATGCAGCCTGCTCTCCTCCCAAACCACACAAATTTGATCACCTCCAAATCAAGTCATTGACACACAGTCAAATATCAATACTGTGGCCCTCCACTGCACTACCACTGGCCACTAGTATATCCAATAATTGAATCACATTTTATCAAACCACTGGAGAGGAAGTGGAACATTCTAGGTTCTATCCATGCTCTGTAAATGCCACGCTTTGAGTACCTGAATATGATAGAAGTAAGGAACACTGAAAATGTCCCAACTATCTCTAAAGGACTTTGTAAAGAGATGCTTCATGGCCTTCCAAAGTCTTATGGAACAGAATAAATCTAACATCTTAAAAAAGGCAAAGCAGACTCAGTAAAGTAAATGAAAGGGCTGTGGGAAAGCTTCGTATCTGTGTAGTTCTGGGCACTACTTTTTCCATTTGGACCGTTTGTCTCATTTCTGATTGGGTTCTTGGTGAGATGGGTCTAATCATCTTTTTGTTTGATCTTACCTCTTTAAAACTATGGGTTTGTTTGTTTGTTTGTTTGTTTGTTTGTTTTACTGCAGTTACTGGCTTGTTAAAAGTGCCTCGCTGAACCTGGGACTGGCAGAAGCTCATTTCCCGTCAGTCTATGGCTCTTCTCAAGAGACTTTCATTTATTCTGAATTTTATTTGTTTTTAGAAACTTTTATTGAGATAAATGCCAGGTCGGAAAACTATGAAAAGACTATAGAAATTTCTTGATAAGATCAGACCCAGAGCCATCTGTCTCAGGTATTCTATCCCAGAACCTGCCCCCCCCCTTTTTTTTTTAATGTACCACTTACATGAGTTTCTCTGTCCAAAAATCATTTTGTTATTTTTAACATTTAAGGAATGTAAAAAGCTACCTTCACTCTCAATAGAACAGTTATTTTCTGTGTTGAAAGATATTATTACTTTGCTATTGGTTATTCAAACTCAGTTCCTTACAAATAACCCTTGTATATTTTGGATGAATGTTTTATTCTTTGGTTTTCTGTACTTAATCTCAATGAACTGATGCACTTTATTATAAGCCTTTTGAAGGAGAAATTATTATAGTGTTCATCTGGCCTAAGGTAGATTGGATAAATTAATCCAAACTCAGTATTTTTCCATTCACTGTGATCTTATAACTTTTCTTTTTACATCAGTAACCAAACAACTGTTGATTATTTTTATGTTATTGATTTTAATTAGTGGAAGCTTTATAAAAGCCTTGAAGTCAACCCCAGTTCATAGGCCACCTTTCCCATTTGAGAGAATCCCCATCATTGGCTGAATTATAAAGATATTGCATTCTATGGTGACTAGGTAGGCATACTTTAGAAGTTTCGTGAAGTTATAAAAACCAAACTTTCTTAGTTTTGAGCAATTAGCAGTCTTATACTTAGAGAGTTTTTAAAAAGTCACTGATCACTGAAGCTTCTTTTGGCAATTTTATGAAAATAAATGTGAGGTTTAATAGGCCATTTCTTTTGTTATATTCAACTACTAAACTTCTAATTCTGTTACAAAAGAGACTTGAATTTTTAATGTTTTGTTATGTAAATAGGATAGAGTTGTGCCTGGACATGTCTATATTATTAATCTAGAGATTCTAAATAAATTGGTGTTATAAAGGGCTAAATTTGGGGGCATCATTAAAATTCTCAAATTTGTCATATAACCAAATGGTCAATTTTCTCAGGAGTAATAACTATATGGTTTTTATTCTGTGAGATGAGCCATTTATGTTTCTCCTTAACTTGATCTCTGAAACAAAGGTCTCTCATCAGTTCCCAGCTGTACTTTATGTACTGAAAGATGTGAACGAAGCTGACTGGTGGCTACAGTCCCACCATTTTGTACATTTGTCCAAGAAGGCATCATTGTGACAATATCCCTGCTTCTATATTTTTAAGGAGTTTTCTTATGATAGTTTGCATTGGTTTTGAATAAATAAATGCTCTTTTTAAAAAAAATAAATAAATAAATAAACCATTGTAGTTATCAGGCCCAGTGACAGAAAAAACCTTTGTGGATGGAGTTCAGCTGCATTTTGTACTTACTTCTTCTGTTCCTTCCAGGCACAAATCCATAAGCAGATACACCTGCTGTCTGCTCAACAGACCCATATGGAATCTTGGGTTTAGAGGGTATCTTGAAATCCATCCAAGTCAACTCTTCCTAGGTACAGACAAAGGGGTATCTTTTATGTAGAAATTTTAAAATAATAAAATAGCTAACAAAAATCATCCATTTTTTATTGTCACTATGCTCCAGCAATTCTAAACAATGTCAGGACAAGATACTCCTTGAGGAAAAAAATGTATTGGTCTAAGCTCTAACCAACTGCCTACAACTAGGGCATACAGATCCCACCACCCTGATCTTGGTGTACTATGAGTGACACTCTTTTCTCAATTTCTGGTAAAGGGTTTTAAAGAAAAAATTGCCACCAATCCTGAGCAGAAACTGTGATTATTCATTTAGTCAACAAACATTTAATAATCCTGTGCTACATTCCTATTTCTGTGCTGAGTGGGGCATCTTAACGTTTCTCTTCTCAGAGTTTAGTGAGAAAAAAATAGTAAAATGTTGTATTTAAAACTTTAAGAATGTTTCTCTTCCTACAATGATGGAGTAGGTAATACTGATCAATCCATTTGCAGAAAACAATTAGAAAAACTGGAAAAATATTTAATATCACATTTATTTGTGTGCATAAGAGATATACCAAAGCAGGGAGGAAATTTACATGGTCAAGTGCTGAGAGAGAAAAGCCTAGAAGTGAATCAATTTGCAGCCAGTTTCCTTTAGAGGCATCTGCTGATTCTCCAAGCACAGATGCTGAGCAGAACTTTCAACAGATTCAAAGGATTAGAAATACAGTATTGGAAATAAGATCCACTAAGGGAGATGGCCCTGTATTACTCTCAGATTTGGAGTTGAGTCTCCAAAGGATAATACACAGGAATAAGGATGAATCAGAGGGAACCCCTATCAGAGAACTTCAAATAATTTTTCTCTTAAATTCAAATGATTTGGATTGCGTTGCTCCTAGCTTGAAAGTGAAACATGAACATCGTAGTTGCTCAATCTTGTCTGACTCTTTGCAACCACATGGACTGGGACTCACCAGGCTCCTCTGTCCATGGGATTCTTTAGGCAAGAATATTGGAGTGGGTTGCCATTCCCTTCTCCAGTGGATCTTTCTGACCCAAGGACTGAAACTGGATCTCCTGCTTTGCAGGTGGATTCTCTACTGTCTGAACCAGGAGGGAAGCTCCTAGCTTAACTATCTGCATTTTAAAAACAATGGAAGGTGTGAATCCATAGATTCAAGACTTTTATGAATCCTAAGAAGGATAAATACAAAGAAAAACACTCCAAAGTACATTACAATAAAACACCTAACTACCAAGGACAATGAAATTAGATAGACTTTAAAAATATATATGTATTACCTTTAAGAAATAATAATAATAATTATGGCTGAGTTCTCAACAGAAGCAATAGAATCTTGAGGAGAAGAATAAATAACAAATTGAAAATGCTGAAAGAACTGTCAACCTATAATTCTTCACCCAGGAAAAAAATACCCTCAAAGAATGACAGTGAAAGAAAGTAATTTTCTGGGAACAAAAATGAGGATTTTGTCACCAATCAAAGGAAATGTTAAAGTGTCTTCATGCAGAAGGCAAATGAACCCAGAAAGAAACTCAGAGACATAAGAAAGAATGAAAATTAACAAAGNAAATACCCTCAAAGAATGACAGTGAAAGAAAGTAATTTTCTGGGAACAAAAATGAGGATTTTGTCACCAATCAAAGGAAATGTTAAAGTGTCTTCATGCAGAAGGCAAATGAACCCAGAAAGAAACTCAGAGACATAAGAAAGAATGAAAATTAACAAAGTGAGTATATGGGATCATCCAAACAAATTTTGACTATATAAATAATTATTTTTTATTGCTTAATATATATATTTAGATTTAGAGAGAAAGAATTAAAATACATGTCAACAATGAAATACAAGCTGTTGAGCATTAAGAGGTGAAGAGTAAATGTAATTAAATGGTTTTAAAGGCCTTGTATGATACAGAATCCCAGGGACGGGGGAGCCTGGTGGGCTGCTGTCTGTGGGGTCACACAGAGTCAGACACGACTGAAGTGACTTAGCAGCAGCAGCATGATACAGAAAAAATGGGAATATTTATATTATTTCTTAGTAAGTCAAGAATGCATGTTATGATCTCTATGGTAATCTTTAAGTAGATAATAAAAGGATGTATAACCGATAAGCTAATGCATGAGAGGGAAAACATTTAAAAAATAATTCACTAGAAAGCAAGAACGAAGAGACAAGGGAGCACAGAACAGGCCAGACAAATAGAAAGCAATAGTAAGATGGTAGATTAAACCAAAATTATCCATAATTATTCTAATTTCCAAAAGAACATATACTTACCCCATTTAAAAGATAAAATTGTTCTAACTGGATTGAAATAAAACCCAAACTCTATGCTGTTTCAAAAAGATTTGCCTTAAATATAAGAACAAAGAGAGCTTGGAAATTCAGACATGAAAAAATAATGTACATGGAGATGCTATGTTAATATCAGATAAAGGAGATATTAAATGTTATTAAAGATAAAGAATGGTATTTCAGAGTTGAGAAGTTACACTTATAGGAAATATATATACATATGTATCTTCTGCTATCTTGGCATCAGTCAAAATCACTTGGATTGGGGAACTAGAAAGACCAGTTGGCTGCCATAAATGGACTGTCAACAAAGTTCAGATCCCATTTGACCGAACACCCTGCCGTGACTGGGCTTGGCAGGGATTCACCCAGAATAACCAAGTCAAGTGACTAATGTATAAGCCAGAGTCCCAACTAATCTACTATGAGAAATTTGACGTTTGCTATCAGCCTGCCTGTATTCTGTCTTCATGGCGAAGGCTATCTGGAGAGCCTGCTTCAATCATAAGCTTGCTTGGTGAGTGAAGAAATCCAAGTCAAGGGGCTCATGTGGACTTAGGGACATATGAGGAATCAGAGCAACTCTGCTAGCTGGCTAGAGCTTAACCCCCTCTTGCAGAGTCGGACACGACTGAGCGACTGAATTGAACTGAACTGAAAAGTTACTTAACACACTGACAAGATTTTTCTTCTTGGACTTTTCTTTATATCTTCACTGCCTTCCTTCAGCTTGACTGCTTTAGTTATAGAGTTGAGGCGAGGCTGCTTTTCTGAACTTGAGGTAGCTCAAATCAGTGGTCAGAGAGAACTCTTGTCCTCTGTCTTGCACATACAGGTGCACTTGCTTAAGCCCACCTCCTCCAGTCATTCTACCTTGTACTTCCTATTCCAGGAAAGGGCATCACCATTCAAACCTGATAATCGCCCACACCAAAAACCTGTGAGTTACTATTGCCTCTCACTCCTACCTACCATCAATTAGATAATTAGCAATTTTAATTCCTCCCACCATATTATTTCCACATCTACTCGTCCTGCACATCCCTGATGCCTGTTACAACCTTATGTTGAATACATGGGTCACGTCTGATTCTGAAACCCCATAGACTGTAGCCCTGTCAGGCTCTTCTGTCCATGGAATTTTCCCAGCAAGAATATTGAAGTGGGTTGCCATTTCCTCCTCCAGGGGACCTTCCCAACCCAGAGATCAAACCCACATCTCTGGTGGTTCCTGTATTGGCAGGCAGATTCTTTACCACAGAGCCACCAGAGAACCTGTGGTTCCTGTAGTAGAAGCTGGAAATCTTCACTACTAAACCACCAGGGAAGACCATTACAACCTTACTTTCCCATTATCTTTTTTCTGGCTTTAAAATTTAAAAAAGCTTCCCATCTCCAGTGTTGCCTACTTCAAGAGCAGCTGAGGGCTATCACAATATGCTCACCTAGTCATAAACTGCCCCACTTTTTGCAGGATAAAGTCTTATTTCCTCAGACTGACATGTGAGGAGTTCAGATCTGGCCCCTATTCCTCTCACGTTGGGGCTTCTCTGGTGGCTGAGATGGTAAATAAACTGCCTGCAATTCAGAGACATGGATTTTTATCCCTGACCTTCCCCCACAAGCCTCTGATTTTGCCCTTCCCCCCAGCTCTTGGTTGGTCCCTGGATTTATCTTGCTTTCTTACACTTGCAGGTTTCAGCTGAAACCCCATTTCCTGCGTCTATACCTACTGGCCTTTAGAAGTTTCGCTAGGCACCCGTTCCTTTTCTCTCATCTCTTGCCCCTTCCCCCAAACTGAGACAGGTCCTCTCTGGTTATGCTCATTTCTGGTTATGCTCATTATATACCCTGCTCCCCCACAGTCTTCATCACAAAGTTCACTGTAGCAGAAGGAAGAGTTTCTTGTGGGTACCAGCAGAATACGGGATCTTTGACAGCAGTGCTGTATTATCCCTGCTTGACCAGAATAAGTATTAATATTTGTGGCATATATTAATAAATAAATGTGTCAATTTAAGTGAAAAGAATTCCAGAAAAATGTAGACTTGAATATGGATTTGGTCATTTATTAACTGTGTGAACCTGAGCATCTTAATCTCTGAAATTCTGTCGCCTCATCTGTAACAAAGGCAACATAAGATAATTCTCAGGGTAATTTTGATAATTAGCATAGTGCTTGGGACTTATTAACAATCAGATTCATTTTAGATTAAATTTTGTCCAAGTTCAGTATATGGTCTCAAAAGTTTTTCGGCCACAGAGTCTCTTGTGTGGTATAATCCTGCTTCCTTCAGACCACAGGCTACTCACTGTGACTAGAGTGGCTTTTCTTCAAGTCTTCTCCACTACTATTCATAAATTATCTCTCAAGCAATTTCTGTAAATGTATAGTTACACTTTCTATAATCAGTTTCACTAGTTTCTTTTTTATGAAATAACTTATTCCCAGATAATTGCTAGACACTACACTTTAGCCTCTCATTTGTTAACTAAAAATATGATCTTTACCTGAGGGATTGAGTCAGTTTCTTTTTTTTTTAAGATTTACTTCTTTTTAAAACATTTCTTTTATCCATGGCTGTGCTAAGTCTTCATTGCTACACATGGGATTTTCTATAGTTGCGGCAAATGGGGCCACTCTTCGCTGTGGTGCATAGGCTTCTCATTGCTGTGGCTTTTCTTGTTACAGAACCCAAGCTCTAGGGTGAGCAAGCTTCAGCAGCTGTGGCACGTTAGTTGCTCCGCAGCATGTGGGATCTTCCCAGACCAGAGCTTGAACCTGTGTCCGCTAAATTGGCAGGCAGATTCTTAACCACCAGGGAAGCCCCTTGATTCAGTTTTCAATGTCATTTTCACAAACACATAGACAGGCAGCTTAGTCTCAGTTCTTGTCTGCTGTGGACAAGCATCCTTCTGCCCTTCAGAGCCAAATCACTAACAGAGTTCTTGGTCTGATCTGTCACCTCATGTCTACAATTCAAGTGCTTGAAATGTGGGAACATCATGACGGGTCCTCTCTTGCCATCATAAGGATGATGGTTACTCCAGAGAATTTTCTGCAAGCCATGCTTTATCTTCCATTCTGTTTCTTTGTTCTAATTTACCCTACTTTCTCTTTCTTTCCAATGGAAATGGAGTGTATGGGGAACAGGGAAAAGAAAGAAGAGGGAGCCGCTTTTCCAGTTCCCTTTCCAACCCCTTCCTTTTCCCTCTAATTCCTGGCTAACTACAATAAGTTTCAGGAAAATCATGAATTCTAACCTTCACAAGCAACCTAAATTGGATCTAGAAAGTGTTGGGCTCATTCTACCACTGCTCACAAGCATCCTAATGCAGAAGGATGGTACTCCAGAGTGTTGACCTAAAACATGGCCTCTTATGAAAAGACTGTGGAAACACACTGAATCTTGTTTCCCAGCATATCCTCTCTACATTTTGTTGTGTATACCCTTACACTTGTGTTGAGTATGATGACTGGCAATGTGTCATGGCTTAGCCATAGAAGTTAACTGTATCTTAACCAAAGATACTCAGGAATCAAGAATAATTTTCCCCAATCCTTGCACCTCTATTCATAGCAGCACTATTTACAACAGCCAAGATATGGAAATAACCTGAATGTCCATCAATAGATGAATGGATGTAATTGTTGTGCATAGATACAAAGGAATACTACTCTGCCATAAAAAAGAATGAAATCATGCCATTTGAAGCTACATGGATGGACCAGGAGATTACATGCTAAGCTAAGTAAGTGAGAAACAGAAAGACAAATACCATGGTATCACTTATATGTGGAATCTGAAATATGACAAATGAATATATCTATGAAACAGAAACAGACTCACAGACATAGAGAATAGACTTGTGGGAATGCAGTGAAAAAAAGAGGGAAGGATTGGGAGTTTGGGATTAGTAGATGCAAACTAGTATATATAAGATATATAGTATATACAAGGTCCTGCTGTACAGCACAAGTAACTATATTCAATATCTTGTGATAAACCATAATGGAAAAGGATATGAAAAAGAATATATATATCTGAATCACTCTTCTGTTACAGCAGAACACAACATTGTAAATCAGCTATACTTCAATAAAGTCTTTTTTAAAAATAGGGTACTTTCCCCATGTGAAAGAGTCTCATTGGAAGATTATGGAGGGATACTTTGAGTATGCAGATATGTTCAAAATAGGGAATAGAAAAAAGCCCAGCTTCATAAGTATCTAATTTTAATACCAGTATCTAATTGAGGTTCTCCATACACTGAAATATATTGTTCAATAATTATGTGCTTTCCTTGTATATTTGAAATATTTTGTTATGACAAAGCTTTATACAAATGATTCTGAAGTGCTGTGTATTTTCTTAATTTTGTTTTTTACAGAATGCTATGTTTTTACATTATGACAAACCATAACACTATTTTTGTGTCCATGCAAGAACTGGGCCAATATCTCACATTTTACTTTAATAGCCTTCTATGTAATAGCTGCTAAAATCTATTACTGGATATGTTGTGATGTAAATTTTTTTAGAAATGTGTTTCAAGAAAAAGATTGTATTTGCTTCTGTGAGAGGGAACAAAAGATTTTCTTATCATAGTGCTACTTCTATAATAAAAGTGCCAGCATATGTAGCTCTTTCCTGTCCACAGATCTCATTAGAAACAACTTTCCCAAAGAGTGGATATTTAAATTAATGTAACAAAGGCTTCTGTAACAGAAAAAACTAGAGTATTCTCCATGGCTTTATGGCATAAATCTGTTCCGTGACCGATGAGTATCCAATGCAATGTCTGGCTGAGCTCTGCCCCTCGTTTGGGTTCTTGGGCTCCTCTACGTTCTCACAGTAAACAGAGAAAAAGAAGTTCACCTATAGGGGTGGATGGACCCAAAGATGGCACAGATCTTAATGATGTGGTCTCTCCTAACTTAGAAATCTGGTTGAAGGCTTCCCTGGTGGCTCAGTGGTAGAAGAATCTGCCTGCCCGTGCAGGAGACACCAGTTTGATCCCTGATCCAGGAAGATCCCATATGCTGACAGCAACTAAACCCATGCGCCACAACTATTGAGGCTGTGCTCCAGAGTCCAGGAACTGCAACTAATGAGCCCACATGCCGCAGCTACTGAAGCCTGCATGCCTCAGAGCTGTGCTCCATGGCAAGAGAAGCCACTGCTATCAGAAGCCCACACACCACAACTAGAGAGTAGCCCCCGGTCTCTGCAATCAGAGAAAAGCCCAGGCAGCAACAACGACCCACCAAAGCCAAAAATAAATAAATAATTTAAAAAAAAATCTGGTCTAATTGTATGCCCAGAAGAGAAGGGAAATGGGTTTTGGTGGACATTAACAGTCTCTGTTCCAATGAATGACAGGAATGATCGAATCGAATATGTGCCAATATATTCAGGAGGAGTGAACCAGATTAGGAAGGGGAGAAATGGTCTCGCTGCCTTTGCCACAGACTGCCTTAGCTGTATATTGGCTGAATTCCAGCTCCATGGAATGATAAAAATTATACTAGGTTGATATACTTTTTAAAAACTGTGCTAAAATATACATAACAAATACTTTAACATTTTAAACTTTCATAAGTATACCGTTCAGCAAAATATATTCACATTTTTGTGCAACCATTTCTGCAATCCTCTGCTAAAAATTTTCCATCACCCCAAATGTAAACCTTCTAGCCATTAAACAATAAGTTCCCATTCACTCTATCCGTTAGCTCCTAATATTTCTATTCTATTATATGTATTTTCTCTATGAATATGACTCTCTATTCCAGGTATCTCATATAGGTACCCTTTTGTGTCTAGCTTATTTCACTTAATAAAATGTTTCACGTGGGCTTCCATGCTGGCTCAGTGGTAAAAGAACTTGCCAATGCAGAAGATGCAGGAGGCTCGGGTTCAATTCCTGGGTTGGGAAGATCCCTTGGAGAAGGAAATGGCAACTCACTCCAGTATTCTTGCCTGGAGAATTCCAAGAACAGAGGAGCCTGTCAGGGCTACAGTCCATAGGGTCACAAAAGAGTCAGACACGACTTCACGACTAAACAGGAACAACTATTCTAGATGAGTGTTTCTCAAACTTTAATGTGGGTAAGAATCACCTGAGGGTTCCCATTAAAATAAAGATTCTAGGACTTCCCTTGATTCCAGCTTGTGCTTCATCCAACTTGGCATTTCTCATGATATAATCTGAATATAAGTTAAATAACCAGGGTGAAAATATACAGCCTTGATGTACTCCTTTACAGCACAAGCTGGAATCAAGATTGCCGGGAAAAATATCAATAACCTCAGATATGCAGATGATACCACCCTATGGCAGAAAATGAAGAGGAACTGAAGAGGCACTCAATGAAAGTGAGAGGGGAGTGAAAAAACTGACTTAAAACTCAGCATTAAAAAAACTAAGATCATAGCATCTGGCCCCATCACTTCATGGCAAATAGATGGGGAAACAATGGAAACAGTAATAGACTTTATTTTCTTGGGCTCCAAAATAACTTCAGATGGTGACTGCAGCTATGAAATCAAAAGGCACTGGCTCTTTGGAAGAAAAGCTATGACTAACCTAGATAGCATATTAAAAAGCAGAGACTTTACTTTTCCAACAAAGGTCCATCTAGTTAAAGCTATATTTTTCCAGTAGTCATGTATGGATGTGAGAGGTGGACTATAAAGAAAGCTGTGCACCAAAGATTTGATGCTTTTAAACTGTGGTGTTGGAGAAGACTCTTGAGAGTCCCTTGGACTGCAAGGAGATCAAACCAGTCAATCCTGAAGGAAATCCATCCTGAGTGTTCACTGGAAGGATTGATGCTGAAGCTGAAGCTCCAATATTTTGGCCACCTGATGCAAAGAACTGACTCATTGGAAAAGGCCCTGATGCTGGAAAAGATTGAAGGTGGGAGGAGAAGGGGATGACAGAGGATGAGATGGTTGGATGGCATTGCTGACTCTGTGGACATGAGTTTGAGCAAACTCTGGGAGTCGGTGGTGGATAGGGAAGCCTGTTGTGCTGCAGTCCATGGGGTCACAAGAGTTGGACACAACCGAGTGACCGAACTGAACTGAGGACTTCCCTGGTATGGAGTGAATAGGAATCCACCTGCCAATTCAGGGGACTTGGGTTCGATCCCTGGTCTGTGATGATTCCACGTGCTGAGGAGCAACTAAAACCATGTGCCACAACTACTGAGCTTGTGTGCTTTAGAGCCTGAGAACTGAAATTACTGAAGCCTGCACCTAGAGCCTGTACTCTGCAACAAGAGAAGCTGCCACCATGAGAAGCCTGCCCACAGCGACAAAGAGCTGCCCCCACACACTGCAACCAGAGAAAGTCTCTGTGAGGTAACGAAGACCCAGCTCAGCCAAAACTAAAAATAAATTTAAAAAATAAAGTTTCTACCTCAGGAGATTAAGGTAAAGCCTAATAGTCTACATTTTCAATAAGCTTCCATATGACACTGGTGTTACTATTCTGTGGCCTACACTTAGAGGCATTTGATGCCAGACAATTTCTTTCTACATCACTGAAAAAAATAGAAACAACAAAAAGAAAATTCCTACTTGTTCTCACCACTAAATCTGTCTACCCACCCACTTGCACTGTGCCCTTAAATTCTGCATGCCCTCCTTTTCTATCAGTAAATCACTTACATTCTTATCTAAAGCCAATCCCTTCGCTTGTGATAGAGATCTCATCCCCTCTGAACATCATTCCAAGATTTGCTCTCATGTTTTTCCTCATCAACAGTTTCTCCCACTCTATTGTAACACTCTCATCAATACTGAAACATACCGTAATAGTTCCATCTCAGAAAAACACACAATAATAAGTAGATCTTCTCTCACACTCACCCTTTCTGCTAAGTACCTCTCCCATTTCCTTGCTTCCCTAGCTTCAAAACTCCTAAACAGAAGTTTTTTTTTGCATCTCCCCTTTGTTTCCTCCAGTTCTCCCTCAATCAGGCCTTTACCCTCTCTGCTCCAACCAGACAGCTCTTACCAAAGCCCTAAGGATGTGCACATTATTAGAGCCAATTCTGAGCCACATCTTGTATGACCTTAAAGCAGCATTTGCCCCAGGCGACCACTTACTCCTTCTGGAAACACTGTCATCATTGAGTTTCTGGAATACTGCTCTCACTTGGTTTTTCTCCTCCTCAGATTCTTGTATTGGTTCCTTCTCATCTCACCCATCTCTTTAATTTTATATAGGGCTGCATTTTACATAGGGCTGCATTTTACAGGGCTGCAGCGCTTTAATCTTCACCTCTTCTCTTTTCTCTATACACTATATTCTATGGCTTCCCAGGTGGTAAAGAATTTGCCTGCCAATGCAGAAGATGTAAGAGCCTCAGGTTTGACCCCCGGTTTGGGATGATCCCTGAAGTAGGAAATGACAACCTACTCCAGTATTCTTGTCTGAAGAATCCCATGGACAGAGGAGCCTGGAGGGCTACAGTCCATAGAGTCACAAAGAGTCAGACAACTGAAGCAACTGAACACGCGTGTACTCACAGTATGCGTGAATATGCTGTTGACTCCAGAATGTATATCTTCTGGTCAGATCTCTCCCCTGAACTATGGACCAAGTGCTTATGTGGCACTTGACCTTACGTGACCAATAGGTAACTCAATGGTAGCATGTCTAAAGTTCTGATCTTCTCCCAAAGTCTTCTGGACCACTTTTCATCACTCACAAAAGGTCCAAGTCGTCAACTCTCATCTAGATTGCTGAACTAGCCCCAAAATAGTCTCATTGCCTCTACCCTTGCCCTTATAGCATCTGTTTTTTATAAACAATTTTATTTATTCTTTTATTTTTATTTTTGACGGTGCCGGGTCTTCATTGCTGTGTGGGCTTTTCTCTAGTTGTGGCAAGTGAGCTGCTCTCCAGCTGTGATGCTCAGGTTTCTCATTGCAGTGGCTTCTCTTGTTGCGGAGCGTGGGCTCTAGGGCATGTGGGCTTCAGTAGTTTCAGCTCTCGGTCTCTAGAGCTTCCCAGTGGCACAGAAGTAAAGAATCTGCGTGCCAGGAGATTGCAAGAGATGAGGGTTTGATCCCTGGGTCAGGAAGATCCCCTGGAGGACGAAATGGCAACCCACTCCATTATTCTTGCTTGGGAAATCCCATGGATAGAGGAGCTGGAGCTGGTGGAGCCTGGAGGGCTCCAGTTCACAGGGTTACAAAGAGTCAGACACAACTGAGTATACAGAAACACAACTGCGTGTACACAAACACACACACACGGGCTTAGTTACTCCACAGCATATGGAATCTCCCAGATCAGGGATTAAACCTGTTTCTCCTGCATTGGCAGGTTGACTCTTTCCCACTGAACCACCAGAGAAGCCCTATAGCATCTATTTTTAAAACAAGAGTGAAAAAAAGAAGAGTCAAGGTGATCCTTTTAAAACGTCAGCTTGAACACGCCATTTTACTCAGCTCTTCAATGGCTCCTTATCTAAATTAACTAAAGAATTGGATTCCTGTTTCTCAGAGGTCTTTAAAGGGTTATGTACAGTTGCTCTGTGAAACCCAGGTGGCACAGTGGTAAAGAATCCATCTGCCAATGCAGGGTATGCAAGAGATGAGGGTTTGATCCCTGAGTGGGAAAGGTCTCCTGGAATAGGAAATGGCAACGCTCTCCAATATCCTTGCCTGGAAAATTCCAAAGAGGAAGGAGCCTGGCGGGCTACAGTCCATGNGATCAGGGATTAAACCTGTTTCTCCTGCATTGGCAGGTTGACTCTTTCCCACTGAACCACCAGAGAAGCCCTATAGCATCTATTTTTAAAACAAGAGTGAAAAAAAGAAGAGTCAAGGTGATCCTTTTAAAACGTCAGCTTGAACACGCCATTTTACTCAGCTCTTCAATGGCTCCTTATCTAAATTAACTAAAGAATTGGATCCCTGTTTCTCAGAGGTCTTTAAAGGGTTATGTACAGTTGCTCTGTGAAACCCAGGTGGCACAGTGGTAAAGAATCCATCTGCCAATGCAGGGTATGCAAGAGATGAGGGTTTGATCCCTGAGTGGGAAAGGTCTCCTGGAATAGGAAATGGCAACCCTCTCCAATATCCTTGCCTGGAAAATTCCAAAGAGGAAGGAGCCTGGCGGGCTACAGTCCATGGCTCACAAAGAGTCAGACATGACTGAGTGACTGAGCATGCGGTACAGTTGCTCACAGCAAAATCCACACATTATTGCCTCCTCCACACATTATTGCTTTTCTCCCTTCTCTGTCTCATTTTCCATACTCCCTCATTTGCATTTCCTGGAATCTTGGAAATAAACTACCTACACTAAGAGAAATGGATTCCCAAATCAAACTAACACAAATAAGAGATCGTATCTATCATCATGCTTTACTAATAGCTCTAAAGACACCAGCAAAGCAGGGAGAGGTCTGAGATACCATGTGGCTCCCCAGCTTCTTTCTTCCCACAATAAAGACATGGTCTCTGGCCTGGATGATACATAAAGTCTCTATGTAAGGTTTGGGGTCACCTCACAGAGGAGGAATTATTTAGATAATGAAATTTCTCTATTTTAATCTTGATCACCATAGGGCTTGTGACATTTTCCAGAGAGCCATGCTTCAGAAATGCATAACGTTTATCATAAGCAATCCTAAACCAGAGATAACCTGCTATGAGCCTTGTATAAAGAAAGACTCTTCTTTTAGCATGTAACACACGTCTGTGTACCAAAAGATCTAGTTAACAGCATGTTACTAGAAGATTAAACTTGTTACTCTTTTTTAAAAATTATTTATTTATCTATATTTTTTGCTGCATTGTGTTTTCGTGCTTTGCACAGGCTTTCTCTAGTTGCCATGTGCGGGGCATCTCATTGCATCTCATTGCTGTGACTTCTCTTGCTGCAGGGTACAAATTATCGACTCTCAGGCCTCAGTCTGTGGTTCCCAGGCTCTAGAGCTCAGGCTCAGTAGTCGTGGCACACGGGCTTACTTGCTCTGTGGGATGTGGGATCTTCCCACACCAGGGATCGAACCCAAGTTCCCTCTGTTGGCAGGAAAATTCTTATCCACTATGCCACCAGGAAAGTCCCCTCTTTCTTTTCCTGGGAGCCTCTGCACCAATAATCAGAAGAATAGATTTTTTAAAAATACATTAAAGGCCAGCTGTTCAGCTTTCTTCCTTACAACCATCTGCCTTAGATGGTCTAAAAGTCAGATGGCCTCAGCTGTTACGCAGTCATCTCCCTCCACTTCTTTCCGCTCACTCCATTCCACCTACTCTGGCTCTTTGCTGTTTCTCAGAGGTCAAGCACATTCTTGCCTCTAGATTTTTCCATTCATTTTTTCCTCTCACTTCCTTCTTCATCTGCCTTGTTGTATTTTTATCATCTGATAGTATTATATATCTTACTTGCTTACTTTTAAAATTAACTGTCTTCATTTCTGGAAGGACCTGAGGACTTCCTTCCTCATGTGAGATCCATGAGGCCAGTAATGTTGACGCTGATCTATTCATTCTGTACCCCGAGAGCTTAGAAGAGTGCTCAATGAGAAAGCACTGAGCAGTGCTGAATTAATCTGCAGGGCCGTGAGGTCACTGTAGCTCCTCTGCTCCTAGCCAGGCCCTTGGAAGACTTAGCTGTGTTAAATCTGAACACAGGTACAGGTGGGAGGTTGAGGGTTGGTCTCGGTACAGATGCTTCAGCTGTGTTTCTACAACTGACTATGACTTTGTTCTCATTTTGTCTGTCAGCATTTCAATGCACTACACAGATGTGCAAAAGCTCATTTGGATACATTTTTAGCCCGTTCACTCTAGACTTAAAAAGCTGACTTATTCCCACTGCACCCAAGGTATCTAAAAGAGTACTCATGTTATATCAGACAAGTCATGTGAAGAAGACAATTCTAAAGCCTTTGTCACTGAGATCTATCTGATGGTCCATCTGATGTTACTGTTCTTCTCATCATTAGTGCTTTGTGTTACATGACATCTTATACCATTCCAACAGTGGATAAAAGACCTTGTTTCTGTAATTCTATCCCGTGGACTTTGCCTTGTGAATCAATATTCCAAGTATGAAGGATGGATGAGGTCATCAAACCCCAAAGACCAATACAAAGACTTAAGGATGAAGTACCAGTGTTTCCCTCAAGTACAGGAAGCCACCATGAACATGTCCATGTGTCCTCTGGCTCATTTATCTTCCTTTTGACCTGTATAAATTATTGGGAGCCAATGGTGTGTCTTCTGTTCCCTGTGTGTGAGTATACTTACCCAGTTTCAGGCAGCTAAGAATTCCAAGACTGTCCTCAGTAGTCATCCTCAGCTTTTCCTACATACTAACTTCAAAGCCGGAGTCACAGAGGCTGTGTTTTGGCTTGATTCATATTATCTTCTTATAACCTCAGAGAAGCAGTAAAGTTGAAACTAAAGGAACAAAAACAGATACAGCTCTTCTTGCCTTGGTTATTCTTCCTGTTCCCTAGTCCCAGAAGCTAAGGCATCTTTCACTTTCCAGAAGGCTATAGCTCTTCTCTTGCCCTCATCCCTTCCACAAAGAATATTCAGGGACCAGGAGGTGGATGGTGTATCTTTTCTCAGAAACTAACACTTCCAAGTTTCTCAATCATTTTTACTCCCCCTTCTCCAATTCTAAGCTTAAATGGGGAATCATTTCTTCATTTTTAAAGTCGACTTAGTATATGATATGAACACGTGGATATGTATGATACGTATGATATGTATGATATGAACATGTGAATTTCCAAATCACTTACGTGTACTGTGGCAGAATCAGCACTCAGTTCTGCTTTTTCTGACTCCAATACTTTGGGTACTTCCCTACTATGTGTTTGCTTCTTATTAGCCAGGGTAGTGTTGGCAAGGGATGAAAAATGTGGTCTCTACCCTCTAAGAATGATAATCTACCAGGCAAGACCCATCCAGATAGAAGTGAACATAATTAAAGATATCATAAACAATTCTTGAGCACACCCAAAGTGTCTGCTTCCATGACAGACTCGGGATACTAAGATAATCCAACTATAACCCATTACTAAAGGTCAGTTTGGTGAAATAAAACAAAGCAGTAGTCAGGAGGCCACTCTCTCAATTACCCTGATTAGAATGGGAGGGGGAGTGTGTGAGGAGAGAGAGAAACTTAGGCAGCAGACAAGATACGGTGTTTAAATGGACCCTTGCAAGATGCTGGCAAATGAGACGGAGAAGGTCTTTGACCCAGAACAAACCGAATAGCCACTGAGTAGGGATGAAGCACTGGGCATATAAGAATAACAATGCCCGGACATGCAGGAAGGGTTGAAGGCAATGGAGGTGTTTACCTAGAGTTGCCCCTATAACTGTCTTCAAATGTTTACAGATCCTTTAGGAGTAAAAGGGATTCAACCTTGAAATGTTTGGAACTAGGATTAATGGGGAAAAGCTATAGGGAGACAGACCTTAGGAATAAAATAAGGAATAAAATAGGAATAAAAGGAAGAACTGTCCAAGGAAATTCAGAACTTGTTAATATGTGGTATATAGGCCTGGAAACTTGCTAGGAATGCAGAAAGCCTAATCTCGTGGAGGCTATTGAATCAGAATCTATATTCAAACAACACCCCCAGGTGATCTGTACACTTGTTGCAGGTAGACAAGCATTGCTACAGATGGATGATCTTTGAAGTTCCCAAACCTAAGATTCTGTGTGTGGTGGAAAGTGAAACGGTAAAAAGAGACTGGAGTTTAATTAGAAGACTTTCAAATTCAATTCTAAAGAGTAAGAACTTTTTTCGTTCCTAGTCATTTGGGTAGGGAATCTTCCTTTTCTTCTTTTCTGCCAAAAAAAAGTGCCATGATCAGATTATAAAGCACTTGCCATCTGTGTGTGTAGGGGGATTATGCCATTGAAACAAAAATTATTTGCATTCTGTTTTCTTTGTTTTACTGAGATATAATGGACATACAGCAGTGTGTAAGTTTAAGGTACACAGCTTAATGACTTAACATATAATGTGAAATGATGACTACAAGTTTAATTTCCTTGTGATGAGCAGTTTTAGGATTTACTCTCTTAAGAGCTTTCAAATATACCATCCAGCACTGTTAACTATAGTCATATTTGCATTCTTATACACAGCTTACAAGAGTTTGTTGATCTCCCAGATAACCTCCTTGTAACTGTTTTGAAAGCCTGACAGCAAGAGAGTCTGTCTCTCCAGGATTTTGATTCCTTATCTCATCTTTCAAAGTCATTCCCCTGATGGCTTTCATGATAGCCGAAAAACTCATGTATATCTGGAAGAACCCACATCTAACTGTCAATGTTCTATACCTCTGAAACTTGGGAGAAGGAATATTTCTTCTTTTCCTATTTTCTTATACACTCAGTATTATTTGATTTATTATACCAAGTATGAATAACACCCATCCCCACCATTATCATCACAACTTAAAAATAAAGGCCCCAGGACTTCCCTGGTGATGCAGAGGATAAGAATCTACTTGCCAATGCAGGGAACACGAGTTCAATCCCTGGTCCAGGAAGACCCAACACAATGCGGAGCAATTAAGCCCATGCACCACAACTACTGACCCTGTTCTCTAAACCCCACATGCTGCAACCACAGAAGCCTTCATGCCTAGAGTCTGCACTCCCCAACAAAAGAAGCCACAGCGATGAGAAGCCCTCTCACTACAGCAGAGAGCAGCCCCCACTCACTGCAACTAGACAAAGCCTGAGAGCAGCAACCAAGACTCAGCGCAGCCAAAAATAAATAATTTAAAGGGGAGAAAAAGCTGAACTTGTAGAAACAGAGTAGAACGGTAAATAAATAAAAGCTCCAAATGTATTAGACTCTGGTTAAAAATAAGAAAGTAACCCCTATGCTCTTGTAGCTTGTTGCTTGTCATTCTCCATCACTAGCCATCCAATTATTATTAGCTATTCTGAAGGAAGGCTTTTAGCTCCACTGCTCGGTGGTATTTATGTAAACAGCTGTTCACTTAGAAATGACTGGAAGACAAATGAAGGAAGACGATCCGGTTGTCAGACATGACAAATTCCTACAAGAAATGCCTTTTCCTGGCCATCACCTACACCCGTTTGAGGTCTGCTATTGTACAAAACACACATGTAGAAAAGCGCACATCTGCTTCGCAATCAGTCTTTCAAAAGACTGAATCTGCTCAATGCACTAATATTCAGTATTGAGAGACGAAGCCTAAAAATACTATTGCAATACATTTTACATCTTGCAAAGTATTTTTGCATGTCATATCTCAATTGCTGTCATGGAAATCTTGGTGTATATTTAAAGGTAGGTAATATCATTAGCATTATCCTTACAGTTTTGTAGATTAAGACCAAGGATCTCAGAGGGGTTAATTAAGAAGAAGAATAGGGAGAAGCCACCACAATGAAAAGCTGGTGCCCTGCAACTACAGAGTAATCTGCACTCTCCACCACTAGAGAAAGCCGTGCAGCAACAAAGACCCAGCACAGCCAGAAATAAATACATATGATTATTCTAAAAAGAAAAAGCGATGATGAAGAATAGGGAGATTTTTATGTTGTCATTTGCTTTTGAATTTGTGCTCATTCAGTTGTGTCTGACTCTTTGCAACCCCATGGACTATAGCCCACCAGGTTCCTCTATCTATGGCGTTTTCTAGGTAAGAATACTATAGTGGGTTGCCATTTCCTTCCCCAGGGCATATTCCGGAAACAGGGATGGAATCTGAGTCTCCTGTATCTCCTGCATTGGAAGAATTCTTTACCACTGTGCCACCTGCAAAGCCCCCATACTACACTTGATCTTAGCCAAAGGGTTAGAAGTGATTGAGTAAATAATATGTAAAAATATTCATTTGTGAATCAATAAGAGAATAATCTTATAAATTCTCTACAAAATAATCCCTTGATAGGAAGCGTAAGAATAATTGCTACTCTCTATTAAGCACATGTCTATACCAGGCATGGCACATGATTTACTGATAATCAGGGCTTCCCAGGTGGAGCTAGTGGTTAAAAACCTTCCTGCCAATGCAGGACACACAAGAGAGGCAGGTTCAATCCCTGGGTTGGGAAGATCCCCTGGGGAGGGAATGGCAACTCACTCCAGTATTCTTGCCTGGAAAATCCCATGGACAGAGGAGCCCAATGGGCTACAGTCCAAAGGGTCTCAAAGGGTAGAACACAACTGAAGGGACTTAGCACACACACACTTGCAAAATAGGCATTGTAATTCCTACTATAAAGGTAGAGAAAATAAGATTTGGAGCAGTTAAACACTATGCCAGGGTTACAATTTTATTTTCATTTTTTAAATTGAGGTATAATTGAGATACAACATGAGGTATAATAGAGATACAACAATTTTGAATGCTGGATTCAAAACAGCTTTAACTTTCAAGTCCTCACCTAGGACACAGCTTCTCACCATGAATCTCTAGCACTAGAAGAACCTAGCCTTGCAGGAGGAGATAACTGTCCCAAAAGCTAAATCCCAGAGCTTGTACTAGTTCCACCTGCCATTGTCTGAGACTTCATCCTTTGAACAAAACTGTCATCAGATCTTTCTTTTTTCCCCTTGTCAATTCACAAACAACTGGTATCAAAATCATTTCTTTCTAAACCACAGAACAGTTTCCTAAAGTGGAATTCAAACTGAGATTTGAGTTTATACTACATTGATTTTCTTTTCTCCTAGTAACCATCCATCACACCTACTCATGAGCTCTTGGTTGCATAAATATTCATTATATTATTTAGAGGAAAAAGAGAAGAAACCATTTATGATGTCTTGCCTGATTACTAACAAAGATGGATGAGATGAAGGCCAATACATTAGCACTAGCAGACAAATGTTTAAATGCACTTGGCTCCTTTACTAAGAGTCTCTGCTCTGTGGATGGCAAATGATGCTATAGCATCTCTGTGATGCACTCTTGAGAGTGAGTCAGCAAAGGAAACCTGTGCTTGCTGAAATACAGATTTCAAGTTCTGCCAGCATTAATTAATGCTGTCCTTGAAAATCCATTATTTAGAAAGTGGGAACTGAGGAAAAGACACTTCCACCTAGTCCTCCCATGATTTGCCCTCAAAAACTGAAAGAAGAAGCTACAGAATTGGCAAATTTTTGGTGAATTTTAGGTAGGAAATCTAGAAAACCCATTTCAAACCAAACAACTCATGTAGCCAAGTATTACTCTATGTAGGTAAGAAGTCAGGCATCACACTCTGGTTATAAAGGGAAGGAATCCATTAAGATATCAAAATTAAGCAACAGTATTGGAAAAGACCTGACATTGTGAAGTAGAAACACTGAAATCAGACAGGCATGGTATTACAGCGGAAAGCAAAGAGGTCATGGAGCCCAGGGTTCTCCTTGGAAGCTGGTCGTGGCCTTGCTGCTTTATCAGCTGGGTGCCAGTGGGCAAGTCAGTTCTTTTTTGAGCCCTAGATATTTCATTTGTAGTGAGGTAGTAATACTGCTTTGGCATCAACTTCTTGTGAAATTGAGATAATACATTTGAAAACCCTACACAGATGTTATTTATCATTAAACAGGAAAAAGGCACCCATTTTCACGCAGGGCTCAGGCAAGTGAAAGAGTCATGTTCTCTGTACAAATGGTAAATAGGATTTTTGCTTTTCATTATGCCTTCCCGTGAATGTGGCCAGAGAATATATTCTAGCTGAATCAGCTGGGAGAGATATTTAGTCTTTTCTGAGTTATGCATCAGAACTAAAAGCACATTATATTAACATTCTAATTTTTGACTCGGTTATGTCTTTTGGCTCAGCTCCACCAAGAGGCAAACCCAGTTTTTCAGGCAACAAAGACTATTCAAACTCCAAGATTTTTTTTAAAAAATATATTTTAAAATCCTGTGTTTATTTCTAGCACTGTCGTTTCATCTTGTTTATGCTTAAGCATTTGAACTAACTGGAATTTATCCTATTAACAGAAGATTCTATCAACTGCAAACTGGTGCTCGCCAAGGGCGTTTGCCATCTACTTTGCAGGAGTTGAATCCTGCGCAGCTGCAGCTGTTGACCTTCGAAATATTCTGAAGAGAGTTGCGGGTGGAGAACAGGAGGCACTTTGTACTCCAGGAAAACTGGCAATGAGCAGGTCTTCAGATAATTAATTAGGTACTTTCAGGAACTGATTTTGTGAGCCCAATCCTTGCATCTTCTCATATTTAGAAAAGCACTAAATCTCTCTCTACATGGTGAAATCAGCTCCCCGTGACTAGCAGAAAATCTTTTGCAAAATAAATGCTTGATTACATTTAACTCCCCCTTCACCAAAATCATGTATATTGACCATCCCCACCCACCTCTTTGGAGCACTTTCTCAGAGTCATCTGAGGTGTTGTCTCTAGGTTGCAGTCATTTTGTCCCAAGTAAAACTGAACTACAATTCTTGAGATCTGCAAATTTTTGTCAACAGTTCCAATTATTCCAAATGCCTAACCAATTGTCATATGTGCCAATAATGAATAATCTATCCATGGACATTTGAATTTGCTAGGGTGCTGGGTCTGTGTTTCCTTGAAATTGAGAAGGATTTTGTGGGGCTCCTGGACACAAAAAGCCTTTGTGTCCCCTGTTTCTTATTTGTAGGAAATAGGCTTCATCCAGCCTCTTCCACCTTCCTTGAGCTCCAAAAGGCAGATTCAAGCAGTTGCCAATCAGTGAAAGCAGAAACACAGGAAGAGCAGTCAAGAAATAATAGTACAGCCCTGGGGCTGGGTTCTGGTTTCTACTCAAGGAATACAATAACAATATCTTTAAGTTCTTCTGCAGGAACCAACCCCCATCCAGGTTCAGTTAAGTTCAGTTCAGTTCACTCACTCAGTCATGCCCAACTCTTTGCGACCCCAAGAACTGCAGCATGCCAGGCTTCCTTGTCCATCACCAACTCCCAGAGCTTACTCAAACTCATGTCCATCGAGTCAGTGATGCCATCCAACAATCTTGTCCTCTATTGTCCCCTTCTCCTCCCACCTTCAACCTTTCCCAGCATTGGGGTCTTTTCAAATGAGTCAGCNTCAAACTCATGTCCATCGAGTCAGTGATGCCATCCAACCATCTTGTCCTCTATTGTCCCCTTCTCCTCCCACCTTCAACCTTTCCCAGCATTGGGGTCTTTTCAAATGAGTCAGCTTTTTGCTGAGATTCATGCCTATTGAGTCAGTGATGCCATCCAACCATCTCATCCTCTATTGCCCTTTCTCCTCCTGTCTTCAATCTTTTCAGCATCGGGGTCTTTCCCAGTGAGATGGTTCTTTGCAACAGGAGGCCAAATATTGGAGCTTCAGCTTCAGCAACAGTCCTTCCAATGAATATTCAGAGTTGACTTCCTTTAGGATTGACTAGTTTGCTCTCCTTGCAGTCCAGGGGACTCCCAACAGTCTTCTCCCACACCACAATTCAAAATCATCAAATCTTTGGTGCTCAAACTTCTTTATGGTGCAACTCACATTCGTATATGACTACTGGAAAAACCATAAATTTGACTATGTGGACCTTTGCCAGCAAAGTGATGTTTCTGCTTTTTATTAATAATATGCCTTCTAGGCTTGTCGTAGCTTTTCTTCCAAGGACCAAGCATCTTTTAATTTCATAGTTGCAGGTACCATCCACAGTGATTTTGGACCCCAAGAAAATAAAATCTGCCACTGCTTCTACTTTTTCCCTTCTATTTGCCATGAAGTGATGGGACCAGATGCCATGATCTTAACTGTTTTAAAGTGGATACAAGCCAGCTTTTTCACTCTCTTCTTTCACATTCATCGGGGGCCTGTTCAGTTCCTCTTCACTTTGTGCCATTAGAGTGGTAACACCTGCATATCTAGGTTATTGATATTTCTCCCAGCAATCTTGATTCTAACTTGTGATTCATCCATCCTGGCATTTCATATGGTGTACTCTGAATATAAGTTAAATAAACAAGGTGACAATATACAGCCTTGATGTACTTTTCTCCCAATTTTGAACCAGTCTGTTGTTCCACGTCCAATTCTAAGTGTTTCTTGATTGAATACAGGTTTGTTAGGAGACAGTTAAGGTGGTCTGGTACTCTCATCTCTTTAAGAATTTTCCAGTTTGTTGTGATCCACACAGTCAAAGGCTTTAGCATAGTCAATGAANGATGTGGCCAGACAAGGGATGCAGCCTGGGAGTACAACACAGACCCTTTCAGGCCCTTTTACCTCTCAGCCAGCCCCTCTGTGAAGGGAAGTGATACCCATACATGACATTCCTTAAGTAGATAAACACAGTCTTCAGAAAAGAAGAGAACATGACAAAGAGCTAAACTTCATATTGCAGATCCACAAGGTACTGTTGGAAACAAATTGACCCCCACACTTATCACCAATCTGGAAAGCTAATTGGAAAAGCTGTAGGGAAGGTCAGTCTCAGCATCAAGAAAGGGAGACAGTTCTTTTCCATTTGTTCTTAAATTTTAAAACATCAAATATAAGGAAATGTATACACATTTGTGTATATACTATCAATCACTTAGATTTAACAATAACATTTTATCATATTGGTGAAATCTTTATGCCTTCGAACACCAAACCACTGCCTACTCTTTTCTTTCCTCCAACTCCAAATTGTCTCCCAGTTGATATTTGCCCTGTCCGGGCCTGTTTTTGATATTTTCACTAGGTGTTTTTACAAAGAAATAGAGGAAAACAATAGAATGGGAAAGACTAGAGAGCTCTTCAAGAAAATTAGAGATAGGAAGGGAACATTTCATGCAAAGATGGCCACCATAAAGGACAGAAGCGGTAAGGCCCTAACAGTAGTAGAAGATATTAAGAATAGGTGGCAAGAATACACAGAGGAACTGTACAAAAAAGGCCTTAATGACCCAGATAAACATGATGGTGTGGTCACTCACCTAGAGCCAGACATCCTGGAGTGTGATTTCAAGTGGGCCTTAGGAAGCATTACTATGAATAAAGCTAGTGGTGGTGATGGAATCCCAGTTGAGCTATTTCAAATCCTAAAAGCTGTTGCTTTTAACAAGCTACACTCAATATGCCAGCAAATTTGGAAAACTCAGCAGTGGCCACAGGACAGGAAAAGGTCAGTTTTCACTCCAATCCCAAAGAAAGGCAATGCCAAAGAATGATCAAACTACTGTACAATTGTACTTATTTCACACGCTAGCAAGGTAATGCTCAAAATCCTTCAAGTTAGGCTTCAACAATACATGAACTGAGAATTTCCAGATTTTCAAGCTGGATTTAGTAAAGGCAGAGGAACCAAAGATCAAATTGCCTACATCATAGATGCAGATCATAGAAAAAGCAAGAGAACTCCAGAAAAACATCTACTTCTGCTTCATTGACTAGGCTAAAGCCTTTGACCCTGTGGATCACAACAAATTATGGAAAATTCTTAAAGAGACGGGAATACCAGAGCATCTGTCCTGTCTCCTGAGAAACCTGTATGCAGGTCTAGAAGCAACAGTTAGAATCAGACGTGGAACAACGGTCTGGTTCAAAATTGGGGAAAAAGTATGTCAAGGTTGTACTTTGTCACTCTACTTATTTAACTTATATGCAGAGTACATCATGCAAAATGCCAGGCTGGATGAAGCACAAGCTGGAATCAAGATTGCCAGGAGAAATATCAATAATCTCAGATATGCAGATTTCACCACCCTAATGGCAGAAAGTGAAGAAGGACTAAAGAGCCTCCTGATGAAAGTGAAAGAGGAGAGTGAAAAAGCTGGCTTAAAAGTCAGCATTTAAAAAATGAAGATCATGGCATCTGGTCCCATCATTTCATGGCAAACAGATGGGGAAACAATGGAAATAGTGATGGACTTTATTTTCTTGGGCTCCAAAATCACAGTGGATGGTGACTGTAGCCATGAAATTAAAAGATATTTGCTTCTTGGGAATAAAAGCTATGACAAACCTAAACTGTATTAAAAAGCAGAGACATCACTTTGTTGACAAATGTCCATATAGTCAAAGCTATGGCTTTTCCAATTGTCATATTTGAATGTGAGAGTTGAACCATATAGAAGGCTGAGCGCTGAAGAAGTGATGCCTTCAAACTGTGATGCTGGAGAAGACTCTTGGGAGTCCCTTGGACAGCAGGGAAATCAAACCAGTCAATCCTAAAGGAAATAATCCTGAATATTCATTGGAAGGACTGATGCTGAAGCTGAAGCTCCAATACTTTGGCCACCTACTGGGAAGAGTTGACTCATTGGAAAAGACCCTGATGCTGGGAAAGACTGAGGGAATGAGGAGAAGGGGGCAACAGAGGATGAGATGGTTGGATGGCATCACCAACTCAATAGACATGAGTTTAAGCAAACTCTGGGAAATAGTGAAGGATAGGAAAGTCTGGTGTGCTACAGCCCATGGGGTTGCAAAGAGTCAGATATTACTTAGCAAACAACAACAAGAGGAGTGTAAAATGGTATCACACTATGATTTTACTTTGATTTTCCCTTATCATTAATGAGATTGAGCTCTTTCTTTTTCTGCAACTGCCCAATTCATATTATTTGTCCATTTTTCTTGGATTATTTTTTATCGATTTGTAGGAATCAAAAATACAAATTTTTATAAAGAATTATTTGTTACTTAAAGAAATTATAAATATCTTCTTTCAGTTTGCAGTTCATATTTTAACTTTGTTTATTGTTTCTTTGTTGGTACAAAGTGTAATATTTCAACTTAGTCATATTTTAAAACATTTTCTTTTGGGTATATACCTTTTGAGACATAGTTCCCTATGCTTAAATGTTCTCTGTTTTCTCCTCAAAATTTTAAACTTCCTTTTAATATGGAGGCATTAATTCTATCTGGAATTTGCTTGTGTATGTAGTGTGAGGTAGGGATAATTTTTTTTCACAGCCAATTATCCCAGCACTTGAATAGTTCTTCTATCTCTGCAGATTTGTATTGTCATCTTTGTTATGATCCAAGTTTCCATGTATTCATTAGTCAATTTCTCGGACCAGTCTGTCAATCTGTCCCTACTTACATAAATATCAAACTCTTTCATTACTTCCATAAAAAGCAGTTTTTACTGACACCTGAAATAACATCATTCTTTGGGAGAGATGTGAACATCTCCAAGAAGGATAATGGTCTAAATCAATGACAATATTACATGTGTATCTTGCTTGGATTCTTTCCAATCTGTCAATCTATTGAGAGAAGCTCAGTAGATTAAGCTTCTCTCTCCATTACTCTAATTTTTTCCAGGAATGGCCCTGAACAGAAATGCATTTGCCTAGAAATATGGCATTTCAATATAAAAATGTGCCACAACATTCTCTACTCTTATCATAAAATAATAACCAGAATCATAACTTATACTTATTGACACATGAGCTGACCACTTAATGTTGATTATTTTATTATATCCCACAATATGGGTAATTTTCTTGAAATATAGATGAGAAAACTGAAACTCACAGAAGGGGAGGGACTTGTCCAAGGTCATACAGACAGTAACAAACCTCAGCTTGTTACATTCCTAACTACTAGATTATACTGTCCTCCATGTTGTAGAATGTACTACACTACAGTGGGATTAAGTACTTTTGAGGGGAGAGAGTGAATCTTATTTTACCATTACGTCTTCAACCCAAGCACTATGTTAGTCACACACAAGAGACTCTCAATCAATATTTGTAGACCAGAATGAATAGATGCATGTTGGCTGTGGGGTCTGTGGTTTCTGAGTCATGAAAGGCCTAAGCGGTTTACTTACTAGGTTGGTTGGGAAGACTCTTCACCTTACTTCCTCTGAAAGCCACGCCAAGTCTCTTTTCTATTTACCCTCACATGTTGAGCTAGGTTATGAACACACAACAATGTACTTTCTGTATAGAATATTAGGAATCAGCAAATAGAATCGGGGATGGGAACACACAAAAGCCAGTGCCTGCTACACTTCCAGCTTGGGCATTTTCCAGAGGGCATTTCCAATCTCTAGAAATAATCTTCCCATTTCCCAGATATTTCAGCATCATTTGCTTTGGGTCTCATCAGAGACAATACAACTTTGCCTTCTCATGAGGTTGTGTGCTAAATCTGAAAAGCAGTTTGCAGCTCAGCCCCACAGAGATGGCTGCAATGGGGATTCCCGGCCAGCACAGAGGCCCCTGCTGCTGAGTGGAGTTCCCCAACATGAGAAGTGNTTGGGTCTCATCAGAGACAATACAACTTTGCCTTCTCATGAGGTTGTGTGCTAAATCTGAAAAGCAGTTTGCAGCTCAGCCCCACAGAGATGGCTGCAATGGGGATTCCCGGCCAGCACAGAGGCCCCTGCTGCTGAGTGGAGTTCCCCAACATGAGAAGTGAGTGGGCCACAGAACTCACTGGTCTCTGGGGGACTATCAGCACCATGACATCTCCCCTAAAAATCGCGGGGTTTTTTTGCAGGGGGGTGTCTGCAAGGTGGGGGTTATAGTACGTCAGGAGATGGTTTTGGAAGGCTTGAGCCTCTCCCTAGACTCTGCAGAATTAAGTGGATTGATCAATGATGGTTTCATAGCAGGTAGGCTTCTAGCTCCTCTCTCCTTGGATGAATCAGTTTACCATCTCTAAATTGAGCTCAAGCTCAACTTCAGAACCTGCTCAGGCCCTATGCCATGGCCCTGTTTCAACTATAAGCATTTAGGAAGCTTTCCATATGAAATAGAAAGTGCCTCAGTGTTAACCTCTTTGTGTGAGGAACTCATAGCTGCTGCTATGCTCATTCACTTAGATTCTGCCATCGATTCACAATTCCCTGGAAGCTCTGTGCTTTCTCGTGGCCTGGCTGCCTTAGGGCTCCTGCATCAGCCCATCAGTCTGGACCTGGCCAACCAGGTGCCACACTCCTTGCCGAGGATTGCTGCCTCATCTCCCCAAGCGCCACTATCTTGAACATCCACATGACTTGATATGCAATCCCACAGCCTAAAGAAGATCCCTTACTTTTAAAAATCCATTCATCCTTTTGACAAATATTTTCTGTATACTTACTATGTTCTAGACATTCTTCTAGGCATTGGGATACAACATTAAACAGACAAAAGTCCCTGTCCTCAAAGACTTACATTCCAGAAAAAAAAAGAGAAAAAATATTCACATAAAAAACAATATAATAGCCAGTAGTAATGAACAACAACAAAAAAATAAAGTTAGAAAATGAGGAGTAACATGGGGAAGGGGGTGTCAATTCAGATAAAGGGGCCAAGTAAGAAAGTAACATTTGAAGGAGACCTAGATGAATGAGAGAGAAAGCCTTATGAAGATCTATGGGGAGAACATACCTGGCAAAGGGGCCATGGTGGAAATGAGCTTAATAAGACAGAGAAACAGAAAGTAAGCCAGGGTGACCTAACGAGCAGGAGAGGGGAAGAGAGTAGCAGGAAATAAGGCCAAGAGACAGGCAGGGGCCAGAGCATACACTGTGTGGATAGCTGAGGCCATGGTGAAGCATTCTGATCTTACTCCAAATGTGTTACAAAACCACTGTGGATTTTAAGCAGGTGAGTGATATTTTAAAATCTGCATGGAGAACAGACTGAAAGGAGAAAGAGTGAGAGCAAGAAGCCGGATGGGACTCTATGACAGCAGACAAGAGACGAGACGGCAGAGGGTAGACCGGAGCAGTGACAGTGCGAGTAATAAAAAGTGGTCATATCAGCACATACTCTGTCAGATCTTACTGACGAGCTGCACAGGGAAAGAGAGGAGTCAAGGATGGCTCCAAGGGCTTCACTCAGACTTGACCTAGTTTGGAAGTATGAAATGAGAAAACAAGCATATGAAGATGTGCCCCTTTTCTGCCACTCTTTTTGAAGACAAAGTCCCTTGGGCCATTAGACCTCAGCTGAAATCCCCAAACTATCCACCAGCATCTAACCCAAATTACAGACATAATCATAGGAATAAATGAAAAGTTTCATGCAAATATACCTTCCATGCATAAACTAATCCAGTGACAGTAAACTCCCAGGAGGCAAATACTAGGGATTCTGAAGTCAGTCTAAGGCCCCTGGACATCCAGAAATTAGATTTTTATTATGCATTAAAGGGGGGAAAGACCCTTGCTAGGCCTGGAAAATGTCCAGCATAGACATCACCTTCCCCTACCAAGCCCACAAGCCCATTGCTAATCAACAGTGCCATCCTTATTCATTAAGACTGGATGCCACCTCACACTCCTTATCAACACAACATTTCATGCAGCCACTATCAGTTAATTCATCAGCCTGACAGATGATTGCCATTCTGGCTTCTGATTTATCATACCAGTTTAGCTCTTTAAGATCAGACACATGTTTAGGTATCCTTGACAATATGGGACATCTGGGACAGTTTTCAGCCACTTTATGAATGAAGGAGGAAAGGAAATATATTTATTAAGCTCTGACCTAAACATTTTACATAGACTGTGTTGTCCTGTTTCAGCAGAGTTCATCCTTTGATGACAGTGTTAACTACACCCAGCATACTCAGGCATCCTGAGTTCCCTAGTCATCTAACTTACCTCTGTGCTGTCCATAGCAGGTCTGCCATTCCTGAGTGATCCTGTATGCCTCACACCTTAGCTTACCTCCTTCCCAACCAGGACTCCCATTACCACATTCTCCCTGCACATGATACTAGATGGAAACCGATTAAACCATCTATATACATTTAATCCTGATAAGACGTCATCTCCTTTCCCACAAAATGATGCCTTAACCCACCAAAATGGAGCACTCTGTAATAATACCTTTAAGAGTGCTAATCACAGGGATTTCTGGAATTGTGACAGAACTTCTGGGTAGAAAGGTATTTCAGGATGTGAGGGACATGAGGGGAGAAAGGAGTTTTAGCACTTTTACGAGCATGATACTGGAAAGGCAGAAGTCCACGTGAGTCCCCAGTCTATCATCCCATGCCATAAAAACTCAGTCCCAAATAAAGGAAGGGAATTCTGCTAAGAATCATTTTTAACAATCTTTGGGGCAGAAGGAAAATTAATATGCTATCCTAGTTCTTCCAAATCTCTTCTACTAATTCTGCACTCAAATTCTACATATTACTTGGAATTGATTTCATCCACACCAAACTACAGGATAAAGAAGCTCAGAAGGGAAATTTCTTAACCGTATATAGTACTCTGACCACATCCTGCCCAGAAAGGAAGGGCTGAGTTGTGGGTCACTGTCCAAGGCATCTAAATGCACACGCCTTCTTGGTTGTTTATTTTATTTGGGGCCTATGCACTTGGACTTTTGAGAAAATTCTGTCACCATTTATCAAGATAATCTTTCTTACTCTTTAGAGAGTTTAACTAACCCCACCCACACAAATGAAATGACTCACCCCAGAGGGGTCTGAGTTGGTGTCTGGTATGGAAGTGAGATTAAACAATTGCTTTAAAGAGCAATGTCCTAAATTATCCCTGTAGCAATTGTCTCTAAGAAGAAAGGCCCAGAGAGAGGGCATCCAGATACTATTTCACAGATACATGAGACAAAGTCCCAGCAAAAAATAATGGCACACTCAAATTGTGTAATATTAGAAGAGTTTATGACAAAGAGACTCTTTTCAGAGGAGCGGTCAAGGTATGGGGAAACAAGGAATAGAGTAACCTCTGGGGCTAGCAATGGCTGGACTCCCCTGACTCTCCCTAGGCCTGGAGAGGCAATGGGAAGGAGCTGCTTCCAAGAAGAGAGATAATTGTGAGGGGAGGGTCCCTAACAGGAGGCAAAGGCTATGATTCATAGCATGGGGACCCAGATAATCCCACTGTCCCCCCAGGAAGGCAGTTAGGGGAATAAATACTCCAATATCACTCTTATCTGCTTGCCAGATCTCCTGCTGGTGCCTCCAACTAGCTCATTACAACAGGAAGTCCAGCACAGGAAGCCCAGGGCAAGAAAGCAGTCCACAGATCAGCCTCCCAGGGCACAGAGCTAGGAGGAGAAGGCTGAACCCTGAATCTAAAAGGGAGTAATCAGAAGATATGCAGCAGATATGCTATCATTTTATTACATAACTTGTTTTTTTTTCTTTCCAGATGACCCAAGTATTTCCTTAAAAGAATGTGTCTAAATCCAGGGTGAGAAATGGTTTTTATTGTATATGTCATTTCCAATCAATGGGTCATACCTTCCTTCACCGTCTAGTTGAGGACTGGAAGGTCCCACTGGGTTCAGCAGGACTAAATGTTGTGTTGGTGAGTAACGTCTACCAGGAACACTCGAAGGGCAAAGGGCAGAGAAGTCCCATATTAATATGAGCCAAAGTAAAAGAGGGCTTCCCTGGTGGCTCAGATGTTAAAGAATCTGCTTGCAATGCAGGAGACCTGGGTTTGATCCCTGGGTCGGGAAGATCCCCTGGAGAAGGAAATGGCTACTCACGCCAGTATTCTTGCCTGGAGAATTCCATGGACAGAAGAGCCTGCAGGGCTACAGTCCATGGGATTGGCAAAGAGTCAGACATGACTGAGCAACACATACGCGTGTGCACACACACACACAGCAAAATGAGAAATTGAGATAATTATCCAGATAATCTGGTTTAAAATAAATTTATCCAAAATATTCCCTGTAAGTGTATGTTTATGTATTTATGTATATAAATTCGATCTATCTGCTTTCTCCAGTCAAAAAATATTTTTATGAGTATTGCATATACTATATCATGTCAGCTTCTAAAACCATGAACAGTTGATAATTCTGATTTTATTCTATTTTTATGGCTTTTATGTAGACATATTCAAATGGCATCAGTGATCTTACGAAATGACTTGCTCCTTTCATATTTACTCTCTAGATGTACACAGTAAATATGGTAGTTATGAGCCATGTATAGTCACTTAAATTTAATTAAAAATTTTAAAACAATAATTCAGCTCCTTAGTCATATTTGCTACATTTCATCTACTTAATAAGCACATACTGGACAGCACAAATACAAACTTGTTCTATCACTACAGAAAGCTTTATTGGAAGGTACTGATTCAAATTGCAAGGCTAATTTTTGGACACAATGAAAATCATGGGTCTATGAGTAGTACTCAGCCATTTCAATAATCCCATTATATCAGGCAACAAGCCAAATGCTTTAAAAACATTACCTCATTTAATTGCTTTTGTTTGTTCATATTTTGCTGTAAGACCACTTGGAAGATCTGCTCTCAGGAAATTTCAAGTATACAATATGATGTTATTATCTATAGTCACCATTCTGTACATTAGATGTATTTAGATCTTTAGAACTTCATCTTATAACTGAAAGTTCACACCTTTGAACTACATCTCTCTACTTTCCCCTCTAATAGCCCCTGGCAGCCACCATTCTATTCTCTGTTTCTATGAGATTGGTTTTTCTCTTCTTCTTTTTTCTAGATTCCACATATAAGTGATACCATACAGTACTTGTCATTATCTGGTTTATTTCACTTAATAGAATGCTCTCCAGATTCATCCATATTGTTGCAAATGGCAGGATTCTTTTATAGCCCAGTAATATTCCACTATATATACTGGAATATATATATCCAATAATATCCACTATATATATGTGTGTGTGTGTATATATATGACATCTTCTCTATCCATTCATCTGTTGAATTCATAGATTGTTTACATATCTTGGCTACTGTGAATAATAGTGCAGTGAACGTGGAAGTCCCTGATTCCTTCCCTCAAAAGAAGGATAATCAGATAAAATGCGGGATGTCCAGTTAAATTTGAATTTCAGATAAGCAACAGACAATTTTAATATAACTTTCAAAATGTACCTCATGCAAATAGATTCAAATATTATATGGGACATCATATACTAAAAAAGCATTTCTTTATCTAAAATTCAAATTTAACTGGATATTATGTATTTAACTTGTTAAATCTGAAAACCCTTTGTCCAAAGGACTCATCCTCCAGTTGATAACATAAGAGGTGACCACATGGGCCATTAGTGCTACTAGGAAGAGCACACTAAGAATACAAGAGTGGTACAGTTAAGGGAGTACGAGGGGAGACGCTGGTGACACAGGCCTGGAAAAGCTCTCCCCCTTGGCTTCTCTCTGGCTACCCCAATTTACACAAGCATGCTGTAACTGAAAGCACCCTGGATTTGAAAGAGAAGATCTGGACTTATACCACTGATCAGCTATGTGACTTCCAGGAAGTCACTAAGCTTCTCTGAGTACCATTTTCCTTTCCAATAACTGAAAAACTCAGAATCGACTTTAAAAAAAAAAAAAAAAAGGAGGAGTCCTTATGTACCTGGGGATTCATATGAAACACACTCTGAGAAAAATGGGAATTTTCCTGTAAAAAATTCATCTACTGTCCCACCCTTCTCTGCTTCCCATTGCTGACAGACACTGGCCTTTAGGTATGAGTCAAAAATTAATATGCCTCATCCCTCAAAATCTTCTATATCCAGGGTCAGCAAGCTTCTTCTGTAAAGGGCCCTACAATAAATATTTTAGGCTTAGCAGCCCATCTACTTTACAAATTATAAACTATTTTAGGCTTTTCAAGTTTCTGTTGTAACCACTCAACTCTTCCATTATAGCCTAAAAGCAGCCAAGGATGATAGATAAACAAACAAGTGTGGCTGTGTTCCAATGCAACTGTACCATGGACACAAAAGTAGAATTTCATATAACTTTCATGTGCTATGAAATACTATTTTCCTTCTGATTTTAAAAAATCTTATAAAATGCAAATAACCACTTTTAGCTCTCAGGTCAGGCCACATGAAAACAGTCAGTGGGCCAGATCTGAACCTTGGCTGGGGGCTGCCCAGCCCACTTCTATGTAACTGAATTATTAATCCTGATAAACATTTCACCCTAGAGGTATGGTCCATCTTCTACTATTTGTGCCCTAAAGCTGAGCTGAGAAAGAGTGAGTCTCAGATCTTATCCAGCCCCAGTCTTTGCTGTTAACTTGCAGTGTGAATCCAGAGAAATTATGTCACTACTTCCTATCTTATCTTTCTTGTTTTTACTAAAAACAGGGTGAGGGAGCATTATATTTAGCAAGCTGCTAAATAAAGTTGTTGGGAAATACAAATGAGGTAAATAAGGACAGATACTTAGCAGGCTTCGTCCAACAGTTGAGTAAGATTGAAAATATATGGCAAGGGAAATAGAGAAATCAAATTGCTTTCCTTTTAAATTTTCCACCACGATGTTTTTACTTCACGGAAAGCAGAGCAAGGTGTGAGATCATTTTTCCCTCACACGCAATTCACTTTCATGGAGTTTGCAGAAAAAGGAGAAGTTTCTCTCAAAAGAGAAACCTCCATGTCTGCCTGAGCCAGAAGAAAGCATTTTCTCATGAAAGCCATTTCTGTCCCTCCCCTGCTATTCCCTTCTCTCCCCACACTTCTGCCCAACCCCATCCCAGCTACTCTAAGCATATCCCAGTTTTCTGACTTATAGAGAGTCCCCACCCTGAATCTTTTCTCCTGCAAGACTGTGGCTAACAAATACCAAGTATATGACAAAGCCAGGAATCCAAAACAAACACACTACTTAGAAATCATTGTTGTTGGATAAAACGAGACCAGAAAGAGAAAAAAAAAAATTTTTTTATTCTTAAAGTAGAAAGTGGCAGGTAAGCAGTGATACAGAAAGCCCAAGTATAGAGAAGAAAGTGCTTGTTTCAATAATCTGGGAACTTTTTACTGGTGAGACATGGCAATCAACTTTAAGTGACAATCCTAGGGAGTTTAGAAAAAAAGGGCCCTCCAGGTGACATGAGGGGAGAAGATCAGGATTTTATAGAAGTAGAAAGCATCCACCAGAATGGAATGATAATTAGAGATAATTATAGTCAAGCATAAGAGTGCCAGAATCCGAGTATCTACCCAGCAAATATAGTCAAACCTCACTTTTAATCATTTCAAACATGCCATTTTTATTTCTTGGCTGGTGAATCTTTCACAGACAAAAGACAATCTCAGTGTATCTACAGAGCATTGCAGTTCAACAAAGGTCAAGGAAAGTAAGAGGTGCATCTGCCTTAGAGCCTCCCGTTCCTTCTCAGATCCTTAAGTTAGTGACTTAAGAAGAGCAATGCAGAGCACAAAAGGGACCACCAGGACCTGGTCTTGCCCCTTTTAAGCCAAGGAAATGTCAGGACATGAACTTGATTGACCCTCAGTTCCTTTACGTGTAGAAAGAGGATCATGCTCTGTTCTACCTAACACACAGCTTAGACAGCATGACACACAAAAAGGGCTTCAAAAATCATAAAGTGCTTCCTATAATTATTATCATTATTAAAGAAGGAATAGTTTGGGTCAATTGCTAAGCTATTGAACAGCTGCTTCAGTTAACTGAACAGATGATTTCAAGGGTTAATAAGCACATGTCTTGGTCATCACTTAGGCCTAATGAGTCAAGAGCACGAGGCCCTGATCATGGGCTGCATGGGACCAGCTCATCTGACTTGAACAGCAAGAGCTTCCAAGTTAAAGAAATCTGGAATTGAATCCCTTTTCTACCCCTAATTCACTAGGCAAGTCCCTTATCTTGTAGGAGTCTCACGTTCTCCAATCCTAAAGTTGGGACTTGAATACTATCTTGAAGTATTGTTGTGAAATTAAGACATAACATAAATAATCTCTGGTACGTGATAGGTTTTTCATAAATAGCTATAAGTACTGTAGGGACTTCTCTGTTGGTCCAGTGATTAAGATTTCCCACTCCCAACACAGGGGGCTCAGATTTGATCCCTGGTCAGGGAACTAGATCCTACATGCTGCAACATAAATAGGAATAAGTACTATAAAGGGAAGAGACAATAGCTTTAACCCTTTCCAGCTGTTTTACAAATGCATGTGGAGTTTGCATATGTGAAGCATATGCTCAAATCTATCCTATTTCTTAAAGAAAAAAAAAAGTCAAAAAGGAATGGCCCATTGATGATGGTGAAGTGAAGTAAAAGTCGCTCAGTCGTGTCTGACTCTTTGTGACCCCATAGACTGTACAGTCCATAGAATTCTCCTGGCCTGAATACTGGAGTGGGTAGCCTTTCTCTTTTCCAGGGGATCTTCCCAACCCAGGAATCAAACCCAGGTCTCCAGCATTACAAGAAGATTCTTTACCAGCTGAGCCACAGGAGAAGCCCAAGAATACTGGAGTGGGTAGCCTTCCCTTCCCCAGGGGATCTTCTCGACCCAGGAATCGAACTGGGGTCTCCCGCATTGCAGGCAGATTCTTTACCAACTGAGCTATGAGGGATGTTATTTGCACCTAACGTGAGCACATTATAAACTGACTTCTTCCAGTTATATTTCTTATTATAATATAATCCCTGAGATACAGCAAAGAAAAATTTGATAATTTGACCTTAACTGGTGATAAGGCTGCCCCATGCTCAGAAATGCCAATCCTCCCCAGGCCCCAACCCTGCCCCTTATCTACCACAGTGAATCCCCTCCAAACTTCTGCCTCACTTTGCCCATATATGCAACCCAACACACTAGCCAAACCGGACATCTCACTACTTCCCAAAGTCACCCTGTGCCTGGAAAGCCTAACACTGTACTAAATCAGATATCCCAGAAACAAATGAGATACTAAGCTTTGTGTGTGACATTTGGGGAGCTCTCAGGAAGACTGTGAGAAGGCAAGGGGTGCAGGACTGAGCAAAGGGAGAAGTTAAACCATGATGAAGTTCCACAGCTGAGGCCTCAAATGATCCCACGTGACACTCTAGAGCACCAATGGCCCTTCAGGGATGTCGTAATTGTATCCAGGGGCTGTGCAATCTATCCTACATTGACCAGTCACTGCAGGTGTGATTCCCTCAGGGAGGGGGCATAACCCTTAGCAAAGGGCAGTTCTCAGAGAGGGACACTGAGATCTGTCAGCAGTCAACCTTCCCTGCAGCTGGGCAATGTGGGTGTTCTGCTGGAAGGGCTTCTGGGCAGCCCTCCACTACATCCACTAGCCCAGTCCTCAAGGCTCATACTCACCACTGGCCCACCATGAAGTCCACGGTGGACTGACCCTATATTCTCTCTTTTCACACTTGAGATATAGCCACCACAGCTACAAGATACTTCCAAGTGTTTCTTCCATTACCATTGAGTTCAAAGGTCACAAAGATCAAAACATACTTGGTACTACTCCAAATTTCAGTGAATGTAGAGAATAAGAAAGTTATACCCTTTAAACACACGCAGCGATGTGTGTTCTTATAGTTAAATTTCCAAGATCTCAGCACATTTAAGTATACTTAATTCTTCCTAGTCTGGTTCCTCATTTTGTTTATAGGAAAAAATATTTCATTGGTAATGATACAATTCTATTCTTACACAATATCCATTGGGGTTTTCATTTCCTTTATTTGCTGAATAATTTTTCTTTATAAAGTATTCTTTTGAAAATATAACAAGAAGTACTATATACTGAAAGGAGACAGACTAGACGAGCTTGGTCAAATTAATAAGAAATCTTCCAAATTACACAAAATTATACAAAGCTATCACTCATAAAGAAAATGTGATTGCAAAGAAAACTCAGTATTCACTGTAAGTATACCTATCTGTCTCCCTTTAGAAGTGAAGAAATGAAGACTGGTGCCATATTAATACATCAGTTCACATACTGAAATGACTTACTATATTAAAAACATGAAAATGGTTGTTTTGCAATAAATAGGTTACACGAATGAATACATGAATAAGTGAGGCCAAATTCTTCTACCAAATGGAAGAGATATATGTGTGAAACACATAAGTCTATTTATGTTTATTGTCATTGTTGCTTAGTTGCTAAGTCGTGTCTAACTCTTTTGCCACCCCATTGACTGTAGCCTGCCAGGCTCCTCTGTCCATTGGAATTCTTAAGCAAGAATACTAGACTGGGTTGCCATTTCCTTCTGCATGGGATCTTCCAGACCCAGGGACTGAACCCATGTTTCCTGCATTGGCAGGCAGATTCTTTACTGCTGAGTCACCAGGGAAGCCCAATTATGTTCATACACATTTATATATATAATAAACATTATATATACATATGTAATAAAATTAAGTATACATTTATATTCAGTTCAGTTGCTCAGTCATGTCTGACTCTTTGTCAGACACTGCAGCATGCCAGGCTTCCCTGTCCATTACCAACTCCTAGAGGTTCCTCAAACTCATTTCCATCGAGTTGGTAATGTCATCCAACCATCTCATCCTCTGTCATCTCCTCTTCCCACCCTCAATCTTTTCCAGCATCAGGGTATTTTCAAATGAGTCAGTTCTTCGCATCAGGTGGCCAAAGTATAGGACCTTCAGCTTCAGCATCAGTCCTTCCAATGAATATTCAGGACTGATTTCCTTTAGGATTGACTGGTGTGCTCTCCTTTAAGTCCAAGGGACTCTCAAGAGTCTTCTCCAACACCACAGTTCAAAAGCATCAATTCTTTGGTGCTCAGCTTTCTTTATAGTCCAACTCTCACATCCATACATGACTACTAGAAAAACCATAGCCTTGACTAGATGGACCTTTGTTGGCAAAATAATGTCTCTGCTTTTTAATATGCTGTCTAGGTTGGTCATAGCTTTTCTTCCAAGGAGCAAGCGTCTTTTAATTTCATGGCTGCAGTCACCATCCACAGTGATTTTAGAGACCAAGAAGATAAAGTCTGTCACTGTTTCCACTGTTTCCCCGTGTATTTGCCATGAAGTGATGGGACCAGATGCCATGATCTTAGTTTTCTGAATGTTGAGTTTTAAGCCAACTTTTTCACTCTCCTCGTTCACTTTCATCAAGAGGCTCTTCAGTTCCTCTTCGCTT